>OX465410.1:4200000-4796561 GCA_950005105.1 Lycophotia porphyrea | reverse complement strand
AGTGAGAAGAATGATACCAGTTCTAGTACTACTGAAGCTGATAAACCTACAGGTAAGTTATATTAATACTTACAAGTCATGGCCTCGTGGGAATTACCCATTTTCCCATCTTGCATAATTTAGTCAATTTAGGTAGGTTAGAACTTTAGAACTATTTAATCTTACACTTCTAACCCTGGTATCTATAGTCAAGTTAAAGTTATTACTTGAGTTTAAGTAATTACTTATGTAACCAGCTAAGAATTATTCGAACTTTTGACAGTCAAAGTCAATACGTTTATTGCCAACTAAGTGTACAATGTGGTGTTATTGTAGTTCAAGACTTCATCCTAAAATAGCATGCATAAACATTATTATTAACTATTATTTTCTTTTATATACAATTAAATAGAGAAATTATAAATATTTATACAACAGACAGTACAGTTTCTAACTTCAAGCAATTACTAAACTATACAATAAAAATCTAAGTCATTACTTTTACTCGGGAAATCACTTTGACTTGTTTATAGATACGAGAGTTATAGTGTTAAATGATAACTTAGACACATAAAAAAATGAATGAAAATCAAATCAAATGAAAAAAAGATTCAAAAGATTCATTGATTCATATTAAATGAATGAATGAATGAATGACACCACATTTTCATGGTTATTGAGTTTGAATTATGTGGTAATTGCAAGGTAGTACTAAAATAGATATAATAATTACAATTTATGCTGTATGAGTGTGCTGTGGTGTGTGTGTCTGGTGTGTGTGTGGATATACAGCGAGTATCAAACAGAACGAGTTTTTTCCATGGGATCAACATACGTGAAAAAACTAATCGGCTGAGTAGGTAATGAAGTTTTGTATGGGACTGCTGATTATTTTTTCTGATAAATGCTGTATATTTATTTAACAAGTTTAATACAATATTTTTTTACTTCTGTGAGAACCAAGAACTGCCGCAAAGGTAAAAATAACGCCATGATTTTGATTAAAACCGAAAGAGAGTGTGAGTGTGCTCTTAGAGTTTTTATTAAACTTTCATCATTGCACTGGCGCATACCAAATAGGAATTATGTTATAAAATAAATACAAAATTATTATAATTATTTACAGAAGAAGCCGTTCAAACAACGACTCTGATTCCGGAAACCACGACGGAAGCTGTCAACATGTCTGATTATAAAAACGGTGAGAATTTTTAGTTTTTAACATTAATTTATTTACACAATGCGTCTATTTGTGACATCACTTCACATTATACACATGGTAAAATATAAATACTTAAACGTGATCAAAAATCCGGTAGGTATCTTTGAAACAGGGTTTGACCGAATTTAGTTTTTGTTTTCGGCTTAAAAACCCGTTTTCGGCTTTAGAAAATCCATGCTAACCAGTCACTTTTGTAAAAAATCTACAGATTATTCACGAATAGAATACACAATAAAAATATATAGGTAAATAATGTTTTTTCTCGCATCGAAAATGTTCTTCTAATTTAATTTTAAACGGTACATTTGAATGGTTAAAAACTGGCACTGTATCTATTAGCTGTATTACAGTGAATCCTTTTTATTTCATTTTTTTTTCTTTAACCAAAATCGAACAAAAAATAAAGGATTCACCTGAAAAAAGAACACTTTCGCCTAAGATATATTCTTCTTCTCAAAACGTGCCCATGAGAAGTTTACTCTGTGCCTTATGTACAGTGCACACGATCTATTTTCTGCCTTGCATCATCCGCTGTATGCATGCATCCGTGCCTCGGAAAGCATGGTCCCGGCTGGCATTTGTAGATCTTTGGCAGTCGTTACAGGTAGTCAGTGGCCCGAAACTCTGACAACCAGTCTTACCAAGGGTTATCGTATTGATTATCCAGTACTAACTGGGTTTTGAAGGTCAGATAGGCAGTCGTTCCCTGTAAAATACTGGTATTCAGCTGATAATGATCATCTGCTGCCATAAAATGAAAAGCCAGAATGTAAAGAAGTGGAAAAAAACCACAATAGTCCAAGAAAATGGTGTAAAAAGTGTCACCATATAAATGTCAACTCAATCCATTTTCCTTTCATTGTTGAAATCAATAAATCAACGAGAAAGAAATTACTAATAATTTTCCAATTAATGTATTGACCTTCAATTTCCTTTAATTGTGATTACTAGTTTCCGTAATCTTAATAATCTTATTATGACTTCTATTTGATTGACGTAAACGTAATCGAAATTCACGCCTGTTGTCCCCAATGGGCTAGGCAGAGATGAATATACCCACTCTTCGCCAGATATGTTGAAATCCCATGCGCTTAGGGTGGAAGCGCCTAGGGTAACTCAGGAAATTCAAATTTTCTTGCGTTTTTGCAATTTGCAGGTCAGTGTCAGGTTATACGTTGATGAAAAATGAGTCGCGCTAGTAACACGTGCATTGTTACAGAATTATAATAATTAAAATCATCAATACAACGCTCTAAGTTCATTTAAGCCCATTGAATGGCTTTTTCGTGAAATTGTTATCACATTAGCTTAGAGGATTGTATTGATGATTTTAATTATTACAATTCTGTAACTACATACGTGTTACTAGCGCGACTCATTTTTCATCAACGTCCATCCCTGCCAGGGATGCGGGACTGTTCGTAAGAGATACTGAGGCCCTGCAACACAAAGCGCGGAAGGGAGTGTCAGACTTGTACTGACTAAATCCCATCCATGTGGATGGGATTTAGTCAGTACAAGTCTGACACTCCCTTCCGCTCTGCCCAGAGCGGGAGAAGTCAATTGATGATACCACATCCGAAAAAAAAAGGACTTACAACTTGCAGTGATGACCCTCAGGATCTGGAAGTTGTGCACTCCTGCCTACCCTTTTGGAGAATACAGGCATGATATAATTACATGATACAGGCCTTCTCTCTATATTATACTACATAACATAACGCCTGCAATCTCAGAAGGGTTTGGCAGAGGTGTACGTAGGTAATGAGTACACCCACATTTCGCCAGTTATGTTTAAGTCCCATGAAATAGTGGGTGAGCCTATTGCCATTAACCGGGCACAAATCCAGACTCCGTGGCTGCTACTAAGAAATTAGAGGAAAAACCCAATAACACTTTCCCGACCTGGGAATCGAACCCAGGACCTCATGTTCAGCAGTCGTGCTTGCGACTACTAGGCCAACGAGGCAGTCTTACGTTACATAATAATCGTAATAAACTCATACAACATTTACTCTACCACAAGTAACCAAAGAATAAGGAAGTATATCGTAACTTGGCATGACGCTAACTAATTGTTAGATTATTAACTTCAGCTTAATTATGCGCTGCCATTGTTGGCTAAACTGATTGTTTTGACCGCTAGGCGAAGTACTCACTGTGGGCAGACCCTCCCGTCTGTAATTCGTATGGGACGATTAAAAAAAAAACGTGCGTAATTCACACGTGGTAGAAGTGAAACCTTCAAAAATTTTGGCTTCAAGATACACAAAGTATAATGCTTCCTATCTCATTTTCTCCCACGTTAAATCTTATGAATTTATGTGTCCGTCTCTTTTTACTGTCTCTTTTTCGTTTCATCGACTTTCAAATCACAACGATACTAAAGAAGTTTTCACTTCAAAAACGCAACCACTCCGGGAGTGCCGACAGAAGTAGAAACTTTTTTTTTTTCAAGATTCTGAATTGTACGGCTCACTCTGCAACGAAAAAGAGTTCGGTTAACGGTGTCGCGAGTTCAATTGTCTTTCCCATTCTCAAAAATGCCCAACGCGCCTAAAGAAATTTTCACTTCAAAAAAAAAGAAAAAAAAAAGTATTTATTTGTCTCGTACAGAACAAAGCAAAATGACAATTAACAATAAAACAAAATTAAGTATTTAAAAAGAAAACATAAGAAAAAAAAAATAACATATTATATATGTACAGACGCCAGCAGGTCAACCTACCCGAAACTGTCAGATTTTCCCAATCAACCTTAAACCTAATACTTCAGCGATAAAGTTGAAAATCTATTAAAGAAATCTGACAGATTGTAGTAGCTTGATGTGCTGGCGTCTGTGCATTAAACTAAATTGGTCCTGTGCAAGGCCAAAAGGCCCTTTTTCAGAATGGTGCAGTAATATTAAAAAAATACTACAAACAACCTTAAATAAACTAAAACTAAATACCTACGATACGTATATGATAATAGGACACTAAGTCTTCAAAGTACTCCTACACATTGCTATCATCCGGGAACGTGCCCAGAAGACTTGCAGCATTGCCACGTTGAATGACAATGCTAATTATTTGGCCAAAGAAAGAGCCAGCCAGGGCGTCTAAAATAGCCACTTTAGCAGAATCATATTAGGATAATAATATGAATTACGTTACAATTCGTAAAATAGCCACAAAGTGACAACTCATAATATTGACGATTTTAAGAATTTTAATGTGATTCTTATTATGATTCTGCTAAAGTGGCCATTTTAGCCCCCCTGGTCACGCGAAGTGTCGGCTAGTTGGGGAGAGATTACCTTAAAATGGATATGGAACTATCCGTAAGTGAGCAGCGCACCTTACAAGCGTGGTAATTAAATAAAATGTCCCCTCAGTTACGGACGGGTGAATTAGGGTTTATAATTACAAATTAATTTAATTACATGTCACTACTGATCAGCTGCTAACAGCTGTTTGTTAGCCTATGTTAGTTAACACTAATCTACAACTATTTCCGCCCGCGGGATCGCCCGCGTTGATTATTTTGTTTACACGATATATTTATATATAAATAAATGATAGCTATAAGCTATATTACTGTAAAGTTTCATTAAAAGCTGGTCAGCAGTTTTTGCGTGGAAGAGTACCAAACATCCATATACATGTACAAGTATGAGGTTCCAACTCCCAGTGATATAAACTGGGCGTAAACACAGAGTCCTGAGAGTTAAACAAAGAGACATTTTTTTAGTGATAACGATTACAGAAAAAGTAAAAATTTACAAGATCGGAATTCACTGCCGGCTTTCCTGTTTCCTAATCATTATATCCTGGATCTCTTCGAAGTTCGAGTGAATCGGTTTCTTCTAGGCAAGCGTACTCCACGCTAGGCCACATCATCGATGCACCTCAGGCGAGTTGCGGCTAACACGTTAACTGCCATGTCAGGCACCGGTGCCTGACAGACTCACCATCTGTTCAGGCCATGTCAGGCACCGGTGACTGACACCGAAGCATCAAATTCAACTGACCGCAGTACGCCACCTGGCACGTAGTTTTTTTTTACCGTTTTTTTTTATCCAAATAAAGAAAAGTGAACACTTTTTTGTACATACTTAACTATTCAATTTAAACCAAGAATCAATACGTAAGAAATGAAATTTGGATGGTACAGAAAACATACCTGTTTTCTGTACCATCCAAATAATATAAGGCAGTAAACGTGCTAAACATAGGACTACTTCGGGAAAAAAACAAAATTACAAGGGATTGTCATGAGATACTCTACCGAAAAGCTTTAAATGTCAATTCTGTGTAGAAATAAAAAAAAAAACTCTTCACAAACGGCTATCTGTTCTCTAGACCCCCAGGATCCAAAGACATTCCCAAGAAAAGGGCATACTTCTTAGATAAACCAAAAATGTATACAAAACAAATAAAAGACACATTCCAATCTTTCAAATTCTTCCCTAAAGATAAGAGGAATTTTGAAGATAATAATTCTGTTTAATTAAAAACAAGAAAATGTGCCACTAACGGAATTATTAGTTTAGTCTACTTCTTCATTCTTAAGCTTTTGATCACATTGACAGCAGTGGCTGGTGATTAAATCTAATCAATATTAATAATTATTATTAATTATTGTTAATTTAAAAGGTCATTCAGTCATATTCACGTTACAATTTTTTAAATCCCGGTTCTCTATTATTTAGGCATACACTTATATGCCTAATTTATACAATGTATTATTTATTTATTTATTCTAATTTTTGTGTTAATGTGTAACTTTACCTTAAGGAAGTGTCCTTCAGGTTAGTTTGCGACTTCTAGGTGGCAATATCGAGAACTGTACCCTAGTCAGCAAAATAAGCAATCAAAAGCTAACCAAACTGTAGTGACATTGGCCGAAAAACCCAACAATTACAACACAATTTTTATTTTTATTTACCCAACCCAATACAAAAATAGCTACTCTACAGCCAGGTTAAAGACCTTTGGAGTCCCAACAAAATGTTCTACAGTCCGTGTATAAACAATAATAAAAAAAATATAAAACTGTTCGGTTTTCAAACAAAGAGTAGTGAGATCGCGCAGCGACCGCACGCCACGGCCAAGGCGTTTGCAAGGACGAATGTTGTGGCTTTTGCATTGACATTTAAAAAAAAAGTGTGCTTTTTGAACTGAGAACGGGATTTTCAAAAAAGTGCATGTGCAAGTGACGTTATTGGCTTAACAACTTGTAATTCCTTGGCCTTTGAAGAAATAAAAGTGTTTCACAATAGTGACGTGACATAGCGAGTTAAAATCGAATTTTATTTTAAAACTGCAATTGTATTTATAGTTATGTTAAAAAGTGGGCTAGGCAGAATGCCAAAGAGGTTGTTAAAGAGTATGAATGCTAAAATAAAGATGTCATGGGAGTACGAGGATGAAGTGCATTCGTGAACTGGATATAAACATTCGTGTTTCGAATTTAATTTTGATTTCCGAACGTGGAAAGTGTTTCAAGAACTTTTGAATATCTTTTTTTACGAATAGACTTTCTGGAGAGTGTTTTTATAAAGTTCCTTTAAAACTGACTGATTAGTGATTAATTAAATAAGAAAAAAATACTACATTTCGAAAATATTAGATTTAAAAATATTCTTATGTCTACGTTTTATGCTAACATCATTGTATTAACATAAACTAAGAATTATTAAGCAGCAGTAGCGTTAAAGTTGTATAAATGGCAATTTATTGAGCAAAAACTTTAATTAGGAGTTCCAAAGTTTTATTGGACAAAAAACAAGACCAATCCAATCCAGTTCTGGTAATAAAAGCGAACTCTTTTTGCCGTTAGTACCAAAGATTGCATTGCACAAAGATTTTAAGTTTTAAATATTTAGAATTCGAATTTTAAATCCTAAATTAAAAACTTACCTAACTATAAACAAAAAAAAATGTGTTTTAATTTCAAATCTTTTAAGTAGGCTGTATAGAGTGTTTAAGGTGTGAATAGATAAGAATCAAACACACGCAAGTCCATCGACCTTTTAGTTTTTGGGAATAAGTCTCGGTTGTTTTTTTAAACACTCATTGGATAAATAAAACATTTTTTTCTTATAATTTGTGGATTCAATCAATACAAAAGCGGTTAAATTAAGGATATTTGATCTGTATTAGAAACTTGAAACGCACCGTTTTGAGAACCTACTTTAATTCGTCGGTTAAAAAGTGATTATGATTACGTATTTAAAATTGCAAAAAACAAACAATAGTCATAAATAAATCTACTAATAAACACAACACGGTACAAACCCAATAAACAAATCCCTCAACACATACAGGCCCCAAACAACCATTAAAAATTCTCCCTGTGCCAATAAATTTCTCCCCGCTTAAATAAATTTCTCCCAAACCCAATAAAAACCCCACAATGATTCTAAACTCAACCCTATTGGTGCTCGCAGTCTGCGGACGAAGGCTCTGGCAGGCTCCTACAGGCAGGATCGTCGGTGGAACGAAGTCTGGCTTCGGGCAGTGGCCGTGGCAGATATCCTTGAGGCAGTACAGGACCTCGACGTATCTGCACAAATGTGGGGCCGCACTTCTGAATGAAAACTGGGCGATTACTGCCGCGCATTGTGTGGAACAGTGAGTATTAGAGTTTTTTTTTTAATTTTACATAATATCACGCGTATTATCCCTATGGGTAAGGCAGTGGCGTGCCTAATAGTAGTTACACCTACATTTCGCCAGTTATGTTTAAGTCCCATGTAATAGGGGGCCAGCCTATTGCCATTAACCGGGCACAGATCCTGACTCCGTGACGGCTACTGAGAAATTTTTGATGGAAAAAGCCAATTACACTCTATTGATTTTAGTCTGAAGAAATCACACCGTACCGAAGTAACTTTTTTAATAGAATCATGATTTAGGTAACTTTCTGTCACTTAAGCTATATTTTTTTATTAGGTTTAGGTACGTTGTTGACCTCTAGCGGTTACAAACATTGCTCCACAAAAAGTAACTTCGGTGTGGATGCTCCTCAAGATACATTGCCTCGTTCTAAGCTAGGAGGAACTCTTTGAAGTAAAACTTCTTTACGCACGCATGACTTGGGGAGTAAGCTGGTGAATGAGTGACGAGAGCGTTACGGAAAGTGTGCGGGGGAGGCGAACGGAAGTTGAGAGGGAGATATAAGTTAGTGAAGATAGAAAGAGACAGAGTTACGTTTTTGAATTTGACAGACGATTGTTCGGCATTTTTTTTAGTTTTACTTCAGCCGTGTGGTCTAAAGCACACCTTCTATTTTTTGAAGTAATATCGTAAAAAAAGGGAATTCGAAATATGCAGCTACTTGGCGGGTTCCAGGCGAATATCAGTAGTACACATCAACAAAAACTGAAATGTGTGTGTATTCCGAAAAACTTGATTTGTGAAAGTATGATTTTGAAAACGTTGTAAAAAGTTAGATACCTGATACATATGATCAAGAAGAATTGCAAAACTTAAGAGGCTGTGGGGAGGGCACATTGCTCGCAGAACGGATGGCCGATGGGGCCGTAAAGTTCTGGAGTGGCGATCGCGAACCGGAAGACGTTGCGTTGGAAGTTGGAAGGCCTCCCACTAGGTGGTACGATGACCTGGTGAAGGTTGCGGGGATCCGCTGGATGCGAGACGCACGGGACCAGTCAATGTGGCGACACTTGGGGGAGGCCAATTTCCAGCAGTGGACGTCTCCCCAGTGTCCCAGGCACTAAAAATCATTTTAATTGTAGGATGTTTTTATTTTCTATTGTATGCTTAAGGAGCTCGTGGCTAAGTAATAACAGCCGCTCCGGTCGATCTTTAGGTTAAACAGTGCTTGCCTAGATTGGTCTGTGGATAAAGACCACCCATTACATACCGAGTTGCCTCCGTGCCTCAGAAAGCACGTTAAGCCATTGTTCCCGGCTGTCATTTGTAGATCTTTGACAGTCGTTACAGGTAGTCAGTGCAACAAAAAGTCTGACTACCAGTCTAAGCAAGGGGTACTGTATTACCCAGTACTAACTGGGTTGTGGAGGTCAGACAGGCAGACGCTCCATCTAAAATACTGGTATTCAACTGCATCCGGTTAGACTGGAAGCCGATCCCAACATAGTTGGGAAAAGGCTAGGTTGATGATGATGCTATAGGATAGTAATTTTATTTTCGATTCAAAAATCCACGTATTTACGTTACGTTGACTCCGCGCTCTCGTGCCATGGCCTCTAGTCATTTTCATCCACGTTTATGTACATAGACTGCTACCCACCCTACGGAAAAAAAGGCGTGACTTTGAGTCTGGTTCATCATTAGCCTATAAATGTTCCCATTGCTGGGACACAGGCCTCCTCTCTATAAGAGGGAATGGGCTATAATCTACCACGCGGGCCCAGTGCGGATTGGTAGAAGTCACATGTCTTCGAATTTTTGGTTCTAGGACATGCCGGTTTTTCACGATGTTTTCCTTCACCGTTTTTGAGAGCAGTGGTGATGAAATAAATTACAGAAAGTAATGCGCCTGCTTGGGTTCGAACTCACAACTTACTGTTCGTAAGTCGGGGTTGCTACCACTGGGCCACCGCTGCTCTCAAGTCTGAGTCTGGTTACACAACTAAAAACAATTTACATTCTCAATGCTAATACACCACAAAACATAGATTTCCCACATTCCCTTCCAAGCATGCACATAACGTACAATTATAACACCAGCTCATAACTCAATCTTATAAGTGCATGTAGACCTGTATGAACATTTTCCTTATGATGACCTACTGATTATTTATCAGCATGTATCAGATGCCTTCAATGTCAATATTATATTTTGTGAATTTCCTTATAAGATTGCATTTGTGTAGGTCAGATTTTATTGGGATTTCGTGATGAGTTTGGGCTTAACCCTTTATTTATAGAGGTTCTTTACCTGCCGACTGCGCATTTGATGTCAGCCGGTTGGCTTAACCCTAAAATTGATATTTGCTTAAAAGATGCACTTATGTAGGTCAGATTTTTATGAGATTTTGTGCTGAAATGAAAAATTCACACGTGGTAGAAGTGAAACCTTAAACAATATTGGCTTCAAAATAAACACTGTATAATGCTTCCTATCTCATTTTCTCCCACGTTAAATCTTATGAATTAATGTGTCTGTCTCTTTTAATTGTCGCTTTTTCGTTTCACCGACTTTCAAATCACAAAGATACTAAAGAAGTTTTCACTTCAAAAAAAAAATCCTTTCGATTGCACCTCTGAATCAGTCAGTTGATTTAGCTACCAAACTGATCATTTATGTTGATTTTACTACCTGTACAGACGCCAGCACATCAAACTACTACAATCTGTCAAATTTCTTTAATGGATTTTCAACTTTATCGCTAAAGCATTAGGTTCAAGGTTGACTGAGAAAATTTGACAGTTTCGGGTAGCTCAATGTGCTAGCGCCTGTACCTAAGAGTATCTTTTAATTTGTTTCAAAGTCATAACACGGTTAAGTAGTAACATAACATAACATCACGCCTGTAATCCCCGTAGGCTTAGGCAGAGGTGTACCTAATTGTACACCCGATTTTGCCAGTTATGTTTGAGTCCCATGTAAGCGAGCCTATTGCCATCAACTGGACACAAATCCAAACAAATAACAAATAACAATAAAGATACGATGAACTGTACAAAACCATTGACTAGGAGTCCACATTACCCATGGATGAAAAGAACTGAAAATCTTTATCCAGCAGTTGTTTACTTAATGCAGGCTAACATCAACTACATAAAGGTAGAAGGTACTGGCCGCTAGCATTTACATAATCCTCTTATACTGACGTTTTTGTCTAACAAAATGCAAATTCTAATATAAATATAGAACATACGCTGACGTCTTTGGTGAGGTTCTTCAGAAAGGTCAGGTGCGTAATACTCGCAACGTGTACATGCGTGTATGACCAGATGTATGAACGTGGACGAGGCAAAAGGAGTATGTAAGGATCGTAGCAGGTGGCGTTCTGTGGTTTCTGCCTACCCCCATGGGAAAAGCGTGTGAGCACAGCAGAACTTTAAAATCAGTCAAGTAGGATAACCAATTTATCTGTTAGTCTGGGCTTTTCCATGTTTTTCGATATGCGTCAGATCGACATTGATCACGTTGTAAAAAAGTGTTAAAAAAAAAGAGCTGGGTCACCTCTAATTCACATAAGAAATCAATAAGGTCATATTAATGTTGTTCGAATTCAAATATGTGGAAAATACATAAGATCCGCTTGCCTGTTAGGTATTTCTCAAAAACAAACCGGGGTCTAGATTTGTTCTGTTAATAGGAAATGTGGGTTGTCTCTTTTCCATACAAACACTTTCGCCTGTTTTCTCTCTGGTTTATGACTTTTAAAGCTATGATTTTTTACAATTAAATAAATATCAACCTCTCCTATGTCCCTGTATTTTCCTTTTTGATGATACATAATCTGTATGAGCACTAGAAGCTTTACAAAATACCCAAAATGGCATATTTAGATCGCCTGTCGACAGAGGCCTAATGTACTAATTTGACCACTATTAATGAAAAACGAAAAACATAGGGACACAATATATCTTTCTTATTCAGTTTATAAAATATCTTTTAAATTGGTCGAATATTGAAGGAGGAAATAGTCGAGAGCCAAACCTCGAATTATGACTTTTTACTATAGTTGTCCTTATCGCACCAATGTCGAAATCACGCTCGCAGAGCGACAGCGATAGTTTCTTCAAATACCTACCATGTTTCCTCTTAAAAGGCTAGCTCAATACAAACTAAATGTAAGTAAAAATATATACACAACTATCACCCACCCTTCAAGGCTTACTCTGAATGAAATATTAAGTTAGACAAGAGCAAAGATTTGTCTAAGATCTCAGGCATCCTCACGATAACCTCCTAAACTCATGGAACTAATAAGTACTAAGGGTCCTTGACTAAACCTCAATTTTCTCCCACAGCGTCCCTCCATCAGAACTGCTAGTAAGACTGGGAGAGCACGACCTGGCGCAGAGCGATGAGCCCTACGGCTTCGTGGAGCGAAGAGTTCAGATCGTAGCCAGCCATCCGCACTTCGATCCTGCCACCTTCGAGTATGATCTGGCGTTGTTGAGGTAAGTTGTACAACTGTCTATAAAGGGTGTATAAAGACTCTTAACGAAGCCGGAAGACACTTGTTCTCTCTGTCATCATCTCCACTCTTCATCACCCCTGGTCACGAAATGCAGTGGGCAATATAGAAATCTTTTAATCCAACCTGGTTAGATGGGAATTAGCTTGGATTATTGTCAATCTTTTTTTTTATATTTGTTTATGATATTAAAATCTAGCCTAGAAAGGCTAATAAGCAATTTTAATCTGACTTAATTAGCTAAAAGTAATTATATCTTAGAGCACGAGCATTTACTTAGCGTCTGTTTAGGCGAAGTCACTTTGTTGTTGTGTCCATACAGGGTGTAAACAGACTCTTCACGAAGCCGTCAACCAAGCATTATGTACATCAAACTAAGTAACTTTACGCAAAAATTAGTGCTGGGAAACGACTTTTTTTTTTGGGCTGAAAAATCCCGCTAGAAGGTTCCCAGGTATGGTCTAGAACAAAAAAATGATCGCAATGACGGGTAGAACAAGTACCTTTCGGCTTCGTTAAGAGTCTGTTTACACCCTTTATAAATAGCTAGGCACTATATTACACTCGCGGTAAAGTCACAAATAGTTACACTACACTAACTCAAAAGGCTTAGTCCTTTTGAGCCTTCTTACTATGTCCGTGTTATCGAGGACTGCCAATCGAAACATTTTATCAAACCTCATAGATCTGTGGTCAGGATTCACTGCCAGGAATGAATAAGGATTTGAACGAGTTATTTAATATGTCGTCTGAGTAGGTGCTGACTCTGATCTAAGTATTGTATAACGGGCTGGTGTCCGCAACTCCACGTCCATTGCGCGTATTTTGCGTGCGGGTGGGAAATTTATTCGATCCACCCCAACTCCCCGAGAAAGGCCAGCAGCGCCTTGATGTTGCCGACAATCTCGCGGAGAGTACCTGGGTTACCGAAGTACTTTGCCCTGTATGGTGCAACCTCTGGGCAGTGCAGAAGCACGTGGGCTGCTGTTTCGTCTGCCTCCATGCAGGCTCGGCACAGGGGGCTGCCTGTAACTCCTATGACAAAGAGGTGTTTGTTAAAAGAGCCGTGTCCAGTAATGGCGGCTGTAACTGCTCGTAGCTGTAATTTGGTCAGCCGAAGCGCCTGTTTGGTAAGGCGGCCGTCGATAGTAGGAAGAGCTTCCTTGGCCTGCCTGCACTCACCGTGGTCTAGCCAAAGTTTGTGGTGCTGCTCAATGGTTCGTTTCCTTACCAGTGTGCGAAGATACCCGAAGGGGAGCGGCGCGATGGGTTCAGGTCCCACAGCTGCCATACTCGATCCCCTTCTAGCAAGTTCGTCCGCTGCATCGTTGCCCCGGGACTCGCTGTGTCCTTTGATCCATTGAATGGTTATGTTATTGAGATTACCAACCTGGTTCAAGCGTTGATGACACTCGTATATTAACCCAGAGTTGACTGTGTGGTTGTTCAGTGCTAGCAGTACAGCCATGCTGTCTGAGAGTATGCGAATTGAGTGATCCACAACCTTCCGGGCTAGGATGGCCGCCGCCGCCAGGGAAATGCCCATGCATTCTGCCTGAAATACTGTGTTGTGAACCCCCAAAGGTGTGGCAATGTGGATATTGAGATCCTCTGAGAAGACTCCAGCCCCAGTGCCAGTATCGGTTTTGGATCCATCCGTGAAGATTCGTAGTTCTGCGGGGTTTAGTCCCTCGCAGCGGTGATCTTCGTGGAGTTGGATTTTGTATTTTTCTGATTTAAGTAACAGTTTGTGTTGATTAAAACCAGCCCACGCGCAGTGTCAACAGTGGAAAAACTGTCTTCTAAATACATATAAATAAATCATTATTCATCCTCCTAACAAACACAATCAGGAATATTTTTCAGTTGACAACAACCTAAAAATATTTTCGTAAAATTAGCACGGTGTATTTTTCCTATAAAAAAAACCGAAACAATAAAATTGCAAGTGTCACACAATAATTTAACAGAAACAGCCGCGTTTAAAGCATTCCATGCATATTTAATGCTAAATTAATGACATAATTAGCGGCCTGCCGTAAAATTATTAATGACCAGTAATCTGCTGATCTCGGAACAGATTGGCGTCGTTAAAAAAACAGTTAGCACATCAGTGAACGTCGCGCTGGATTGTGTTAGGGTTCCGTGGGGAAAATAAAAAACCTTCTGTAGTTTTTTAGTGATAATTAAAATTGGTCTTCTCAAATGTTTACTATGAAAATGTATGGTTTCGGTGTCTGACTTTAGATATTGTTAGAAACCGCCTATTAATTATATCAGATCAACATGATTAGATGAACAGTGGTAGCCCAACAGCCCTGACATAACAACGTCATCATCATCATCATCAGCCTATATTGTACCCACTACTGGGACACAGGCCTCCTCTCTATGAGAGGGAATGGGCTATAATCCACCACGCGGGCCCAGTGCGGATTGGTAGATGTCACATGTCTTCGAATTTTTGGTTCTAGGACATGCCGGTTTCCTCACGATGTTTTCCTTCACCGTTTTTGAGAGCAGTGGTGATGAAATAAATTACACAAAGTAATGCGCCTGCCTGGGTTCGAACCCACGACTTACTGTTCGTAAGTCGGGGTCGCTACCACTAGGCCACCGCTGCTCTCGTAATACGACATATCAACGTAAATATCTCTATCGTAATTATCTATAATTTTTTATTTAACGTAATTATCTATATCTCATAACAACGTAATTTCGAACTTCTTGGAATCTCATTTTTCCATTATTTATACTTTTCTATCGCTGGAACCGTCTTTTGCAAGAACAAGAAACAGAACGCAAGTGCTGTCGCACGAGGTAGCATTGAGGATTTGGAGATTACTAATTTGGGGGTATGAAGAACAGGGTGTAAAGTTCTTCATCTCCCATAGAAAAGGGAGGATCCTCTTTAGACGGGTGTTATGTCTGGTGGGCTACTGCCCGACAGTTGTTGTCAGGTTCTTCTATATATTCTTAAGTCGCGAGTAACTTTACTTGCGCGATCTAGGAATTGTCTTTCGCTGTTTAGTTCATCGTCTGTGTCATAGATGGCGTTATAGTACTTTTTTTCTATGTTGCTGTAGACCTTTTTACTTTTAGACTCCATGGCTGCTACTGAGAAATTCCTGATGGAAATAACACTTTTTCTGACCCGGGAATCTAACCCTCGTGCCTACGACCAATGAGGCAGTCACACACAGATACCTCAGTACCTATATTATCTGTCAAATTCGATGTACAAAGTCCACTCCACAATCAATACCTCGGCGGTCCACGTATGCAGAACCCAGTCTACTTAATACATTGTTTAAACACTGGGTTGATCGGTCGGTCACTCGTCAATGCACTTGACCTTACTAGGTTCACTGCCTCTCTGCCGTGTTATTTTAAACTATATTATATTTGTGTCTATGCAATTCTGTGCCTTGTAAAGTTTGAAAAAAAAGGATCGTTTATGGTGCGATGTTATCTCAAGGGTGTTCAATGACCTACCAGGGCTGCGGGACTCCTGCCAAGGCTACGGGACTGTTCGAAAGAGATACCGCGGCCCTGGAACAAACACAAAGGGCAAGGAAGGAACATGCATGGGTTTTAGTCAGTACAAATCTGACACTCACTTCCACTCTGCCCAGAGCGGCAGAAGTCATTTGATGATTATTCATCCGAAAAAAAAAAGTGTGTTCAATGAGTCCTTCATGCTGACATAGTTTATTTTTTTAATTGATTGCATTTTTATAGTAATTATTGCATAAAATAAAATGTCCAAGAAAATACCTATGTACCAACTAAATAAATACAAGGTGGTACAAACAGTTAGCACGTATTCAGTATGTCATTCTGAAAAAATGTAATAATTACTTAAAAAATTAGGGACTGGTGCCGATTCCCTTGTTTACAAACTAAACCAAATTTAAGTTCAGTGCATCTTTTTCATTCTATTTCATTAAGAAAAGGACAGAAGATGAATTTTAATTTAGTTTTGTCAATTTAACCAGCGTTAAATTGACAAAACTAACCTTACACAAGTTTAGACGTGATTAAAAAGTTGACTACTAAAATTACATCAAATTACGTCAGTTGCTGACAAATTTGACAGGACTAAAAGAAAGAAAAAGATGCACTCAACTTAAATTTAGTTTAGTTTGTGAACAAGGGAATGCACCAATGTCTTCTAGGAACGTTTGTCTAGTAGTTGCGCTTAAAAGACCACCTGTATAGTACCCAAGGTGGAAGGGACACCGACACGCTAAAACGGTAAAGTTACTACGTATTCAGTAAACTATTCTGAACCCCCAGTACCCCCACATAAAAATATTTCATCGGTCATTTTTTTTAAATCAACTGCTCCGTACATTTTGACTGCGTTGGGATTGCAGTTTTGTAAAAAACAGATTTCTATGTGGGGGGTTCAGAATGTTGTACTGACTACGTAATAGGTAGTAACCTAACCGTTTTAGCGTCGGAGTAACTGGGTAATATACAGGATGTACTTTTGAGCCGGAACTACTAGGAAAACGTTCTTAGAAGCCAATCCCTAACTTTTTTACTAATTACTAGCTACAATTTTTTTGAGGAGCTCGTGGTTAAATTATAACAGCCGCTCGGGTCAATCTTTAGGTTATGCCGTGCTTACCTAGGTTGGTCTGTGGATTGGCCACCCTTATATACCGAGTTTCCTCCGTCGCGTCGCTCGGAAAGCACGTTAAGCCGTTGGTCCCGGCTGTCATTTGTAGATCTTTGACAGTCGTTACCGGTAGTCAGTAGCTCAAAAAAGTCTGACAACCAGTCTTACCAAGGGGTATCGTATAACCAGTACTAACTGGGTTGTGGAAGTCAGATATGCAGTCGCTCCATGTAAAATACTGGTATTCAGCTGCATCCGGTTCGACTGGAAGCCGACCCCAACATAGTTGGGAAAAGGCAAAGCAGATGATGACTGGCTACAATTTTTATCGGACATGGACAGGGAAATAATTATCGATATTTACAAATTTACGAAAAATAAAGAATTAATAATAAATGCTAGACCTATTAATAATACTTTTAATTTTAATGCCTATTATGCAGAAATTAGTCTTTCCTCGATTTCTAAGCGTACATTGTATATTTTACCAATAGGTTAGGTGTTATTTACCTGATGCGTCTAGACATACAGCTACCGTTTATGAGCTAATATTGTCACTATGTGCAAATTATAATATTTCTAGACACAAAATAAATAACACGATTTCATTCTACAGGGTGTAAACAGACTCTTCACGAAGCCGTTAATCAAGCATTATGTACATCAAACTAAGTGACTACGCAAAAATTATTGCTGGGAAACGACTTTTTTTTTTTGGGGTGAGAAATCACGTTTTACGGTAGAACGCAATGTAACGCATTCAAAACCTTGAGCTGATGGATGGATTGAATAGTACGGGAGTCGTGAAGGTGTCTTAAGTAAAAAAAATACATTAAAAAGCATGTATTTCAAAAAAAACTTGTGAAAAAGTTGGAACTTTGACCCCCAATATCTCCGTAACTAGAAGGTTCCCAGGTATGGTCTAGAACAAAAAAATGATCGCAATGATGGGGAGAACAAGTGCCTTTCGGCTTCGTTAAGAGTCTGTTTACACCCTTTATAAATGGTATGAGTTGCAAATAAAGTGAGGATAAGATGAATAAATAAATACTTACCTCTGATATACTTTTGGTCAAAAAAATGCTCTTTGTGAAGGATACAGTATTCTGTGCTCTGGTTAGAAGGACTTGCATCATTATCCTTTCATGTTCCCACTGCTGGAACACAGGCGTCCTCTCTATGAAAGGGTGTGGGCTGTAATCGAACACACAGGCCCAGTGCGAGTTGGTAGCAATGTAACATATTTTCGAATGTTTGGTTCTTGGACATGCCATCTTTTTTATTTTGTTGTATCATTCAACATTAGCGCTTCAATAAAATCGAAAACAAATCTATTTATAGAAACTTATTACGTATTTTTTTAGAGAAAAAACCGGGATTTTTAACGATATTATTGCAATCAGTCAGTCAATCAATTCAAGTCGGTCGTAGCGCAGACAATCTCTTCAGATGGGGGTTCATGGTCGGCTCAGATCTCAAATGTGTATGCGGCGTGTCTCCACAGACAATGGCCCATCTTCCATCTTGCACTGAATGCCCTGACACCTGTGCACTTGACGATCTCATGACTGCATCAGCGAGCGGAGTTCGCGTAGCTGAATTTTGGGCCAATCATATTTAATAAAAATTTGCCATCGACATGCTAAGAAGAACTCATTCAATTAAGTAAATAAAAGATGTTTTACCAAAAATAATGAGGCAATTTTGAAGACAAAGATATAAAGATATTGGCTAAATAGATTTTTCAACATAGCCTCGTAAGGAGTGCTGAAACAATACTCGGATTTACTTTGGGCGCGAGAGACCTCTTTTCAACGCCTGATTTACCCAACAAGTTCGAGTTTTATGAGCTTTAAAAAACACGTAGTTATTAATCATATAACCAATACTGTTTTGCACTAAAAACAAGTGCAATTAATTAGTAAATTTAGTCAAAATAACATTGCGACCCTGCGCGAATACTTCGACGGGCTGTCAATTTTCGTAGAGGGGGACTGGCGCCTTAAAACTCCACTAGAGTTTTATATATTCCTTTGTTAGTCTTACAGTCTATTAGATTAAGATTTTTGAACTCTATGCTAATCATATGCAAAATATTTGAATCGCGTCATTATTTTTTAACATTTTATTTACATAAAGTTCCCACATTTTTGTTATAATGTGACGTATTTGCAATTTTATTGAATTTGTCGTAAAATTAGGAAAATCTTTATTTTATTCACTTTAGTTTAAATATTTACCCCATAACAATTACATCAGCTCTTGAAAGGTAACTCTGTTATGTCCTGCTTGACTTAACACAGAGGGCACCGTACCAAGCACAAAGTACAGAGGCGGACTTAATGCCGTAGGCATTTTACATATAAATATACACAAATAAGTACACAGAATAAAAACAATGAGAAAAAACATAACCAATGACGATTCTGTCAGCTTTTTAACCATCTTTTTTCACGAATATACTCGGTAACCTACATTTTAAAAGATAAACGGGTGGCTACCATCCTATTTTTTTGTTAAACTTTGCCCCAAACTAGGAAGTTCACAAACATTTAAACTCACATACACAAACGGCCTGACCCGGAATAACTATTTATAGGCCATACAAATATTTGTTCCGTGCGGGGATCGAACCCGCGACACGCAGCGCAAATAGTCAATCGCTCAGCCCCTGCGCTAACCGTGCCGTCGATTTCCAGGGGAAGCGCATGCATGCCACGGAGAAATAGCCTGATACAACCATCCCTCAAACATACACATGCATTTTCAGGGATATCTCCGTGGCTTCGAGGAACGAAACTGTGTTTTGCCTAGAAAAGAGAAAATTAATGCAATTTCGACACATTCCTTTATCTACCACTAGCTTTTGCCCGCGGCTTCGCTCGCATTAATTTAGACAATTAAACTCTTAAAGCACTTCTAAAGTTTCTATAATAATATAATTTAAGCATGAATCGAAAGACACGTGGCGCCATCTATTAACTAAAGAACGTTATTGTTGTTTTCCTCGGGAACAGTACTTTTTTTCGGGATGAATGGTACCCTATGTCCGTTTCTGTACACCTGACAACGTATATGCAATTTTTCAGGATGATCGATTCATTGGTTTAAGCGTGAAAAGGTAACAAACAAACTTACTTTCTCATTTATAATATTACTAGCTGACCGTGACCCCGAGAGACGTTGCCCTGTCAACTATGAATATTGAATTCGAATTGGCCTACTGCCTACCTACTACCTACCTACTAATAAAATAAAAAAATAAATAATTTTGACAAAAAAGTAAAAAAAAATATTTAGGGGTGGGTCACCCTTATCATTTAGGGGTATGAAAAATAGATGTTAGCCGATTCTCAGACCTACCCAATATGCACACAAAATTTCATACAAATCGGTTCAGCCGTTTCGGAGGAGTTGGAGTTTTAACAAACACCGCGACACGAGAATATTATACACCGTGACTTTTTAGTCGTCTGACAACGGTAGCCCACTTCATGTATCTATACATCATCATCTGCCTAGCCTTTTCCCAACTATGTTGGGGTCGGCTTCCAGTCTAACCGGATGCAGCTGAATACCAGTATATTACATGGAGCGACTGCCTATCTGACCTCCACAACCCAGTTACTACTGGGAAATACGATACCCCTTGGTAAGACTGGTTGTCAGACTTTTTGAGCCACTGACTACTTTAACGACTGTCAAAGATCTTCAAATGACAGCCGGGACCAACGGCTTAACGTGCTTTCCGAGGCACGGAGGAAACTCGGTATGTAATGGGTGGTCACCCATCCACAGACCAACCTAGACAAGCACGGCTTAACCTAAAGATCGACCCGAGCGGCTGTTATTGTTTAGCCACGAGCTCCTCTTCTCTCCTCCTCTCTCCACTTCATGTATCTATACATTTATGACAAAAACAAAATGGTATTTAAGAGATTTTTTTTTTTTAATATTATTCATTATTATGATGCATAACTTAGTTGAAACATTCGTTGCGAGCGAAGATCTATCTACTCGACTCGTGCGATGGTCAGGTATATTCTACTGTTTGATACTTAAACATTATTAACAGGATGTTTCATAATTCTAATGTATTATTTATTTATCTTAATTAATGGTAAAAAAAAACACGCCTACAGGTATTTTATGTCGGATACATGGAGTGGACCACCTTTGTCAGACAACTAAAAAATCACGGTGTGTATTAGAGATGATTAGGAAGGATTAGGATTTTCGAGGATTAGATTTTAGGAGAGCAGTGGTGGCCCAGTGGTAGCGACCCCGACTTACGAACAGTATGTCGTGGGTTCGAACCCAGGCAGGCGCATTACTTGTGTAATTTATTTCATCACCACTGCTCTCAAAAAACGGTGAAGGAAAACATCGTGAGGAAACCGGCATGTCCTAGAACCAAAAAATTCGAAGACATGTGACATCTACCAATCCGCACTGGGCCCGCGTGGTGGATTATAGCCCATTCCCTCTCATAGAGAGGAGGCCTGTGTCCCAGCAGTGGGAACATTATAGGCTGATGATGATGAGGATTTTCTATTCAGTACGTACCAAAGAGGCTAACATATCATTCTCTCATTTCCAGATTCTACGAGCCAGTGACCTTCCAGCCGAACATCCTGCCGGTGTGCGTGCCTGACAACGACGAGGACTACGTCGGCAAGACCGCCTACGTCACCGGCTGGGGGAGACTGTTTGACGGTATGTTACTTCTAACTACTTATTTTTACTCACGATCCTAGGGCCAAACAAATCCCAATTTGTGCAACACGTTTGTTTTCTTCAGTTATCATACTTATCATCTTGAGTGTTCGGTCTTTTCTAACCCTAACAGCAGATGCACTATTGAGTTACAATTATTTTAAATACCTCCATAAACCCCGTACTGTTCAATCCATCCATCAGCACAATGCTTTGAGTGCGTTATATTGAGTCCTACCGTAAACCGTGTACGTTCACACCAAAAAAAGAAGTCGTTTCTCAGCAATAATTTTTGCGGAGAGTTACTTAGTTTGATGTACAGAATGTTTAGTTGACTACTTGTTGAGGTTGGTTTACACCTTGTATATCCTCACTGAGACATGAAATCGCAGTTTATCTATGTCATCTATAACTCTATACAGATAAATCAAATTGGAGTTTCTGTTTGTAATATTAAAATAACCGCTTTTTACTATGGATGTATGCACGGTACATATACCAAACAACATTTTTTACAATTTTTGTCTGTCTTTCTGTCTGTTTGTTCCGGCTAATCTCTGAAATGGCTGGACCGATTTTGACGGGACTTTCACTGGCAGATGATGTAACAATGTAATTAGGGTTCCGTGCAAAAAAAAACCCTTTAAATTGGTAACAAAATTCAATTCAAATAGGGAAGTGCTTATAATCATTTGGATTTTTTAATAATAATTTTTAATTTTTTAAAATTTTCTTGTAAACTGACTCTATCTTAAATACTACATCTCTCATGGCAATTCGTCTCCATCCACAGAGGGTCCACTCCCCAGCGTGCTACAAGAAGTGAAGGTGCCAGTGATCAACAACACAGCGTGCGAGGCCATGTACCAAGCCGCGGGCTACAACGAGCACATACCGAACATATTCATATGTGCCGGCAGGAGCAGAGGGGGCGCTGACTCTTGTGAAGGTAAGAGAGGCTTTAGAGGAACCAGGGCTGCGGGCTGTTCGAAAGAGATACCGCGGCCCTGGAACACAAAGGGCAAGGAAGGAACATGGATGGGTTTTAGTCAGTACAAGTCTGACACTCCCTTCCGCTCCGCCCAGAGCGGAGAAGTCATTTGATGATTTCCCATCCGAAAAAAAAAAGGCTGTAGAGGAGCAGGTTGGAGATCCGCGATACAAAATGGAGGGTCCTAGAACTAGACGAGGGTTGGATCTGGTAGGCTACTGCCCGACAGATGTCTGTTGCTACTGCCCGACAGATGTCTGTTGCTACTGCCCGTCAGATGTCTGTTGCTACTGCCCGACAGATGTCTGTTGCTACTGCCCGACAGATGTCTGTTGCTACTACCCGACAGATGTCTGTTGCTACTGCCCGACAGATGTCTGTTGCTAGTGCCCGACAGATGTCTGTTGCTACTGCCCGACAGATGTCTGTTGCTACTGCTGCTGGGAACCTTAATAACCCTATTAAGGTTCCCAGCAGCAGAAGTGCTTATAATAATGGGTATTTTTTAATAATAATTTCACGCGAACGAAGGTCGCGGGCAACAGCTAGTTTTTAATAAATCCCTCCCTGTGTCAGGTGACAGCGGCGGGCCGATGGTAGTCCGTCGCGAGCGCGACGACCGCTTCGTGCTGGGCGGCATCATCTCCTGGGGCATCGGCTGTGCCGAGCCCAACCAGCCCGGCGTCTACACCAGGATCTCCGAGTTCCGGGACTGGATCAACCAGATACTACTGTTCTGAGGAAACGTGGAGCAAACGGCTAAATATAGGGTATTAGACGACATTAACCAATCATTGTTAGAAAAGAATTCTTTAACACTATACAGCGTGAATCAAACAACTGTAGTCATATCATAAATACAAAAAATATATATCAGCTACCTCATCCATTTGCGTCTAGTCGGTATTGAAGTTTTGTATATTTTTTTTGCTATAAAGGGTGTAAATAGACTCTTCACGAAGCCGTAAACCAAGCATTATGTACATCAAACTAAGTAACTTTACGCAAAAATTAGTGCTGGGAAACGACTTTTTTTTGGGCTGAAGAATCACGTTTAGGTAGTAGTACACACAGTAGGACTCAATGTAACGCACTCAAAACATTGTGCTGATGGATGGATTGAATAGTAAGGGGGTCTTGGAGGTATATAAAGTAAAAATTTACATTAAAAACATGTATTTAAAAAAAAAAACTTGTGAAGAAGTGGGAACTTTGACCCCCAATATCTCCGTAACTTATGTATGGTCTAGAACAAAAAAATTATCGCAATGACGGGGAGAAAAAGTGCCTTTCGGCTTCGTTAAGAGTCTGTTTACACCCTTTATTTGGTATATTTGGTTCCACGGAAAAATGGTTTAGTTTCATGGTATCTGTGTGCCTTCAATATGACCACACCTTTTTGATGCATGCTGTGTTAGACTTGGGGGGCTACTATGACGTCTTAAAGCAGGAGTAATTCCAGTGTGGGAAAGAGACAGAGCTATACAGGTCGTCTAGCGCCATCTCTTTCACACTGGAATTACTCCTGCTTTAAGACGTCATGGGGCCTACCATGACCTGGAGCTGAACAGCGAAATTAGATTTTTAATTACTTTCAAATCAATAAATAACTGAGTCATTGAGTTAACAAATTAGTGACGTCAGAGGTTGCTATTGCCAAACAAAATGTATGGGGAATCGTGTTTAGACAGCTGTCAATGTCAATTGATTGGTTTGTCCGCTACCCTATTGCAATGGATTTTGGTTAGCAAATTGGCAAAAATTGCAAAGGGTTTTGAATAATTTGGGCTAACTTCTAAAACTTATACTGAGGGCTTAGACTACTAATTTTATTGCTTATATCTCAGAAATAGGAGACTTTGGAATATTTTTTCCCATACAATACTTGTTTGTATTGATACCAGTTATTTATTAATATAAGTTATAAGCGTGGCTGCTATTTTTATAAATAATAACAAAAATCGCGGAAATTAGACAGTAGAAAATATTCAAGCCCCTTTGCTTTTTGACGGACATTAACAATGTGGATTGGACAAGCCTTTTTGACTAGATATTCATTATGAAACTCGTTTGTTATGTCAAATTGTGCTCATTGGTTCAACCTTGGACTATTTAACCGGTCCAAAATCTAAAGAGGATTGTAAAAATTATTTATTTATTAAAAAAATAATAATGGGAGCGAATTATGACAAAAAAATTGTCAACGAATTTCTTTGGACAGTAGTTTACTTCCAAACTATAGGGTTATTAATAAGAATAAGGATGAACATTT
Source organism: Lycophotia porphyrea (assembly GCA_950005105.1). Classification (NCBI taxonomy): domain Eukaryota; kingdom Metazoa; phylum Arthropoda; class Insecta; order Lepidoptera; family Noctuidae; genus Lycophotia; species Lycophotia porphyrea. The sequence continues at coordinate 4,771,626 of OX465410.1, read as the reverse complement.
TTGCCTACCCATTTTTTATTTAAAAAAAAATACATAAGTATTTTTTTTTTACAAAAATAAAAAAACATATTAAAGAGGCATTTTGGAATCTAAAATGATTCATCTTTATTGATATAATTTGTATGTCAGTTATATTTAGATAAAATTATACGAATTTATATTATAAGTAAGAAATAATATACTTTTGTAAAAAAATGTCTTAGTAAATAAAACTGCCATGGGCTTTTAAAAATAGTAAAAATTAGGTTCCAATTCTCGAACTAAAATAATGAAAAATATAAGTATTTTTAGATAAAATTAAATAATTTGTAGATCTAAGCAACGGATTCCGTCCTTAATTTATTTTTAGCTAATTATTTGTAAATATTTTTCGATATAATATTTTTATATGAAATGCATTTATTAATTTTATTTAATTAGCCATAATAATGTCTCAGATTAATTTTTGAGTTCTGATTTTATGAATTTATTAAATCATTTTTAAACGGTTATATTGTGTTTTAATTTGCGAACTAAAATATTGTTGTTCAGCTGTATCCGTTTAGAGCGGTTTCAGAATAGCATATTTTATAGCGGCAACACAGACCCACCCTCTTTTGACCCACTTTGGAAAACCTTTGGAGAAACCTGTACCAAAGCCAGTTCCCCGAGGTGCTAGACCGCTTGTAGCTCAAAACTTAGTAGGTTACGTGCGCCTTGCCGTCCGGGAGAACTCGCTAAGTGCTTGGGAGCTCACCTTCCCTTATCGAATTCTTCACGTGCAAAACTCAAACTCAAAAGCAATTTCAATTAGACCATTATAGGCACTTTTGAATATCAGAAAAACAAAGAATGCTAAGTTACAGTCACAGACACAAGGCATAATAACTTGTGAAAGTACTGTAGGTGCCTATTCCAAAGCGTAGATCTCTATGGAGAAGAATGGGCAAGAAACTCCATGGACACTCTTTTCAATCAAAAGTATTTGGCAACCAAAAAATCTTTAACATCATAAATTAAAGAAAATTGTAACATTTCGGCTCTCTTGGACACAAAATTACCGACGCAGAGAAATATCTCTTCAACAGGTATATCCCACTTGGTGGAAACCAAGTTAGGGGAAGCTGACATTAGTGGAGCAGCCAGGATTCTCTTCAGTAGCGATATGATGGCACCGTGCTCTCCAGAAACACTCGCAGCTCGGGAGACCAAACACCCTGCCCTAGCGGATGGCCTTTCATTTCCCGACCCTCCCGATTTAGACATACACTCCCTCACCATTACAGGTCTACAGTTGGTCACAGCCGTTTGCTCCTTCCAGAGCGGCTCCGCCGGCGGCCTCGACGGACTCAGTCCTCGAGTACAGGACCTTATCTGATCGGGTTGCCTTTAAACGTTCAAAATATGCAATAATCATTACATCGATGATACATAGAAAATATTTGGTCGACACATTTTTCTTTGAAGTAATGGTGCGTCCAATACCATGGTGGTCCGTTGCGATGGGAAACATCAATAAAAAACTGTTTCGTAAAATACATTTTAATAATCAAATAATGTCTGCTTACATCATCTTCAATCATCATAAACAATCTTGCATTTTTTATATAAAAAATCTTTATTAAAAAAAAATCTTTATGTATACAAATACCTTCAACGTTGCTTAAATACTAGGTCACATGAATTTCAGTGAATTAAAGGTCATACAGATAGAGTAAACCCTGACTCACAAACTAAGAGATCCTGTGACTTAGGAGTCAGAAATATATACATATATATAATAAATAAATAAATAATATATCGAATAACAACCGAGTTTATTATTATTATTAAGCATTTAATTCAAATTTAAAAAATCCATAAATAGTTAGTAAAGACTTAAAACTGTTTAAAAACTATTGGCCTGGAACATGTGTGAACACTGTTCCAGTACCGCACAAGAGGGCAATCAACCCTATCTATAATGGTGTTTAAGACACTGCTGGTACTGTCGCGCACTCGAAGCATCAGGGAGGCTATCCGTTTGCGTAAAATTGTTTTGAAACAATCAGTTCTAGCCTCAGCAAACATTCCTGATGCGCTACAGTAGCGCGGCAGCCCCAGCAGCATCCTAAAACCATTAGTATACTGAACACACTTAGAGCGTTTAGCGAACAACGCGTAAATTTCTACGTTTGTTTATGAAATAACAAGCTAGCACTAATCATGGTTCAAAAATCAAATGAATCTACCAAAATAAAAAAATAAATGTGTTGGCCAAATATTTTTGAAGTAACGTTAAATAGAACAAACAAACGTCGAAGAAACAAGGGTTCGATGTAAGGTTATCGATATTAAGAAACAACGAACAAAAAAAGCGTTGTTAAAACATAGCGTCGCATTATCAAGGCATTGATGTATAGTCATCGATGTAACAATTTTCGCAGAATGTGTATACTGAATTACTTTATTTTAAATAAAGATACAAATGTTGCATGTTATTTTTTACTATTAACAGTAATAAGCACAACATTGTGTTTGCAAAATAATATAAACTCTAACCTTCAAACAATTATCATCAATAGATGGCGCTGTACGCAATCGCCATACAAATACCACAAATTGTATGGAATCCTACATCGCGCTATCAAAGTTTTTGTGTCGTTTAGGATAGGTATCAAAATTAAAGACACACATTTGTACTTGCTTCGGCAGTACATATACTAAAATTGGAACGATACAGAGAAGATTAGCATGGCCCCTGCGCAAGGATGACACGCAAAATCGTGAAGCGTTCCACATTTTTTGGATAAATTGAGAATAGTTTTATTACTAAGAACTTTTTACTTTATTGTGTGGTTAGTTAGTAACCGTGTGGTTAGTGCCTAACCTGTTTTCAGATTTAAGCCGTCAATAGGGCTCTGATTTGGCTTATATAATTAAATTTTATAGGTAACACGAATATAGTTTATTAGGTTAAACTAACTATATACATTGATAATTAAAAACTATTAAACTAAAATAAATAAACTAACAACAAACTATAAAAGGGCATCGAAAAACTCCTCCTCAACGCTGTCAGATGGGAATAGGTTAATCTATTTCTTGTATCTACTTTCGCAACTAGGCAGGGGGAATTTTCATAGACAGATATATTTGTAAAAAGTATAGTTATAGAAATTTACATTTAAAGTAGTTTACAGTTTAGTTGCAAAAAAAACCGGTTTGAAACGTTTTTTTGCAACTACATAGTAGTAAATAAACCGTTTCAAACTGGTTTAAAACGGTTTTTTTTAAGTATAGGCAGAATTAACTGTAGTATGCAGTATACCGATGACATTATCTGCTTCTGAAAGTTGAGCATACGTCAAAACTACATTACAGCATTACATTCTGCGAGAATTTAGTTATGGAATGGTAGATAGACCAGCCCATAATGCAGATTGGATCAAACGTGGTAATATAGCGCATAAATTGACGTTTGTCGTTCCGTTTTACTGTAGTACTTGACAGTTTGTTTCACACACAAGATGGCTGTCTCGGTAGAGCCTCGTCCTGAAACCGAACTGGTTGTCACTGATGTTCAGGAATTTATCCAGTTGACTGTTGAGCAAACTATCAACCACTTCCGCTACCCTAGTGGCAAGTGAAGTAGCTTTCATTAAACTACTACAGTTTAATGAAAGCTACTTAAAAAACTTTTCATGTGGGTTCATAAAACAATAAAACAAAAAGGGAGTGCTTCAAAAATTATTTATTTATTCGTATATATAATTTATATATCCATTTTACAATTAAAATCAACCGATGCACACAACATAAACATCATAATATCTTTCGTTCATTCACTTCAACCGGACGAAAGACGCATCCTTTGACAAAACACGTTTTACACGAAAACCGACTTTATCTCCATGGCAGTAGGTCGAAATCACCAAAACGTGTTACCGCCAAAGATTAAGTATACATAGATTTAAAAACTAGATACACAATAATTTATTTTAAAAAGTCCTGTCTATGACGATCGCTTGTGTTAGGACAATCGAGTAAAAATTATAATTATAAAAAGCTGTAATAAGTATTATCTAAATTAATACTTTCGCTAAAATACTCTGTAGTCTATTAAAATAAGATTTTCGACATAATGCTGTGAGTCAAAAAAAATACTGGTAGAAAAAAAGAACACGTGTAAAGGTGCTGATGGTAACACTGACAAAAAATGTTTAGAAAAAAAATCATGTATGCATGTATAAAAATATGTCCAAATTAATCTATTTTTCCATAAAACCTTTAAAAATTACCATTTATTGCTATTGTTACACATTCAAAAGTTGGCAACACAACAATATGTCGAAACTAATAGGAAAAACGGACTTATCAGCCCCGCTATGTATTGTAAGTACTATTCTGCAATCGCCAATCGATTATAATGTCATTTTGGCTTAAAAAGGAAATAAATAATGAAATAATAAATAAATAAAATGACAACTAATACACTAATATGACTGACGTAATTGTTTTTTTATAATACACAGAAAAAAAAAATGAGATATTATTAAAAAACTTGAATCACTGGAATAAAACCGAGTTTTTTTTTTTAATCTTAATTGATACTTTGACTACAAGGAATTGATTTTTATTTGACACTAATTTTAATTAAATTTCTTTTAATGATTTATTTCAGTGATCAAGTTGAATAAGAATTTGAATTCGAGTTTAAAGAAAAACGTGTTTCAATTTTGCTGTATTGAAGTTCTACGTAACACCAAAAAAAGATTTTGCCATAATTCTTGATTTATTTCAGCATCTATTTTAATAAGAAAATGGATATTTCACTGATTACAATCATTTGATGTGCGTAAAAAATCCTATTGTTGACTTTCGACTATGGCGACATTGAAACACGCTTTTTAAAATACACAGTAAATCATAAATCACATAGAGAACCTCCCTGCGTCATTCTCTTAACTAAATCCTCCTCATATATTATTAATTTGTTACAATTAACTTTTGAGGGGACCTCACTTGAAATACACACAATTTCTTTCAATAAAATTTAGTAAAAAGAAATTATTTTATACATCACATGTCACAAAATTAAATATAAATAAAAAATCTAATGACAATCCATGTCTTAGAAGAGAAAATTTGTTGCAAAAAATATCTCAACATAATAAAATGACTAAAGAATTGAACTAATAAGCAATTTAAAGACTTTCGATCAAAAAACCAATTACAAAAAACTTCAAAACTACAATTTTAATTATTCACAGTCATCAAGTAATTATAGACAGTTTTAATCATCATTCATCTAAGACAATCAGTTCTCACCAAAAATTCTTTCAACTTCTCCCACGTTACTACCAACCTACTAACTCCCATCATTAAAATCTACACGATCAAGTAAGGTCCCCCCAGACACAACACAGTCACAGCGCGAACTGTCACAGTAATACATCGCCGTTCGCTACCGTTAGCCCTAAGCTACGCTCCTAAACACTAAATTCCGCCTAATGCAAAAATTTAGACAACTAGGATTTTTTTACACAAATGACATTGTACAATTGAATCGACTACGAAACTGGCCACCGAATTGAAATTATAAGAGTATTTAAATGAGCCGTGGGATGTCGCCTTTACTTTTGAATATGTTTTTTTTTATAATAAATAAATTAGTGATGTTTTTGGTAAAAAAAACATAGCTTTTAGACTGCGTTGAGGAATATAGAACATTTGTGTAAAAGTTATGTTATTTTTGTGGTAGTAAATGAATATCTTTTTGGATTCAAATAATATGAAAAGACCAGCTTAATCATAATAGTAAAAGGTACATTTATTTTTGTGATGATTTTTCGCGATTCATTTTATAAAGTATTTTTTAAAGTGAGAGATAATTCAATATATTCTAATTCTTCAGATTTAGGCCCGTAAAACGACAATTTAATAATCAAAAGTAAACGCAAACCACACTAGCTACAAAAAAAAATATTACACGAAAAAATGCGGAAATCTTTTAAAAATACTGTTTCGTTGCAAGCGCAAATTACAAAAATAATATTCGAAAAATTCTAAACTATACCTTACAAATATATCTCGTCTAATACTTTTAGTTTAAATTATTAGTTACATTCTACTATATACAACTCCTCTAGGTACAAGAACAACGTTGCGTGTGCGCTGTTTTACGAACATTTTTCCTTTTTTTTTCGTCTTCTCTTTTACGTCAAAACATTTTTTTTAAAACATGAGATTCTCATTATTTATTCGTCATATCCGGTGTCGAGTCATTGTTGGAATGTTTTTTTTAGATTCCGTTATTAATTTTTTTCAGTACTTTTAAACATTTTAGAAAATGTTTTTCGTTTTTTGGAATTTTATTTTTACGGAATGGAAGGTACGTTAGTTTTGTTAAACGATAGTCTTCTCGCATCCATCGAACTTCTATTTGTCGATAGTTTTTTTTATCGATATTTTTACAGCATTTTGTATGATTCTTATCGATATTGTGAATCAAATCATTGTTTTAATTTCAATAGGATGTAAAGTAAGATATTGTTAGTATAAGTCTCCTTACTAAATCCTTTTTTTAACATAATGAGAAAGGTCTGCCAAAGATCATTGTAGAGGGCGTATCCATAAATAGGTCCCATTTTGACCAATGAGATGGATCTATTCGTTCGATCTATTCTATCGTTGATATAGACAAAGTGTGTGACATCACTTGAATACTATCTATTTATAATTACGTCACAAATGTAACAGAAAGAGACGTCAGTTTCTATCTCCCTCCCTCATCTCTTTACCATCTTAAAGATCAAACATCATCATTACCACTGGCTAGTGATAATCCGTCTTCTGAACTATTCACTAAATCGAGTTTGGATCTTAACTCAACGAAGTTAATATTCAAACTCAAACGAAATATTCCACGTTTCCCTGCCCGTCAAAGTGTACTAAGTATAAAAATTACTTCGCACTTTGGAATTTTGTTTATCAACTTTTAAAAAGCTAACTCATGTTTGGTTGTTTTCATTGAAGTCTTTGCTCAGATAAATGTAAGACTACCGCCCATTTTCAGTAATAAATACTAGTCGATACCTAAATGCATTTTTAAATAAAATCACACTGTTGGTTTTTCAAAGCTAGGCAGCGGAGAGAGTGGTGTAATAATATTTAAGAATTAATTTAAGTGACGCTTTTTAGTTTAAAAAACGGGCATTAGTCACACAGCATTTTATACACTGAAATGTCAGGAAAACTGAATATTTTCATGTCGTTCATCCTTGACACATAGAAAACTTGGCAATATTTCCGAATACCTTCTTTACAAATCGCTATATACGCTGATAGCGGGAAAAATATCCTATCCTCCATCCCACAGTTGGGCTTGACGTCAGAATTGAATATTTTACGGTTTTGGTAGTAGTAGTTACATAAATAGGATACTAATTAACAAGTAATTTAAAAGTTCCAAGAATTTATACTCATTTTTCTCAAAAATTGCTGTAAATCTTTTTAGTAGGCAACATTTCTAAATTCCTTCATAAAAATACCTTTAAAGTGGGTGTTGCATCCTATTCTTCATGGATACTTAAACATTTAATAGTTATTAACTGAGTAGCATGTCATTTAAACACATAACCTCCTCCTTATTTAGAAGTCAGTTAAAAAAGTCCGTGGCACACCTTTTAGACGCAGTGTCTTCTGAATTCATTTAAACCTTTATAGTGGGAATGCATCCGCTTCGTCGTCCCACTGTTGGGCTAAACATCAGATCTGCGTCCACCGATCGTCGAAGAACTGCCGCATGTTGTGGCCAGCGCGGCCGACGGGGCTGTCGTCTTCGTTGAAGACTTCGCAGTTACCGAAGATGAGGCGGACGTCTGAGGCGAACTCTTCTTTACATTTGTATCTGTTAAATTCGGTAAAAGAGGTTTTGGATTAGAAGTTGAAATGATTTGCCGGGTTGTTGGGTCCCTCAGGAATACCTCAGTTGTCGGAGTCTGGAATTGAGCCTAAATGTTCCCACTGCTGGGACACACAGCCTCCTCTATATGAGAGGGAACACCACGCGGGCCCAGTGCGGATTGGTAGATGTCACATGTCTTCAAATTTTTGGTTCTAGCACATGCCGGTTTCCTCACGATGTTTTCCTTCACCGTTTTGAGAGCAGTGGTGATGAAATAAATTACACAAAGTAATGCGCCGGCCTGGGTTCGATCCGACGACTTACTGCTCATAAGTCGGGGCCGTAACCACTGGGCCACTGCTGCTCTCATTGAATTGCGCCCGGTTTATGGCAATAGGCTCGCCCTTTATTGCATGGGTCTTAAACATAACTAGCGACTTTTTTGGGCTGAAAAATCACGTTTCACAGTAGGACTCAATGTAAATACGATATCAGGTGTACAGAAACGAATATAGGGTACCTTTCATCCCGAAAAAAACTACTGTTCCCGAGGAAAACAACAACAACGTTCTTATGATAATAGATGGCGCCACGCGTCTTTCGAATCATGATTGAATTATAATTATTACAAACAGAGTACAACTAAAATTGATCGTCAAATTTTAAATTAAAACGAGCGAAGCCGCGGTCAAAAGCTAGTGTATGTAATGAAAGTAAAACAGAAGTCATTCTATTGTCATCTACTTACATGTTATCCTGTAGTTTCCGCTTAATGGTGGAGAGGTCCATAGGACACTTGATGACCTTCTTGTACTGAGGGAACTGCTTGGTATTCACCGGGAGGAGGAACGGCCAGGCGTGCTCGTGGCATTCCATCTCGTTCAGCAGGTTCCTGGGAAATAAGTACAATATTGAGTAAATACTAATTTATATACAAGGTGTAACATAATAAACGCAAGACCTCTCGTGTGGTGTCTCAGACCATGAAACTGAACAAGTTTTGTTCTATGACTTTTGGAAATTCATTACTTTTTTTTTAGTTTTACCATACATGTTGGTCAGCTGATCGCGTGAGTTCCTATACAAACACCAATTTTTTTTTTGCGAATTTCAATAAGTCGTAGAACAAAAATTGATCAGTTTCTTGGTCCGAGAGACTACACGGGAGGTCTTGCGTTTATTATGTTACACCTTGTATACATAAACTTCCTGCCTTACCCACTGGCTCGTTGGTCCAGTGTTCGCAAGCGCGACTGCTGAGCATGAGGTTCTGGTTTCTATTCCTAGGTCGGGCAAATTGCTATTGGATTTTTTCAGTAGCAGCCACGGAGTCTAGATTTGGGCCCGGTTGATGGCAAAAGGCTCGTCCCCTATTACATGGGACTTAAATATAACTGGTGAAATGTGGGTGTACTATTAGATACACCTCTGCCTAACCCTACGGGGATTACAGGCGTGATGTTATGTATACATAAACTTACACCGCAGTAATCACTGATAGTAATTAGGAAGGCAGCTAGTTTCCTTAGTACATAACTATCATGTCAAAAACGCTAGTTGGTTTCCGAGTCAGGCTAGGCAGATCCTAGCCTTTTCCCAACTATGTTGGGGTCGGCTTCCAGTCTAACCAGATGCAGCTGAACACCAGTATTTTACATGGGGCGACTGCCTATCTGACGTCCACAACTCAGTTAGTACTGGTAATACAATACCTCTTGGTAAGACTGGTTGTTAGACTTTTTGGGCCACTGACTACCTGTAACGACTGTCAAAGATCTGCAAATGACAGCCGGGACCAACGGCTTAACGTGCTTTCCGAGGCACGGAAGAAACTCGGTTTGTAATGGGTGGTCACCCATCCACAGACCAACCTAGGCAAGCACGGCTTAACCTAAAGATCGGCCCGAGCGGCTGATATTATTTAGCCACGAGCTCCTCAGTTGGTTTCAGAGTGTCCAACAAAAATTTAATTATAATCGCTAGGAATAATCGACTGCTGAGATGTCGAGTAATAGAGAAGTATGGAAGAAGACATGCTGCACCGATCCCAAATGAATTGGGATAAGGGCAGGAGTGTCAACCGCGAACCGGAAGTCGTTGCGTTGGAAGGCCTCCCACTAGGTGGACCGGTGACCTGGTGAAGGTTGCGGGGATGCGCTGGATGCGAGTCGCACGTGACCGGTCAATATGGTGTCACTAAGGGGAAGTCTATGTCCAGCAGTGGACGTCTTTCGGCTGAAATGATGACACTTGGGGGAAACCTGTGTCCTGCAGTGGACGTCTTTCGCCTGAAATGTTGAGACTTGGGGGAGGGCTATGTCCAGCAGTGGACGTCTTTCGGCTGAAATGATGACACTTGGGGGAGGCCTATTTCCAGCAGTGGACGTCTTTCTCCTGAAATGATAACACTTTGGGGGAAGCCTATGACCAGCAGTAGACGTCTTTCGGCTGAAATGATGACACTTGGGGGAGGCCTGTGTCCAGCAGTGGACGTTTTTCGGCTGAAATGGTTATGATGATGAATCGCTAGGAATAAGAATCAGTTACTTACTTGCAAAACTGTAGATCTTTCAGCAGTTTCTTTGCTGTATTTTTTTCTTTCTTAGCGCGAGACATTAGCGGCGCGTTGTCGATGTCACGGTCTTCAACTGTAGAGATAGCAAAGTTAGAGCAATTAGCTAATGAGCAATTATGGTCGATGTATAGTTGGTAGCGGTAATATCAATTTAATTTTCTAAGTTACCGATGGCCTAAAATTGTCTCTCTTTAGGGTTACTAAAATTAAGGGAGTTTTACTGATTAATTTTAAGTATTAAAATTCTATAAACACACATTTGATGTGGTCGCAGACTATCAACATGACTATCATCAATTATAAACCTAGAAAAAGTGTAAAAAGACTCTTACCCGATTCATTGCGGCACTCAGTTTCGAAAATTATTTCATGACACGACTGGAGTGCCATCCGCAACGAATCGGTTAACGAAGCCGAAAGGCACTGGTTCTCCCCGTCATTGCGATCATTTTTTTTGTTCTAGACCATACCTTCAACTTTTTCCCAAGTTTTTTTTTAATTCATTTTTTGAATGTACTATTTTTTCACTTAAGACACCTTAACGACCCCCGTACTATTCAGTTCATCCATCTGTCCAATGTTTTAAATGCGTTACATTGAGTCCTACCGTAAAACGTGATCTTTCACCCCAAAAAAGTCGTTTCCCAGCACTAATTTTTGCGTAAAGTTACTTAGTTTGATGTACATAATGCTTGGTTGACGGCTTCGTGAAGAGTCCGTTTACACTCTGTACAAGTTATTTTTTTTGCGGTTCTCGTTTTTTTTAATTGCGTTTCATTGTTTTGTGCGAGTGTGTTCCGTGCGAGACTAATAAATATTATCAATATAATGCTAACAAGTAAATTACTAAAAAACGTAAGAAAATTAAAATTTTACGAGACATCTGTGCGGTTTTATTTTACGTACGTACCGTCTATCTGTGTGTCAGTTTCGTCATGCTGTAGGGCTCCGTTGCCGCCGACGTATTGTAACGCGCGACGCTTCTCTGGAGGGCCCTCTTCTGCACTAAGCTCACCTGATATTAGGACAAAAAGTATTTACAATTACATACTCATGAGACTGATGAGCCTAGTGGCGAGGTGATAATAGATTAATAAAGAAAAATAAAATTTGACGTGTTAATATCAGAATTAGCAATTAATAAAAGACTAAAACGAGATATGGAGTAAAATAAAGAATAAATATTAAATTAAAGTATTTTCTTTTAAATCACCATCATCTTTTTCTTTATTTTTATGTACTATTGATCAAATCTGCATACGACCGAAATACATCACTAATTGAGTAGCGTAGAACTTTCAAAAACGGAATATGTAGATCAAAAATCGTTTTAAAACAAACTTTCTTCTAATATGAAAAGGTTCATTTTACGTAGCTTAAAGGAGGCATCACGCCATGTCAGCGTTATGCCATGTTCTGTCACGGCACACATATCAGTTTTACTGCCTAGGCGCGCATTTAGATGTTTCATAATAAATATATTCAAGCCTAACGCCCCGCTCACATCATAATTATGGCGATGCAAAATCAAAATTAAAGCATTTATTTCAAGTAGGCCAGTTACAGGCACGTTTGACCTGTCGACAAAGTTAACGATGTAATGAAGCTACAGTAACAAGACATAAAAACTGTGAAAGTACTGTAGTTGCCCATTCCCCAGGGGAGATCTCTATGGAGAAGAACGGGCAAGAAACTCCACGATGCGGTGGAAAGAAGTGCCACACGCCAAGCGAGCAGAGCGTGTGGCACTTGTTGCCATCGCATAGGTACCGTCGCGGTCACACGTGGCATGCGTGACGCTTGGCTGTATGGCTCGTGGAACAGTTAGGTAGACGAGTTGAACTCACCCGTATGATGGTTCAGTCCATTCTCACTGTCAGCGAGCGTATCATCCAGCTTGTCGTCATGTTTCTCCGGCGTGTGGAGCGCGGAGCCTGAACATTCTTCAGCTGTTGTCGATGTGGAGGCGTGCGATGCTGCTGGACTGAAATTTGGGATTAAGAGGGTTTATTGTATGTTGAGACAAATTTTATTACCATGATGATGATGTTTGATAGTTTTTCCACTTGACCGCCACCGGCGGATACTTGCACCCAACACGACACAGTCACAGTATAAATATAATACAGTATTTTGACTCGGCTCTGTCCTTGACATAACTACCTAGAGCCGCGCGGTACGTACGCACGCGATAGGGCTGCCGTGCCTAGAGTGTTTTAATTTCATCTATTTATTTCAATTTCAATTTCTTTTTAGTTTTGTTATTGTTAATATTATATTTTTTACTAACTCAATAGCCGCGGCGTCGATAGGAGGCTCTCATTACGCGGCTGGGTCAAGGGATTGATTCAGAAAGCAGTACTCCTGGACACGGCACGCATACATAGCCTGGACTTTGTGCCTAATGCCGATGGGCTATTTATTTTTTATATTAAATGTTTTTGTATTGTTTTTTTTTAATATTTAAAAACGTATAAAATAAGAAATATAATCAATAAATGAAATAATAATTGTTTATTAGTAACATCACTACAATCTGACGGCACAAATCGTAGATCTCAGCGATAATTACAATATAGATGCTAAGTAACTATTGTTTACGTATAGCTAATTATCTGTGGCCAGTTAATTGCCAATTACATACTTCACAGAAAAATGCGCGATCTTTATGGTTAGAGACTTACGCCGCATTCCGAATTACGCTGTAATCGATTTGAGCGTCCATAAACCTGTTCCGAATTACCGTGAGCGCGATATCGATGTCCCTTGAATCGTGATAGATGACGTTATGACATGCGCCATTTTGCGATTACACCGACCCTGCCCCAAATAAATATCACCGTGAGTGCTGTCAAAAATGACAGTTGTGTTCACACGTTGTGTTGTTTTGTCATGAACTTAGGAGTCGAATCGTCGTTCTATATCTCAAAATCTGAGTTATCAGAGTCGATAGAGTCAACCAACATAACTTCCATTTTCAAAAATAGGTCTTGTGAAAGGTTTTGGTTTGGGGTTATGTATGCTAATCTAATTTGCGGTCGAGCGAGTACTGTGTTCACGAGCGTTCCGATTTGATGAGCTCTCATAATCATGATATCTAAATCGGAACGCAAAATATAGATGTGAGCGCTGTGAGCGATTATTTTGTAACTTGGAATGCGGCTGATACGGTTGATGACATCACAGGATTTCAAGGCCACCGCGACTCAATGACCCGATATTATTAGTCATCTCTATGGCATGACCTTGGTAGTTGTTGCGTCATTTTACTAAGGGTGAATTTAATTGCTGAATATATTCCTCATTGTGAAGATATTGGTGCAGTGTCATGAATGTCACGAATTGACATCATGTTCTATAGCTTTTTAAACTCGGAATTAAGGAACCCAGGAATATGGAAACACAGTTTATCTCATACTCTACTATTTATTTAAGATTTAATTTGGAAGAAAATGATGAAATCTATCGTAGGTACAGTCGAAGCGTTATTTAAAAACAACACCGAGTAGGTATGGCACAATCCAAACCGATAAAGTCACAAAGACGGGAAGTTATTATGTATTATCCTCTTTAAAAATAGTCTGATTCGTGGAAATACCTATAAAAAAAATAACAAACAAAGAAAAAGGGGCACGTGTATTTGGCGTGTATTCCATATTAGTTGTTCCTAGAATGATCGGTTGCTGTAGGTATAATACACGCATACCGTACGAATTGTAAACATATTTGGCTTTTAAGTAGATTTCTTTAGTTTTTTTTTGTGTGAATGACTGTTTATTATACTATTGAAAAAGTTAACAATTCGTAGTTAAGTATATAATATATATAGGTAAAAACAGAAAACTCTAGAAGAAATTAATGAAATGAATTTTTTGATCAGTAACTGCAACAATGCAAGGTTTCTTGTCAACTTCCAAAACAGTCAAATTCACAATCGGATCTGTGTCAACCTCAATCTTCTTTGAATCTTTGATCCTCTTTTCCAGCTCCAGCACATGGCCGTAGTGAGGAATATAAAGCAAATGAATGGATCCATCTTCCAGACCAAACATCAGAATTTGAGCGTGCAGTGCAATTGACTTGACGTTGCATCCGAAGTGCTGGCTCAAGTGGTACTCGTGCCAAATGTCATCGTAGTAATTGGTTGATCCAATACAGTTCTCGCCAATTCCAAAGAAGAATGTAATTGTCGGCATAGTCAATTTTTTTAAAGAAGCGCCCAAATTTCCCGGCAAGCAAATCCAAAATGTTTCCTGGTCTATTACTAATTTAATCAACTTTCCGTCTTCTATCACCCCGTGGTACAAAATCTGTACTGTGCCACCTTCCTCCCACGCCATTGCTGTCATATTTTTTCCGTCAACAGCATGTGCAATAAGTTTTTGACCGTCTCTGAGTTCTAAATTTGTTGTCGGCCCAGGTAATATATGGTTACCGACTCTTTCATACGAGGTTAGAATTCCTCCCATATCGCCTATGCAGAAATGCCGGCATTCTCCAGAGCTGATCCTGTTGGCGAAGAAACCATTGGTGGCGATCTCAATTTTATTCTGAAGGTCCCAAAACTTCAAGGAGTAGTCGTCGCCTACAGTAACAACCAGTACGTATCCATTGGAATACCAAAACTCGATCTGAATTATGTCAGTGCCGTGCTTTGCTAAGTAAAATGGCCGACTTATGTTATCAATAGTGTAACTTGCAATCAAACCGTTATCAAAAGCAATTGCTATGTACTTATCAAAGGTACAGATACACCGAATATCCCCGAAATTTGACGGTGGGATGATGGTGTCCTTCGTGTGCGGATTTACCAAAACCTTCTGCCATTTCTTATAAGACAAATAAGTCCCTCGCCACAGTACCGGGTCGTGAATATTCCTCCAATGGGACACCAGCTCATAGGGATAGGCGCGCTGCATTGTCATTTCCAGGCATTCGTACAAAATGGCATCATTGGTTAAGTCCTTCCACTTCGGGTTTTTGTTTAAGAGGTCTTCTATCAGATCATAAAAGTGATGGCATACCAATCTTAGTACCATCAACCTCGGCCTGTCTATCCTTTTGAATATTTCCAACCATATTTCGTTCGGAAAGATCGACCCCTCCATTCGAACTAAAATGGACAAACCAGGAACATAATATGTGAGTAATGCATAAACTATAGAATAGTCACATTTTATAGGTATAACCGTACCGACTTACCCGAGGACATATGTGTGTGTATAATTCAATAAATAATTACTATTCAATTCGTTGTTTTAACGTTTCTTGATGAAAAACCAATAAAATAATTTATAAATGCGAAAATTACAATATAAATAAACCGAGAACCAACCAAATTACGGAAAATACGTGTATTCACTTTCAGTGATAACGACTAATTGCCGTCCCATGCGTAGGACCAAGCGGCACACGACTTTAGGCGGAAATTGCCGAATTTGATCATTACGAATAGTGATGTTCAATTCCGCTATAAACTTAGAACGCGTTATAGACATAGCTGGGCATGAACTCGTTAATTCGTTAATTAAGGAAGTTAACATTTCGACTAACGGATTTACTTTCAAAATGTTAACGAACTCGTTAACTTCCGTTAAATTTCCTCAAGTCTGTTATTCGTTAATCCAGTACCTAATAATTACTGTAATTTTAATCACGTGTAACGGATTAACGTTAACTTGCGTTAAATATTCCGAAATGTTACGCTTTAACGTTTAACGAAGTTAACTGCTTTAGTAACAGATTAGCGATTAACGAAGTTAATTAATTGTGTAACGGTGCCTAGCTACGGTTAACAAGGAATATATTTCCGTTATCCGCTATAAACTATAGAGGCGTTTTTGACAATGGAATATATTTTTATAGCGCGATATCATTTTATTCGATAATACGCTAAAGCGTCATGTTGCGCATTGAAGGTTATCGTAACGCACTGAACACGAAAGAATAAAATAATATCTCATGAAGCGTTTTAAAAAAAAAAGATTAAATGTTATTAGTACCGTTTTGTGAGACAATTATTATTTATTATTAGGCGTATTTAACCTTTTGACCTCTTGGCTAAATATCAATTGCCGTGCCCCTAGCGCGCGGTTACAAATCGATAAAATAAGCAATACCTACAATAAATAAGCATTTCTAATGCTTTTTAAATAATTGATGTAAATAATATCTCTATTTAATAATGGTTTTGTACCACGCTGTTAGTAGGACGAAAATATAACGAAAAATGCATGTTCTCTGTCGCAGAAATACGACACAAGCGGTAGGTAGGGGCACGGAAATATGTGTCGCATAAATGCGACAGAAGCGGTCAAAAGGCTTTTGACCGCCACGGACGTCTATGGACGTCAATTGTCAATTTTTTTTTCCGTTGAAAAATAAACTTTATATATGATGTGTAAAGGCTATTTTTAACTAAACTGCAACTAACAAATCTTAGGAATTTTAATTTTAATCATGTTTAAGAATTATCCTTAAACTGCATCAAATCTTTTAATACATAACATTTGCCAATGGTGCCGATTCTCTTGTACACCGAACTAAACTATCACTAAAATTCTTACTTTTGTCTATGAGAATCATAAAACTATTCTGCAACAAAAAAACTCTAAATTAAACATTATTTTTTGACACAACTAAAATCGAATTTGACAATCGCGACTCCACCTGGTACATATTTGCCCTACCCTGTGCGTGAATGTTTTTTAGAGCTGGAGGCGCACAGGGGCAGCGCGGGGGCAGCCTCGACGTGTTTTATATGTAATTTTTACTTTTTGTATGGAAAATATGAAAAATTATTACCTATATGTTAAGTTTTAGGGGTTTATTGGGTCTTATAAAAGGGGTCGAAATTTTTATTATTTTTGCGATAGGAAACACCATTTTTCGAGATATAAGCAAAATAAAAAAAGACAGTACTGTGTTTGCACCTGAACTCGAGGTGTTGGTGTGAATTTTAGTCCATGACAACTAATTTTGTTCCACAACTGTTTTAATTTTGGATGAAAAACGTCAAATTCAAAATAGCAAAATTTGCCATTTTCAATATGTTAATATCTCCGTGCCATCTTAGTGCTGTCAAACTAAAACATAGTTAAGTTGTGTCACTTAAAGTCAATTTCAGAATGGGAAATCGTCGTTTGACAGGAATAAACTAAATTTTGGTGATTTTTAGTCTAGTTTAGAGGCATTTGTGACAAGAGAATCGGCACCAATGTGTAACACCTAAGTAAAACTAATTTCTAATTGCATAAAAGCAACTTCTAGTATTTTACGTGAAAATTCCGAAAATTTGGTAATTGCAAGTTTAGTTAAAAATAGACTTTACCAATCTTAAATAAAGCTTATTTTCACTTATTTAAGATTTTTCCCGAATCCCAGGAAAATAAAATTTTGTCGTAAGGAAGTCTCCACTTTTTGTCTCTGTTCTCCGAAGTTTAGGTTAATATAGTCAGCCTATTCCGATCACTGTTAATAACTGACACAATATTTACAGTTTACGACAGCACGGCGAACATGACAAATATATTTACAAGAAGTTGTAGGTATTTCACAAAAATAACATTGCGGATTAAAAACAAAACATCATTCTTCATGCATTGAAATAGGGGCCATTGTTATTTTGAAGTAATTGTTATTTTATACATTATACATACTTGTTGTAGGGTACATACCTAGGCACCATATTCTGGTCGTTGTCGAGGCTCGCGTTGAGGTCGCGATGCTTGGCGTCACGCTTCTTAGTGTTGCGCGGCTTCTTGGGCGGCGCGCGCGAGATGCACTGCGAGCAGTACCACTTGCCGCGCGGGTTCTGTGGGACAAACATTTGTGTTATATTGTCTACATTAACTCATAACAATTTAAAAACGAAGTAAGTAGTTAAAATAAACCGTGTATAAGTAACGACATCTATGACGCTTGATACGAACCAAAAATCCACAATTTAAGTTATCCGCGAGATAACGATATAACAAGAATCCGACTACAACCGTCGGGCAGAACTAGTACAACACAACTCCCGTCTGGTCGGAGGACCCTCCATTCTCAATCGGGGATGACAAACTTTAGGGAGCTTTTCCACCAAATATGTGATAAAAGCTGTGAAACTATGTGACCGTTTCCACTGATACTAAGCTATGTAGCGGTGCGAGTAAGATGTCCTATGCACACACATCCATAGCACACATCCATAGCACGCATCCATAGCACACATCCATAGCACGCGTCCATAGCACACATCCATAGTACACATGCATATCACGCATCCATAGCACACATCCATAGCACGCATCCATAGCACACATCCATAGTACACATGCATAGCACGCATCCATAGCACACATACATAGCACGCATCCATAGCACCATCCATAGTACGCATCCATAGCACGCATCCATAGCACGCATCCATAGCACGCGTCCATAGCACACATCCATAGGTCACATGCATAGCACGCATCCATAGCACACATCCATAGCACGCATCCATAGCTCGCATCCATAGCACACATCCATAGCACGCATCCATAGCACGCATCCATAGCACACATCCATAGCACGCATCCATAGCACACATCCATAGCACGCATCTATAGCGCACATCCATAGCACGCATCCATAGCACACATCCATAGCACGCATCCATAGCACACATCCATAGCACGCATCCATAGCACACATCCATAGCACGCGTCCATAGCACACATCCATAGCACGCATGCATAGCACACATCCATAGCACGCGTCCATAGCACACATCCATAGCACGCATCCATAGCACGCGTCCCTAGCACACATCCATAGCACGCATGCATAGCACACATCCATAGCACGCGTCCATAGCACACATCCATAGCACGCATGCATAGCACACATCCATAGCACGCGTCCATAGCACACATCCATAGCACGCATGCATAGCACACATCCATAGCACGCGTCCATAGCACACATCCATAGCACGCATCCATAGCACACATCCATAGCGCGCATCCATAGCGCACATCCATAGCACGCGTCCATAGCACACATCCATAGCACGCATCCATAGCACGCATCCATAGCACGCGTCCCTAGCACACATCCATAGCACGCATGCATAGCACACATCCATAGCACGCGTCCATAGCACACATCCATAGCACGCATGCATAGCACACATCCATAGCACGCATCCATAGCGCACATCCATAGCACGCATCCATAGCACACATCCATAGCACGCGTCCATAGCACACATCCATAGCACGCATCCATAGCACGCATCCTTCCATATAAAAATATATCTATATAAAAAAAAAAAAAAATGCCCAAGGCATTAAGTCCGCCTTTGTACAGTTTTACTTGTGAATAAAGTTTTAATAAATAAATAAATATCTTAGTTGAATCCGTTTCCACCAGTGCTAAGCTATGTGCACCAATGAATATGATTGGTGGCTATCAAACGCATACATAGCGACGTAGCATAGCACATCTCTGGTGGAAAAGCACCCTTAGACCCTGTTCCTCATTAGCTTAAAGATACATGCACTTAAGCATAAGTATACCTTCAACAGCGGTGGATAGTGGCAGTCCTGGTGGTACGCCCTGGAGCAGAGCGCGCAGGGTATGGTCCGAGTGTTAGCGTTAGCGCCGCCGCAAACGATGCAGACTCGCTCGCCTCTCGCTTTGTTTACGCATTCCCAGCAGTACCTGTAATGTTTCGAAGATATTAGATATGGCATAGTTGGTACCAAAGTACTTGTTTTATCATATCAATAAAAACTGACGAAGATAAAACGCATAAAAGATCATGTGATGTCACTTCGTCAGTAAAAGTGTACTGACATTGTGACGTCACACGAATTTTAGACGCACTGTATCGTCTTCATTTTTTGTTTACGTGAAAAAAGAAAAAATACGTGTCCAATATTTTTTGGAAATCTATCTGACGGACTAATTAGATTTTTTTGGTAAAATACCTTGTTTCTCATTTCCCTGCAATGTCATTTTAAAAGGGTATCCTTCAAAATAAATTAGTGGTTCCTTTATACACTTACCAGTCGCCATCAGGGATCTTATCCATCCTCGGTTTGAAGCAGTACGTGTGATAGCCCTTATCACATCCGTCACACAGTAACAGCTGATCTTCATTGTCGCCGCTCAGGCAAAACTGACAGTTCTGTACACAGATTAAGGTTGAATATTAGTTGGTGTGCTATGGGTAAGTTCGGGAGGAAAGAAGGATTATACCCAGCAGGAAGTTTATTACGAGTTTTGAATAACTAAAGATAATGGTTCAGTTTTTGTTTGGAGCCTAAACTAAAAACGCCAAAAGAGTTTTTCTTTTATATCTTACTAACTTTTGCCCGCGGCTTCGCTCGCTTTAATTTAGAATTTGACAATCAATTCAGGTTGTACTCGTTTAAAGACACGTGGCGCCATCTATTATCATAAGAACGTTATTGTTATTTTTCTCGGGTATCGTAAATATAAAATAAAAAACATATTTAGGGGTGGGTCACCCTTATCATTTAGGGGTATGAAAAATATATGTTGGCCGATTCTCAGACCTACCCGATTTGCACACAAATTTTCATACAAATCGGTTCAGCTGTTTCGGAGGAGTTTAATTAAAATTGAAGTATCTCTTTGTAACTTCAAAATAACAGCTTTTTACTGAATGCATATACGGTATTTATAACAAAACACATTTTTTTTTTTAATTTTTTACCTGTTTGTTCCGGTTAGTCTCCGAAACGGCTGGACCGATTTTGAGGAGACTTTTACATCTGATGTTATGAGGAGTAAGGCTAATTTTATTTTAGAAAAAGAATTAGGGTACCGTGCAAAAAAAAACCCTTAAAATCGTTAACAAAATCCGATTCAAACAGCTGCTACAGCTGGCTACAGCTAGTACCTTAATAAATGTGCGTTGTTGGATTTTCAACGCTCTGCTCAATATCGAAGAGTGAATATTCGCTGAGAGTAAAAAAAAACGTACGTAGATTTAATGGAAACGCCCCAAATATCATTTTGTTTTTTTGGGTCAGTCTATCACTGACCTAAACAAAAATATTGACGACGGCTGACCAAGCTTTACAAAACCAGTTCATGCGGATCTCTCAATGTACAGAAAATATATACAAAGCGAGGCCACGTTATACTGCATATGTAAGCTTGATGTGCCGCCGCGCCGTGTGTTACAACAACGGACGTTATGTAAGTACGCATATTGATCAACAAAGCTTACGACTTTTAAAACGTATTGTAAAGTTACTGAACACATTTTAGCTTCAGTAACGTGCGCGTCTCTAATTTAGTGAAATCCCTCGCCGACTGGTCAACATTTCGCATAACCAGAGAGCTGGCTCTTTCTTTGGCCAAACAATTAGCATTGCCATTCAACGTGGCAATCTTGCCAGTCTTCTGGGCACATTTCCGGATGACAGCGATGCGGAGGATTACTTTGACGCCTAAGTGACGTATTGTGATCGTTGTATTTATGTAGGTAACTACTATTTTTTTTTAATATTTTAGTTCTTTTTGTTGTTGGTTTATTTATTTAATAGTTTTTAATTAATAATGTATATAGTTGTACAGGACTTTCACATGATTAAACAATAACCTTTCAAAAGATAATATTAACATTATTTTCTGTGCACTTTTTGGGATGGGTAAAATCTGTTACACTCTCGTCAGATCGTCAGATTGAATCGGCGGCGGAGGGCGCTTGCGAAGTGTGCATGTAATTTAAGCTAGATAGCGTTGTTTCAAGTTTTTTTTCTACGGCAGCAACATCTTTCGTTATTGCAGAAAGTTATTGAAATTTCGGATATTTGAGCTAGATGGCGTTGTTCCAAGTTTTCACTTCTGCCGGCACTCCCGGAGTGCAACCCGTTGTTTTTTTTATATAATTTCCGGCGCTTCTCTAAAATACTTTCGAGACATTTTTCATTTTTATTTAAGGGTATTTTTCTAACTACTGACATACAATTTGGCTTGTTTTGCGTCCCGACCAGGTATACGTACATGTCTCATACGTACCGCCTTCATGATGCTCTTGTCCCACGCGACCGCTGCCTCCAGCGCTTGCAACAGCATCGCTAGCTGGGCGGAGGTGTTGCAGCGAGCTACTGCTTCGCGCCATGTTGCTAGACCACGCGCTATGCCTTTGTTGTCAGCTGGGGAGAGCAGAGAGAGGGTTAATAATAAATAATTGTACATAATATCACGGTCGCATTCCTTGAAAGGGTAGACAGAGGCGTATCGACTGACTCCATTCCATCAGTTGGTACACAGATAATATATTACTACGTGTTGGTATAAGCCTATATTTTAGAGCGAACATTTTAACAATAACTAAAACAGAGTAATGGTGCCCGACCCGGGATCGCACCAAAAAATCTTAGCTCAACTGTTCATAATGAGGTAGTCAACTACAAACTCACATCGTAGTCTGTGCTGGATTAATCTCAGAATATACAAAAGACAGACAATTCATTTTTGTAACACATCTTCGACTTTATGGTCCTAGTACGCACGACGACCAAGCAAGCTATACAAAACCAGTTTATGCGGTTCTCTCATTGGACGAAGAATCTGTGCAACGCGAGGCCACGTTATGTTAGAAATGAATGAGTCACCGTGTGTGAAGATTATCTCACGATATTTTCCTTCACCAGTATGGGTAAGTAGTAGCACATAACATAACGTCACGCGTGTAATCCCTGAAGGGTTAGGCAGAGGTGTACCTAATAATACACCCACATTTTGTTAATTATGTTTAAGTCCCATGTAATAGGGGGCGACCCTATTAATATCAATTAAACATCCATTATTTTAATAATCCATTGCGAGTCGCACGGGACCGGTCAATGTGGCGACACTTGGGGGAGGCCTATGTCCAGCAGTGTACGTCTTTCGGCTGAAATGATGATGATTATCCATAATTTCGCGCCTTATTCCCCCATGGCATAAGCAGAAATATGAATTATAAAAGATGTTTCACATTTAATAATTAAGCAATGTTGTATTGTAACGCATACCTTTGCCCTCGCTAGCGCTGTCGGTGTTCTGCGGCGACGGCGCTGACGCGTTGCCGTGCTCAGCTTGAAGCACTGCGCCTAACGTTGCCTCCGTTGTGCTGCACACAGTAAATAATAACAATTAATTATAATTGCTAATCGACCAAGGTCCGTAACACCAGCTCTTTTAGCATTATTACTTAAAGAGGATGCATTCTGAAAGTTGGCAATGCCGTAAATATTATGTTGATATTTTTATTAAATTGAAGTTTTTTTTTTTAAATAATAGTATAATTATGTGATTATACATAACATAGTAATGAAAATTTTGCAGTTGGAAATTATAATTGTATGTAAGTAATATTATTCAAAGATGAAATCGTACTTTTTTATATACAAACAAAAATAAAGTAAGAATAAAACTGTATGTAGGTTACGTTTAAGACCAAATTTTGAAAACCAAACTGCCAATTATGAAAAATAAAAAACAAATTTTGAAAAGCAAAACGGCCAATTCATGCGTCCATTGATTTAAACCACCACCATTAATTAATAGCCTTAACTAGTTCAGTTACAGTAAGTAAAAATAACCAGACTTGAACTAAAACCGGCACGGTTTTGTTTAGTTATTATTTACTACGTTCTTGGTTCGTTTAACTGTATCTTAACCGATAGTTCATTATTTTTGATTTATAGAATCCGGAATATAATATTTTATGTGATTTTGATTTTTTTGGAGTCAATGCTAGTTATAAGATGACAAAAGAAACGATGAATGAACTGTGTAAAGAATGATATGGCGAGATAGGAGGTGACTGTTGAGATGACGAGTAATAGAGAAGTATGGAAGAAGAAGACATGATGCAACGACCAGGAGCAAGGCAGGAGAATGATGGGTACGCAAATACCAACACCAAGATGAACAGTAAAGTGAATCAAAGTGAATCAGTAACAATTATGGAAATGTATAAAAGACACGGACACCAAAAAAAAGATAAGGGAAGGTTCGTAAGATTATAATGATGTGTAAGGAAGCTACTGTTGAGAACTTTTGAACTTCTGATGATCCAGCAATCAGTAATTCATCTGCCAAGCCTTTTCCCAACTATGTTGGGGTCGGCTTCCAGTCTAACCGGATGCAGCTGAATACCAGTATTTTACATGGAGCGACTGCCTATCTGACCTCCACAACCCAGTTACTACTGGGAAATACGATACCCCTTGGTAAGACTGGTTGTCAGACTTTTTGGGCCACTGACTACTTTAACGACTGTCAAAGATCTTCAAATGACAGCCGGGACCAACGGCTTAACGTGCTTTCCGAGGCACGGAGGAAACTCGGTATGATATGGGTGGTCACCCATCCACAGACCAACCTAGGCAAGCACGGCTTAACCTAAAGATCGAGCCGAGCGGCTGTTATTGTTTAGCCACGAGCTCATCAGCATCCAGCAATAATAATAATAAAAATAAAATAAAAATAGTTTATTGACACAAAAAAAAAAAAAAAAACATAAGTACATTAGTATACATTGATTAACAAGATGCTTACTTAATTAATACGCTGCAGCAGTCTGTATACAGATATTGTGAGCCCTGCCTCTCAAACTAGGATAACCTGTATCTTAAGAGACAGTGTTCAGCTGTGAGGTTACTTAAAAATATGGATTATGTAACTGCGGACTGTGCCAACTATTGTTTACGTTAACTATAGGGATTTACTTTTAAAACATTATATTTTTACAAAAAGGAAAAAATAAAAAAGGGAAAGGGAAAGTTAATATAGAGTAACAATTTAAAACCTATGTTTGTATAGGGGTGAATGTGTGGGGTTGTGTATATGATGTGTGTATGTGTGGTGAGTTGTTGTATGAGAATAGTGAGTGTGTGGTGTATGTTAAGAAATAAGAGCAAAAATAAGGCAATATTAGGCAATGTATGTTAGTAGTGATTCAGTTTGTGTATAGTCCTGTTGAAGTAACCATTCCATCACCTTAGCTTTTAATTTAAATTTATTGCAATCTAGAATATTTAGTTGTTTATGAATTTTCTTATAGATTAGTGAGCTTAGTGTGAAAAATTGATGTTTGGCAAAAGCGGTTTTGTGTTGTGTACCTGGAGGAATATTGGTTCGTTTGTTAGGATCAGACGGTGGGATACTGGAGTGTCTTCTCAGTACGGAATGCAACACAAAGAGCTGACGAACTGTTAGTACCTTACTATCTGAGTAGAGTTGAGTTGTTCGATAGCGATAGGGTTTTCGTAGCATCACTTTTAATATAGCTCTCTGAGCTCTCTCCACTCTAAGAAAAGTTGTTTTGGCTGCACCACCCCATACATTGATGCAGTACCCAAGAACGGACTGACACAGAGCATAGAACACCATTTTGAGGTTCCTAGCAACCAACTGCGTCAAATCAAGTACTGCATCTTCAGTTGAGACACCAGAACGGAAACCATACTGATTGTCTGCTATGATCTTGTATCTATCTAAGAAGTTCTTAAGCCGGTTACTAAGAATCCTTTCCAGAACCTTAGAAAGAGCAGTTAAAACCGAAATGGGTCTATAGTTGTTGACACAGCTTCTGCTTCCACCCTTATGGATTGGGTGCACAATTGCCTTTTTAAGTGCGTCCGGAAAAATACCCGCCCGGAGACAGCTATTAAAGATGTACGTCAAAGGTTTTATTAGTGTCTGACGGCTCATTTTTAACACTATAGGTGATATACCATCCCAACCCTGCGCACAGTCATTTCGTAGCTGCGAAACAAGCGACTCCACTTCAGATTCGTCCACCTCTAGCAAGACGAGAGAGTTAGCTGGAGAAAGTGGGGTATTATCACCGATACTCAGAACCTGAGTATTCATATTTGCGGGACACTGATCCTGTGATGAAATTTTATCCGCTAAGTTTTTCCCTACATTACAGAAGAATTTACAAACTTCATTTATGGATGCTTTCGGACTGCTGTCACATATTTTCAGTAGTTCCACCGGACTTGTTTTTATTTTAGCAGTGTTTGTAACGTTTTTAATAGTGTTCCAAAGGGCTTTAGGGTTATTTTTTGCTTTTTCAAATTCATTTCTTTCGTGGGTAATTTTCAGTTTTCTAAGTAGGTCATTGCAAAAATTGCGGTAGCGTGTATAAGTTTTTTTAAGGATTAAATTATCCGGTTCTTTATTTGATCTAATATGCATTCTGTCTCGATTTTGGATACACCTTAATAGGCCAGCGTTTATCCAGGGTTTGATAGTCCTTTTTTTACTTGGTATCTTGACATATTTGGTGTGTTTAGCAATCACCGATGTTAACAAACTTATAAAAGTGTCCATCATCGTGTTTGGGTCGTCAAGTTGATAGATAACCGTAAAATTTAGGTTTTGTAGGTCTAGCTTAATTGCCTCATAATTTACGGAAGTAGAAAAGTGAGAAGTTTTGCGAGTGGGACCTGCGCTGGCGATGGTAAGGACAAGAGGTTTATGGTCTGTGATGTGTGATTCAAGAACCAGTGTGGTGATAGGCAAGCAAGATTTAATGAAAGCGTGGTCTAGACAATTTTCAAGCCTAGTAGGTAGAAGGTGGGATGGAAGTAGGCCATGCGATGAATTAAGTATGAGGTAATCTAGACTTCGATCATTTCTACTGTTCATGCTAATATCAATATTCAAGTCACCAATTAGAGCAATGTTTTGCCATGTGGAAAGTTTAGTGTAAATATTATTTAGACTATCTAGGAACATATCAAAACTTTCCCTAGAACTGTGCGATGGGGACCGATAGACTACCACTAAAGCAATTTTTCTGTCATCTATTTGACAGACTAGGCAGTTTCCACCCATGAACGTAGGCTCCCACACTGACACTTGCAGAGTCTGTCTCGCATATATTACGATTCCATCGTTCTGGTTCGAGTTTATCTCTGTACGATATGATTGGAAGCCCTGTAATATAGGTAAGTTAATGGCCTTACTTAGCCAACATTCGGTCAAAACGATGATATCTAAGTTAATGTTTGTTTGGTGCAAGAGTATCCGCAATTGTTCAAAGTTTTTGTTAATACTTCGTATATTTAAATGTAGGATTTTCATAGTGTCATCGGAATTTTTAACAAACTTAAGGCAGTCTTCTGGGTTACAAGTTAGTGAACTACCCACGTTTATTAAGTCTAGTTCAGAGTTAATATTATTTATTATAGCCATTTGAAAAGGACATAAGATCTCAGAACGTGACCTGATTGCGTAACATTTGCAAAGGTATGCAACTTGAGTCCCAGGAACAGAAAGATTGTTTTACCTATATTTGCAGAAAATGTGTATTTATGATACATTATCAATACACATGGTACTCTTGTGAAAATGTAAGTGTAGACTGTATTTATTGTTATGGTGTGAGTTGTATAAGAGATGTGTTTCAGTGTGAGTGGTGAATGGGAGTGAGTGTATGTTTTAAGTGTCAGGATTACAATATGATCTAACTTATTTAAAGGAAAAATAATGAGATGCGTTAAAATATATGGATTATGGGAATATAAAAGTGAAAGCTTACTTATGACTAAAAAATTATCTCCACTGGATAGTCACTTTTGAACACAAAGTTTTTCTAGGCATTGCTTGGATTTTATGGTGATAGATTTCTGCCCCTCTTCCTTGCGTAGTAGGACTTTACCATTACTTGTCCAGCAGAACTTGAAACCATTTGCATTAGCAAACGTGCGAGATTCAAAAAACAATTTTCTTGTGGTGCCAGACAGTCGATCCGAAATGTATATCGGTGTTCGAGTTCCAGAGAGACCGATGTGCTCACTGTTCAATTTTTCGGAGTTTGCTCGGTTCTTATTGAATTTTCGGACTGCAGCGAGGACATTATTTTTGAGAGTGACGGTCTGGAGTTCAGCAATGATAGACCTCTTGTCGCCTTCCTTATTGGGAATACTATAAACATCACGTACATCGGATGGAAGAATGTCTATTTCCAGAGCCTTGCATGTATCAACAATAAGAGAAGGCAATGGTGGTGAACTTTTCTCAGCAGGTAAAAGGTTTCTTATTTCAATAGTTGAGCTACGGGAGCCCAACTGCATATCCATAACCTTACGCTCCAGATCATCGATATGATTTAATAGATTTAAGCGTTCCTTACCAAGATCCTCGACACTGGACTTAATTTCCTCGTATTTTGCATTTGTAAAAATAATACTTTTTTCCATTTCCAAGTAGCAATTGTGGATTTTTTCATTTTGCAATTTCACTTCAGCTACATCCGAACTAAGTTTATGTAGGATTTGTTCTTGATCATTTTTCCATGATGATAACATTCCCATAACTTCATCCTTAAATTCTTGCAGCTCGCTGGAAGGCAGCTCAACGCGTGGCTTTTTCGCACGAGAAGTGATATTAAAAAAATCCGTGTCTTGAGAGGTATTAGTAATATCAGGGTTGGAAGCCGAATGTTGGATTTCTTTTGGCGACGACCGTAGTGTTTTAGGCATGGTAAATACGTACTCCAGTTGAGTATTTATAAAAGTAAACAGGTGAACGCGTCGTAGTCGATAGGCACGTAGCACAGCGATACGATGTGACGTCAGCGTTGCGTAGCACCCGTAGCCGTGAGCCGTGTAGCACTCGTAGTCGCTCTGTACGTAGCCCGGTAACCGGTTGCGCAGCACTATTGGTAGGGATCCGATATTTCGCGGCGATGCGTCAGCGCAGCTTGGCGTGGCGGTGTACGCTACCGACTCCCGTGCGTTAGGTAGGCGGTTCAAACCCGACGCAAACTTCCAATCACGAAGGCCTTCTCCACTTTGTTTGTGAAGGACAACGACAGTAATATTGTTGTCACTTTCGCGGGGAGTTGCTTACTCGTAAGAACGCTTTAGGAAGAAACGAGAATTTAAATATTGGTTTTAGACCAATCACAATTAATCACAGTGGAATTTTAACGTAAGTATTTAGCGGTAGACGCGCACGTCCGCACACTTAGGCGCCCGAGAGCCGAATCAAAAATCTCAGCAATCAGTCATTAAAGCATATAAGTCTGATGATGATAACGATAAACCAAACAAAACCTCAAAGGTATTGTTTTTATTTACATTTTCCTATTTTCAGATAGTATATTGAACGTAGTAGATTCAGAAAACGATGATGTGGCTAGAAGAACACCGATATGACAGCTTAAGGTGACACTTGTCGACATTTTTTCCATAGAAATTTTGAGAGGGTATTACTCCACTGTTCGACACTGTACATCCAAAGTTAAACATGATATCGTTTTGTCTCATTATTAATTTTGTCTGTGCGGAAACAGAATAGTATAATAAATGCCATTTAAAAGTTACCAAAGATTCGTTTTTAATGCCAATTTTAAAGCAACTTTGGGCGTAAATTAGTAATAAAAGAAGTGTCAAATTTCCAGTCGGTACCGACAAAGCACACTTATCGAAGAATTCAATAAATGTTATATGTAATTGGTTTATGCAGTGATTTTTTCAGAAAACTCGATTTTCCAAAGGCCTTTTCGTGTTTTTTACGCCCGCCTTTTACTATGAATTATCGTGCATCTCACTATCGGGCACTGTGCCAGGTGAGACAGCGTGCTTTTTGGCCACGCCCACCAGTGAGTTCGAGCCCGCAACTTGTGCTACTTAAATTTACATAAGCTCCGTGATGATGAGAATGATGGTGAAGAACCATCATCTGCCAGCCTTTTCCCAACTATGTTGGGGTCAGCTTCCATCTAACCGGATGCAGTTGAATACCAGTATTTAACATGGAGGGACTGCCTATCTGAACTCCACAAAGAAAGAAAGAAAAAATATTTATTGGTCACAGGGACATAACAGGAATACAAAACTCCACAATAAAACTCCCTTTCGCTCTGCCCAGAGCGGGAGAAGTCATTCGATGATGTCCCATCCGAAAAAAAGAAAAAAAAAAGAATGACAAAAAAATAAACATTCAACACATAACAAATATTTAGAATTCAAGAAAACGGAACAAAAGAACCCCCTTACCCTTTGGAAAGACGTTGTCGGACTTTCGGGCCACTAACTACCTGTAACGACTGTCAAAGATCTATAATTGACAGCCGGGATCAGCTTAACGTGCTTTCCGAGACCCGAGGAAACTCGGTCTTAATGGGTGGCCACCCATCCACGCTCCAACCTAGGCAAGCGCGGCTTAACCTGATGATCGACCCGAGTGACTGCTATTACTTAACCACGAACCATGAACCAACAACCTATGTTAAAAGGAGTGAGGTTTTTATTATCTCAATTCTCGTATTTCAAGCTGATAT
The DNA here is from genome assembly GCA_950005105.1 of Lycophotia porphyrea. Classification (NCBI taxonomy): domain Eukaryota; kingdom Metazoa; phylum Arthropoda; class Insecta; order Lepidoptera; family Noctuidae; genus Lycophotia; species Lycophotia porphyrea. The sequence continues at coordinate 4,740,882 of OX465410.1, read as the reverse complement.
ATTACTAAAAATGTTTAAAATATGACTAAGATAACATCGATTTTATATCTCTGTAGAAAAACATGAAATAAAGGATAAATTGTGTGAAAAATGACTCTAAGACTACGCACAAACGGGACACGGGTGGCCGCCACCGGTGGCTGGCGACAAGCTGTTTACATGATTTTTAAAACGTTTTGTTTGGAATCGCCGAAAACGTGTAGCGAGTGGTAACCACTCGCGACTCAGTGTCCGCGACACGCTACAACCGGTGGCGGCCACTCGCCACTCACTGTCTGCGATACGCCACCAGTGGCGAATTATATTTAAACACAAACCACTGGTGGCAGCCACTGACCACCTTCGTTTGCGCGCTATCAAAGTAGGTGGCACGCGACAGCCACCGGTGGCGGCCACCGGAGCCCGTTTGCGCGGAGCTTAACATGAAGGCTAATAAAAATGACCAGAAATTAATGGGAAAAGCAATGATGATGACCCAAAATATTACCAAGTATCAGTAAAATGATGATAATGATGAAACTACCAAATGAAAACTAACCACACAAAAAACACACTACCTACACTCGACTTATACAAAAAATAATGTGAAATATTAGTAAGAAAGTAAAGATTTTGTAAGAAAATATCTAATAACGAGTTGTGTGAAATATATATATATTAAGATGACAGCTTAGAGATGTATGGACCACAAATCAATGTAAAAAGCACGATGTTGGCTTATCAACCACACTTAAACTGGCCACAAAGACATGGCATTATTGACACTAGATCATGCACAAAATTGTCAAATATGACTAAAAAAGCGTTGATTTTTATATCTCTATGAGAAAATATGAAATGACGGATGAATCGTGTGAAAGATGACACTAAGACGACAGCTAATAGACCCCACATCAATGGAGAAAAGCATGACGAAGCACCAACGACTCCACAACCAAACTAAACGTACCCACAACCAACAAACACACTAAGGACACTCATAATAAAGTTCATAATACATTACCTAGCGTACCTTTGCACGAGCGGCGGCTTGAGGTACCTCCGCTCGATGTGCGCCTCCAGCGCCTGCAGCTTGAGCCGCGCGCGTGCGACCGGCTCCGTCGGCGCCGCGTCCGCGCTCGCGCCGCGCGCCGGCCGCCAGCCCTTCACCTGCATCGACGCCGCTGCTACGCGCTCTTCTAGCTGTTCCACCTGTCGACAAATTACGAACTATTTTTAGTCCTTCCTACTATCTATACAGATAAATAAAATTGGAGGGTCTGTTTGTAATATAAAAATAAACGCTTTTTACCCGACTGCCAAGGAAGGGTTATGTTTTTCGCGCGTATCTTGTATGTATGCATGTAATATTCTTTATAAAAAAAAAAATGTTGTTTTTTTAGATGTACCGTGTATACCCCATATTGGATAGAATGATTTTGGTCTGGATTATTTAATGGGTCCCGACTGTTGCAGTTTTGATTTGAAATTGCTTTCAACACTTCTGGACTGAACTTGTTTTTCTCTTTTCAGTTTTTACTAAGTGCATATGGATATATACACGGTACATCTACCAAAACAACATTTTTTACAATTTTTGTCTGTTTGTTCCAACTAATCTCTGAAATGGCTGGACCGATTTTGACGGGACTTTCACTGGCAGATAGCTGATGTAGCAAGGAGTAACTTACTACTACTTTTATTTTAGAAAAGGATAAATAATTAGGTTCCGTGCAAAAAAAACCCTTAAAATTGGTAACAAAATTCGACTCAAATAGGGAAGTTCTTATAATAATGGGGATTTTGTAATAATAATTTCACGCGAACGAAGGTCGCGGGCAACAGCTAGTAATATTATAAATGCTAAATTTTGTGACGATGGATGGATGGATTTTTGTTACTTTTTCACGCAAAAAATACTGAACGGATTTGGATGAAATTTAGCATACAGATAGTTTATAACCTAGATTAACACATACTGGGTAAACAAAACTGGGATTAACACATAACAGGATACTATTTATGCCAGTAGTATGATCCCGTGGGGCAACAATCGAACTCCACGCGGGCGAAGCCGTGGGCATAAGCTAATACTTTATAACCTCATGTTTTGTATTCCACGAGCCCTTCGTGGAATACAGTACACACGGCGGCACATCAAGCTTTACATTTCCAGTGTAACGTGACCTCGCTTTGTATATATTTTCTGTACAATGAGAGATCCGCATAAATTGGTAATTATGTAGAACTATAAGTAATTAAGTACGTTCGTCCCAACCCAACGAGCCAATAAATAGATTAAAAAGCCATAATATTTCACAGGAAGTAGTGCCGACAAACTGTTCTATAGTTAGGCAGAAGATTTGTGTAAGACCCACTCATGTAACTTTTGATGAAAAAAAAAAAAAACAAGTTGGCGACAACGAGTGTGTAATTCAGATATGTTTGTTGCTGGGCTATAAGCGAGTGCGAAAGGCGATTACTTTAGCCCAGTCATTTTCTAGTATGCGAGGGTCGCTCTAAGAGTGATCTGCCCGAAAAGCGAACGACCTGAGCGAGTTTTTTCTTAAATAGATCTAGTCGCTGCAACCAAATAATGGAGAAAGAGTTTGCGCCGACAGTATCAACAGTCAGAATAATCTCGTTTGCTGACGGGACCTACATAAAAGGTGTAAATAGGCTCTTAACGAAGCGGAAAGGCACTTGTTCTCCCCGTCATTGCGATCATTTTTTGTTCTAGACCATACCTGGGAACCTTCTAGTTACGGAGATATTGGTGGTCAAAATTACAACATTTTCACAAGTTTTTTTTTAAATACATTTTTTTAATGTAAGATTTTTACTTTAAACACCTCCAGGAGCCCCATAATATTCAATCCGTCCTTCAGCACAATGTTTTGAGTGCGTTACATTGAGTCCTACTGTAAAAAATGATATTTCAGCCCAAAAAAAAAGCCGTTTCCCAACACTATTTTTTGGATAAAGTTACTTAGTTTGATGTACATAATGCTTGGTTGACGGCTTCGTGAAGAGTCTGTTTAAATCCTGTATATTGTATAGTAACCTATATAAATGGATTACCATATTGAGCAGCTGCATATCCAATCTCCGCTGAGTGAGTGCAGAGTGCGATGTGTCCGGTGAGGGGAACCCTCCATTCTGCGCGATGACCCGATCCAGGTGAGATACGCAAAGCTCCGTGCCTAGGATGTCGCCTTTCTCTATGTAGACCTGTGGGAAAAAAACAATGATTAATGAATGATCACTACATCACTATCACTATATAAAACCAAGTCCTGTGCCGCGTCTGTCTACCTGTTCGCGATAAACTCAAAAACAACTGCACCGATTTTTATGCTGTTTTCACTAATGGATAGAGCGGTTCTCGAGGAAGGTTTTAGTGTATGTAATTTGTCAAGTCTTTGTTGCGGGAACAGGATCACAATTTCTTGATTACTTTTGGTCGCGGTCCTGGAACACAAAGGGCAAGGAAGGAACACGGATGGGTTTTAGTCAGTACAAGTTTGACACTCCCTTCCGCTCCACCGAGAGCGTAAGCGGTCATTTGATGATTTCCCGTCAGAAAAATAGGGGGCTCTGAATGATTTACTGAATACGTGGTAGCCGTTTACGCGTCGGTGTCGCTTCTCCCCGTATAGGTTAAAATAAGCAAAACTTACCTTATTGTTAACAGTAGGCAGATGGTTGTTGAGTGATGTATGTAGTTCTCTCTCCCTGACGCCGCGCGGATGCAAGCAGTCCATCAGGTCACGCAGCTGTTCCGTCTCTGTGATGCGCCACCAGCCGTGTCTAGCAATACAACCACGGATATTATTAGTTAATGCATGCAGAACTTAAAAAATTGATTGTCTGTAAAGTTGGTTTACGAACGATAGTTTAAGGTGACAACGTCATAAAATCAAGTGGAAGAGAGATAGATGCGGCGCATGCGTGCAATGAGCGTAACTGGACAATGGGCGTAACGGGACCCTTTTTCATGAATGCAGCCGGCATTCATCAATTTATTAGACGTTGTCACGTCAAAACACTATAAATAAATTAAATTTAAGTATTTGGGTTATTAGGTTACCGACGATTTCAAAGATAACAAGGACATTGACAGGGAACGTAGACCGCTGTCGGTACGCTGCAACATGCTGGCCCGCAAGTTTGCGCGATGTACACAGGCGGTCAAGATAACGCTGTTTAAATCATTTGCTCGTCATTTTGCACATGCAGCCTGTGGAACTTTTATAGTTTATGTACATACAGCGATCTGCGTATTTGGCCGTCTAAATTTACACCATGCAACATGAATTGTAGCACCAGGCCTGAAGGCACCTAAGAAGCTGATTCCTGTCGGCTTCTTTTTGGGAACAAAGACTTTACGCAGTGTCTAGGTGTCTACTGTAGTCATATAGTTTATTACATACACAACTATGGGTATAACACACAGGCATCATCTTCCTGCCCTTATCCCATTCTATTTGGGGTCGGTGCAACACGTTTTCTTCTTCCATTCTCCCCTGTCAGACGTTACGGCATCATTTACTCCTTTCTTTTTCATATCAGTCTTCACACAATCCATCCATCTTTTCTTTGGCCTGCCTCTCCCTCTCCATCCATCAACATTCATGTTCATCACTCTTTTATTCACATGCGTTTCATCCCTTCTCATTACATGTCCATACCAAGACAAACTAAAGGGTGTAAACAGACTCTTAACGAAGCCGAAAGGTAATTGTTCTCCCCGTCATTCCAACCATTTTTTTGTTCTAGACCATACCTGGGAACCTTCTAGTTACGGAGATATTGGGGGTCAAACTTCCAACTTTTTCACAAGTTTTTTTTTTTAAATACATGTTATTAATGTATGATTTTTACTTTAAACACCTCCAGGACCCTCTTACTATTTAATCCATCCATCAGCACAATGTTTTGAGTGCGTTACATTAAGTCCTACAGCAAAACGGGATTTTTCAGCCAAAAAAAAAAGTCGTTTCCCAGCACTAATTTTTGCATAAAGTTACTTAGTTTGATGTACAAAATGCTTGGTTGTCGGCTTCGTGAAGAGTCTGTTTACACCCTGTATATTGTGGGTATAACACACAGAACAGACATTTGATACATCATAGCATTGAAAACATTACAAAAAATGCCAACATTTTTCAGTGTTACAGTAACACAAAAACTACGTTAATTCGTTTCAACGTGTGTGTTTACGCACGACGGCCAATCAAACTATACAAAACCAGTTTATGCGGATCTTTCGTTGTACGGGAAATTTATACAAAGCGAGGCCATGCTATACTGGAAATGTACAACTTGATGTGCCGCCGTGTGTACGTTTCACTAATCTGTATCCAGCATAACGAGCTTTTAACTCAACTTTATGAATTTGGATCTCAAATCAAAACTTACTCTTTTAACCTATGAATGAAGGGGTTAAAAAACTCAACTTAATCCAAACTTATTTAAGGGGCGGACGATGAATTGTCCATACAAACATAATACCAAAATGATTTTCAGTTTAAGCATTTTTCGACCTTATTATGTTGTTATTCGGAACAAGACAGTGTTTACCTAGGTTTCAATTTTTTTTTTTGCAAAATATTTACATAAAACGAATTGTAAACAAATTGAATTTCTCACATTTTTACTGTATAAACAGTGGCGTGCAGTGGTTCTCCACGGAGGGTAGGCCACGTATACTGACTTCCGAAAAAAATAATCGCGCAACATTACAGTGTCGTTCTACTTAAGATCACCTTCAAAGTAGTCACCTTTATTGATTTATAATATTTGAAATTTATTGGGTCTTATAAAGGGGGTCGAAATTTTCATTATTTTTGCGATAGGACACTTTATTTTCGAGATATAAGCAAAAGAAAAGAAAAAAAAAGACAGTACTGGTTTTGCACCTGAACTCGAGGTGTTGGTATGAATTTTAGTCCATGACAACTAATTTTATTCCACACCTTTTTAATCGCAAAATTTTGGGTGAAAAACGTCAAATTCAGAATAGCAAAATTTGCCATTTTCAATAAATTAATATCTCCGTGCCATCTTAGTGCTGTCACACTAAAATATTAATTTGTGTCACTTAAGTCAATTTCAGAATGGGAAATTGTCGTTTGACAGGAATAAACTAATTTTTGGTGATTTTTTGTCTAATTTAGAGGTATTTGTGACAAGAGAATCGGCACCATTATCAGCGCAAAGTTCATAACAGATCACCATTTTTATGTAAATAAACAAATAATAAACACAACAAATAATATTTACAGTAACTGTACGTTTTGAAACTAATTATTTATAACTTAGTAAGTTAGAAAAAGCAAAACATTCAAGATTGCGATACAAATCACAAAAAACGTAATACAATTTGAATTTCGCGGGCTACCGTGACCTTACGTCTGGACTTTTGTGGGGCAGCCATTCGTCCAATCACAACACACGATGGCCGTCTACAGTCCAAGGAGGTAACACCCATATCTATACATGTGTGCCGTTCATACACGCGAAAATATGCATCAGTATGCGTAAATTTATGAATGCACAGGTAGGCCGTACGACTTCTTGCCTTATAATCGTAGTACTGTGAAATACGTCACACGAGCGCGACAAGTTGCTATAAGTGTTGCTCAGGAGTTTTAACTTTCTTTTTTAATATTTTGTGTTATTTTATTACATAGTTATAATAAATGCATTTGGCGTTGTTGGTAGGGTAGGCTAGGCCTAATTGCCTCTATGGACGGCACGCCCCTGTGTATAAATAAGCTATTTTCATCTCATCTATTCTATATTAAAAACGGTCATATTTGAAAAAAAAATTGGAATAGCATTGAGTTCATTCATCATTTTTGGTATTACGGCACACATTCAATTTAATCACAAATGTTCAACAGTGATGTGAATGAACGAAAACCATAGAATAGTAGCTAGGTAAACACTATCCACACATGCTCCCGCGCGGCTTCGCAATGCGCCGGGAAGTGTGAAACAGAGACAACAATATTTTGACGGCTTTTTCTTCGCTTCGAATTGCAATTCCGCTCGGCCTCCGCAGGGCTCTTAAGACTCACCTCAACTCCCTAGGAACAAAATTCCCTTCGACCTTCTTCGGCAATCCATTGACCTTGCAATACTCCAACTGGTCCATTTCTTCCACAGTCATCTGTATAGGAGGAGGACTGTCGCACGTGACGTATGTCGAGAGAGCATTGAAGTTCAGCAGACCGAGGCTTGTCAAGGAGTGGGCTTTGGCTTTCTGGGTCAGGAGGTCGTGTTTGAGTGCGTCCGCTTGGAGCTCCTTTTCTAAGTCGTTGTCCTGGGTAAAGAAAAGTATATTAATAGAATATCTTAACTCTTTCAGGCTTGGTGGTTAGTTTTCTAACCACTTATTCTAGGTTGTTAAAAAATATTTCCACGTCATTTCAAACTCAAACTCAAAAGCATTTATTTCAATTAGACCATTACAGGCACTTTTGAATGTCAGAAAAACAAATAAGGCTAAGCTTCAGTCACAGACACAAGGCATAATAACTTATGAAAGTACCGTAGTTGCCCATTCCAAAGCGTAGATCTCTATGGAGAAGAATGGGCAAGAAACTCCATGGACACTCTTTTCAAACAAAATATTGTACAAACTCTTGGTTACATCATTCATGTTGAGATTATACATTATGTGAGAACGATGTAGAAATACGTGCACGTTAAGAGCGTCCAGAGTAAAAGATTATATCAACAATTTAAAAACAAAGTAAGTATTTAAAATAAACCATGGCAGCCTAGAGAGAAGAGAGAAGATTTATCGACAGTGCGCTGGACTATTATGCTTTTTAAAGTCATTGTTGACCGTATGTTGCGAAAACCGCCATGGTGGTTAGTAAACTAACCCCCTTATTCCTCAAAAGCCTTTTGTAGTATTTTCGTAAAATATTTTTTTTCTTAATCATTAAACCCTAACTAAAAGAGAGCAGCGGTGGCCCAGTGGTAGCGACCCCGACTTACTAACAGTAGGTCGTGGGTTCGAACCCAGGCAGGCGCATTACTTTGTGTAATTTATTTCATCACCACTGCTCTCAAAAACGGTGAAGGAAAACATCGTGAGGAAACCGGCATGTCCTAGAACCAAAAATTCGAAGACATGTGACATCTACCAATCCGCACTGGGCCCGCGTGGTGGATTATAGCCCATTCCCTCTCATAGAGAGGAGGCCTGTGTCCAAGCAGTGGGAACATTAAGAGGCTGATGATGATGATGAAAAAAAATTTCCAATTGTTTTATTTATAAAGTCATCGTGTTAAAAGAGTGCCCGAAAGAGTTAACTACAAGTTCTGTTAGAGAAAGGTGTCATTTAAATTAATCACGATTTAGCGAAGCATTATTTTTCTAATGGATAATTGTCCATGGAATTAATGAATTATTAAATAACCCGTTATTAAATAACGGCGGACTATTTTTGGGACTATACACTTTTTACTGGGTTTCAAAACTGATAGTACAACTTTAATCCGAGTTTATTAATATTTGAAAGATAGGCAGATGAATGTAATTAGATAAGTAATTTAATTTGAATGGTTAATATTATATAATTTAATTTGAATTGTTATTTGTATACAATTTAATTTGAATACTAATTTTAATAATACAACGTATGAAAAAATTTAACTTAGTGTATAAGTATCCAAAATTTGTATGCCTCTTAGGCTCAACATAGCGATCCTGACATTCGAATTAGATCTTTTTATATTGTACCTATGTTTTACAAATAAATAATTTTAATTTGAAATTATGGGTATTCTACTCAATAATTGACTGTCCTGATCTCCTGCATAACTTGAATTTCAATGTCCCCCAGAGATCAGTTAGATTTAATCCATCTATCTCTATTCCTTTATCCTCATCCAATTATAGGCAAATTGCATACATAGTGCGAGTGAGTAAGTACTTTAATATTCTTTGTAAAGAGTTCTCTTTTGACGCATTTACCACCAAAACCTATTCTGCAAGCACTCGGCTGAATGCCAGCTTTTTAAAAGCGCGTAGTGCTTTATTTTAATTTATATTTTCCCCGTGTCATTAATACCTAACCTGATGTCGTGAGTGTATTTATTGCTTATTGCTTATTGCTTATTTTAATTCCTTTTATTTGTATTTTTATTGTGCTTGTGTCGCTTTACTATTATTATTCATTTATTTTAGCTGTTGATTCTCCTTTAAAAAAATAAAAATAATACATGGTTAGGGGCCGTTCAATTACTACGTAAGCAGATTTATTGCAATTATTACCCCCGCCCCCCCTCCCCGTCGTCAGCAAAAGTAAGCAAACCTCTTACCAATGCTTACGAAAACATTGGCACGTGCATTTTTTTATGTGTTCTGGTATCTTGATTGATTCATGAGCAACAGAGTCTAGAATTAAGGAATAGGCTTGGAAGTACGTTTGCCATATGTGTTCAAACCGAAATCGGCTAAATTTTGTAGAAAATCCGAAAAAGTAAAAAAAAAATAGTGCTGACGTAATCACCATCCAGACCCTTCCATCCCCCATGTCATCAAAACCCCTCACCCCTGTAGTGCTTACGTAATACTTGAATGGCCCCTTACTAAACTGCTACTAAAATACGATGTAAAATCATACACACCTGTTCCTTACTATCCTCCTCCGTCTCCATCTCCTGGACACTGCCATCCTTATTGAAACTGTGATCAAGTAACTCCTGATCCAACCCTGACATGGTCAGACTAGAATCCGCATACACATTATTCGACGGAACCTGGACACTAGTCACCATACTGTTCAGGGTAAACAAACTAGGGTCATTTAGAAGATGGAGGTTATTAGAAACATCCCATTTGTGACCCTGGCACAAAATAACTTCAGAACAAGTATGTTCGTTGTCACAAAACTCAGGCAGGTCCTGCTTTTCAATCTCATTTATGTTGTTCAAAAATGAGCTTTCGTGTCTCAGGATAGAGAACCATTTGCCTTCTAACATTTTCGAGTAGAGTTGTACATGTGCGTTAGCAGAGTCAATAGGTTCTTGCTTGATTTTTTCCTTTTCTTCTTTTATTTCTTGTTCTTTTTTAGCGGCATCGAGTTGGATGGAGACTGCTTCCGCCATTTTGCGTAATTCCTCTAAGTTGTTGACTAAAGTGTCTTTAGTTTCTTCGAGGTCCTCGTGTTCCTGTTCGCTTTTGACTACGTTTTCGACTTTGACGATTTCTTGAGGTTTATCCATGGGCTCCGCTTGGGCCGCGAACATCGGTTTGTGGGTGGGTTTCTGTACCAAAAAGGCGGTGGGTATGGAGTCTTCTATGTCAAGCATGTCTTGTTCCTCGTTGTTTTTCTGTTGGATATATTTTTCTTCCATTTTTATTGAAGAGCCTGGGGGTCAGAAAAGAAGACGTATGACACCAGAAGTTGCTCAGTTTCATCATATGACAAACATTTAAACCAGTTGGTCACTTTTCTCTTCATAGGGTATATTTTAATTCTTTTTTTTAAGGTGGTTGCGTCAGGGTAGCCCGCGAAATTAAAATTTTCTTACGTTTTTTGTAATTTGCAGGTCAGTGTCAGGTTGTACATTGATTAAAAATGAGTCGCGCCAGTATAAAATTTGAATTTCGCGGGATACCCTGACGCAACCACCTAGTTTCGAGCTGGTGTGAGTGAAGTGGCGCCTGACCAGCGCTAACCTACAGCGTCTTGACAGACTGCCGGTACGACGGTTCTTAGTAAGGGACCGAGGGTCATAAGGGAGAATGTAGGCGTTTCCTAAGAACTGTTTGCAGCACGAACAACTATTAGCCTTTTGACCGCTTGGCTAACTAATAATATCTACAATAAATAAGCTTCAATACGTATAGCTACGAGACATAATTTTAACAAATAATTGTTTTAAATAATATATCTATTTAATAATGGTTTTAGTTGTACCATGCAGTTAAAAAGACGAAAATATAGTGAAAAAATAATTTTATTTATTTATTTATTTATTTCTCCATCTTACGACTATCTTTACAGGGTTACCTAATGCGATAGTGTACACAATAACAATATTAAATTTTGTAACTAATCACAAACAATACATTTTTTGTGAACTCACTCAGAGAACAATTGAACAAGTCAACCTCTATGAGGTTGAGAGTGCATAATGCATGTTCTCTGTCGCAGAAATACGACACGAGCGGTAGGGGACGGAAATATGTGTCGCATACAAGCGGTCAAAAGGTAAAGATTAAGGAGGTCTAATCGCTCTCGTGGATTTTGCAGTCAGCTACAGAGAACAAGTTCTTGGACCGTATTTCAGTGCGGTTTGGAAGCTCGAGAAGTTTTACCCTGGCTGGTACGTCGTTGTCTTCTGCCACCCAATATGCTACTATGTTGTCTGTAGGCGACCAACTGAAGTCTCTAATTCCTGGTAAAGTTTGTATGAAAGTCCTTCATTTTTTGGGCTACAAACTTGAAATTTGGCAGGGAGGTAGCCAAGCGGACGAAGTCGCGGGCAACAGCCAGTAATAAACAATAAAACTACGGGGTATAAACAGACTCTTCACGAAGCCGTAAACCAAGCATTATGTACATCAAACTAAGTAACTTTATTCAAAAAATATTTTGACTTTTTTTTTTGAGCTGGAAATTCACGTTTTACAGTAGGACTCAATGTAACGCACTCAAAACATTGTGCTGATGGATGGATTGAATAGCACGGGGGTCGTGAAGGTGTCTTGAGTAAAAAAAAGAACTTAACAAACATGTATTAAAAAAAAACTTGTGAAAAAGTTGTAACTTTGACCCCCAATATCTCCGTAACTAGAAGGTTCCCAGGTATGGTCTAGAACAAAAAAATAATCGCAATGACGGGGAGAACAAGTGCCTTTCGGCTTCTTTAAGAGTCTGTTTACACCCTTTATAATGTTGACACCCACCTTCAACTTTACAAGCGCCATGCTTCACATTAGGCTCGTACTTGATGATCTGCGTGTGATCACTCAGATTCAACTCCGATTTGATGCTCTTTAATTCCATCTCACTCTTCAGAGCCTCCTCTTTCTTCTGGGCTTCCGTTTCCGGGTTGGGTTGCTCCGGTTCTGGAGGTGTGGGTTCTTTCTTCTCTCGGGGAGCTGTGGGATTAAAAGATAAGGTTAGTTTTTTTTGCAAAAGTTATTTCGCTTTAGGGGTAGCGCCACTGTAACAAGTACTACAGTAACATAGAAAAAGAGTATAACAGCGCCATAATATAACATAACATCACGCCTGTAATCCCGTAGGGTTAGGCAAAGGTGTACCTAATAGTACACCCACATTTCACCAGTTATGTTTAGAACCATGTAGTTGGGGGCGAGCATATTGTCATCAACCGGGCACAAATCCAGACACCGTGGCTGCTACTGAGAAATTCTTGATGAAAAACCCAACAGCACTTTGCCCGACCTGGGAATTGAACCCAGGACCTCATGCTCAGTAGTCGTGCTTGCGACCACTTTGTTTTTTTTTAAAATTGAGATTTAGTCAATTAAAAACCTAAGTACCTGGTTGATCATGGTTTGCTCGATAACACGGATAAAACGACGTTTTCTATAAATTAAACCTAGCTAGGTCGATTTATCGCCCCCGAAACCCCCTGCTTACTAAATTTCATAAAAATCATCGGAGCCGTTTCCGCGATTCAGATTATATTGTATACAGGGTGTTTGGCGCATGGACCGAAACAATTTTTCCAGGGATTTGGGAGGTCATTAGCTAGGTTTTACCCATACACCCTTTGTCCCAAATGTCACGGTTGGTTACATTTATGATTTAAAAAAAAAAATGAAAAAAATGCCCAAAATGTTTCCTTTAATTCGAAATAACTTTTTTGTTTGTTTTTTTTTTGTAACTTTTTTTTTGTTTTTGTGTATGGGTAGAACCTAGCTAGTGACCTCCCAAATCCCTGGAAAAATTGTGTCGGTCCATGCGCCAAACACCCTGTATATACATTTATACTTACATCTCTCTCATAGAGAGGAGGCCTGTGTCCCAACAGTGGGAACATTATAGGCTGATGATGATGATATACATTTATACAAGAACTGCTCGTTTAAAGTATTAGATTATTGTGTCGAGGTGATTTATTAAAATATGACAACGCCAGTATACCTTTTTTCTTCTTCTTGCTGGTATCAGGCGGAGTGTTACCACTGAGCGCGTTGTTCTCTAGCTGTTGGTGGTACGTCATGATCTCGGGTTGTGCCGATTCCATACCTTCCACGAAGATGCCGCCGCACTTGCCTAGGGACCAGTAGCGGCGCCAGTATCTGTGGAGAAACATGACGTATTTTAGTCTTGTTGTTGTGTTGTTGTTTTGTGGTTGCAGTGACCTAGTGCAAGTGAAACGTTGCTAATGGGTGTAAACAGACTCTTAACGAAGCCGAAAGGCACATGTTCTCCCCGTCATTGCGATCATTTTTTTGTTCTAGACCATACCTGGGAACCTTCTAGTTACGGAGATATTGGGGGTCAAAATTACAACATTTTCACAAGTTTTTTTTTAAATACATTTTTTTAATGTAAGATTTTTACTTTAAACACCTCCAGGAGCCCCATACTATTCAATCCGTCATTCAGCACAATGGTTTGAGTGCGTTAAATTGAGTCCTACTGTAAAACGTGATTTCTCAGCCCAAAAAAAAAGTCGTTTCCCAGCATTAATTTTTGCGTAAAGTTACTTAGTTTGATGTACAGAATGCTTGGTTGACGGCTTCGTGAAGAGTCTGTTTACACCCTGTATAGTTTTAACTCTTTCAGGTCTGGTGGTTAGTTTTCTAACCACTTACTCTCGGTTGTTTAAAAATATTTCCACGTCATCTATCGACGATGCGCTGGACTTTTATGCTTTGTAAAGTCAATGTCGACCGTGTGTTGCGAAAACCGCCACCATATACATACACTGAATAACAGCCGCTCAGGTCAATCTTTAGGTTAAACCGTGCTTGCCTAGGTTGGTCTGCGGATGGGTGATCACCCATTACATACCGAATTTCCTCCGTGCCTCGGAAAGCACGTTAAGCCGTTGGCCCCGGCTGTCATTTGTCGGTCTTTGACAGTCGTTACAGGTGGCCTAAAATGTCTGACAACCAGTCTTACCAAGAGGTATCGTATTACCCAGTAGTAACTGGGTTTTGGAGGTCAGATACGCAGTCCATGTAAAATATTAGTATTCAGCTGCATCCGGTTAAACTGGAAGCCGACCCCAACATAGTGGGGAAAAGGCTAGGTAGGATGGTAGTTGATGTTGTGTGTGATGTTGTGTCGATACAGTGTCCTTTCTAAAAGTTAGGAATCAAGGCTGGCTTAGATTTTTTTCTATTTTAGTGAAAAAGTATAATAGTCTCGGAGAGCAGCGGTAGCCCAGTGGTAGCGACCCCGATTTACGAACAGTAAGTCGAGGGTTCGAACCCAGGCAGGCGCATTACTTTGTGTAATTTATTTCATCACCACTGCTCTCAAAAACGGTGAAGGAAAACATCGTGAAGAAACCGGCATGTCCTAGAACCAAAAATTCGAAGATATGTGACATCTACCAATCCGCACTGGACCCGCGTGGTGGATTATAGCCCATTCCCTCTCATAGAGAGGAGGCCTGTGTCCCAGCAGTGGGAACATTATAAGGCTGATGATGATGATGATGATGATGATAATAGTCTCACCGATCTTGTCCATAACACGTAGCCCGCAGCGCATGCGATCCAGCTGTAAGCTGTAGCTGCTGCTGTTCCGACTGCTTGAGTAGCTTCTCCAGCTTGCGAGCGAGCTCCTCTGACGATAGATTCTTGTCTTCATCCTGTAGATAAGGAGCGGTTATTTCAGTAAGAGTAGAAGCACTTTACGATTGTAGAAACTTATTATAATTCTTTATTGCAAGCAAAAATAAAAAAAAATACATACAAATTGCATTAGCTTATGAGCTTAGCTTAGCTTATTAGTTTATGATGCTTAACTTACTACAATATTTTGTGTCTAAGAGACAATTAAAAAGGTAAGTACCTGGATAACCGAGCTTTGCTCTTTAAACCGGATAAAATGACGTTTTCTAAAAATAAAACCTAGTTAGATCGATTTATCGCCCCCGAAACCCCCTGTATACTATATTTCATGAAAATCGTTGGAGCCGTTTCTAAGATTCAGATTATATATTATATACAAGAATTGCTTGTTGAAAGTATTATTAGATACATAACATAACCACGTTAATCTTGTTTATTGAGCTATTTTTGAATTTTTCCTAAAGGGTTTTTTTTTTTTTTTACGGATGGGAAATCATCAAATGACTTCTCCCGCTCTGGGCAGAGCGGAAGGGAGTGTGAGACTTGTACTGACTAAAACCCATCCATGTTCCTTCCTTGCCCTTTGTGTTCCAGGGCCGCGGTATCTCTTTCGAACAGCCCGCAGCCCTGGCAGGCTTGGCAGGGTTTCTATAATCAATATAACGATACAGTCGGCATTATTATGATCACCGTATTCAGTTTTGCCTTCGTGCCATGGAAAAGTGACTTATTAAACTAAAAAAACGATAATTTATAAGACGATTTGACATCAACCTCAATGTTCACAAACTTTGCCGATAAACTTCGCATTGGTACAAAAGATGGAGGTAAAAAACCGGTCAAGTGCGAGTCG
The DNA here is from genome assembly GCA_950005105.1 of Lycophotia porphyrea. Taxonomy (NCBI): domain Eukaryota; kingdom Metazoa; phylum Arthropoda; class Insecta; order Lepidoptera; family Noctuidae; genus Lycophotia; species Lycophotia porphyrea. The sequence continues at coordinate 4,725,235 of OX465410.1, read as the reverse complement.
GACTCGCGTATTAAGGGTTCCGTACCATCGTAGTAGGTGTGCCCCTTTAATGTATTTTTATTATTTGCTGTTATAGCGGCAGCAGAAATACATATTCTGTGAAAATTTCAACTGTCTAGTTATTACGGATCATGAGATGCAGCCCGCTGACGGACAGACAGACGAACGGACAGCGGAGGCTTAGTAATAGGGTTCCGTTGGTTATCCTTTGGGCACGGAACCCTAAAAAGCATAGAGTTTAAAACAAACACAGAATCTCCACTTTTTTGAAGTCGGTTAATCATCACTATCACTACATATTATAAAACAAAGTCTTCCGCCGCGTCTGTCTGTCTGTTCGCGCAAAAACTACTGCACCGATTTTCATTCTATTTTTACCAATGGATAGAGAGGTTTTCGAGGAAGGTTTTAGTATATAACTAGCGACCCGCCCCGGCTTCGCACGGGTGCAATGCTGATACTAAATACACTATAGAAAAACTGTGAAACAACGATTTTAATTAAATTAAAAGTACTTAAAAAATAATTTGCTATTCGTGCGACTAAAAACAAAAGATAATCAACAATCATCAACAACAAAAGATACCTATTCTATTAAGTACTTTTTCTGAACTTACATATCTCACCTTAAATCACGATTTTTGAAAATAATTTCCCTAATATTAAATTGATCTAACTGTAAATTTTAATCAAGATCTTAATAGAAAATTGCAATCCATAAATTATGGTTTTATTTAATCTAATCTTATCTCACCTTATGTAGGTACTTATAATTACTATAAGTGCGATTTAAAAATTAACCTTAGAATAGAATATAATTTATATTTTAAAACTACTATCATACAATTATTTATCGTAACTTACTTATAATTACTGATACGTTGTCGCGCTGAAAAGCACGTTTTTATAATAAACGCGTCCGATCGCTGCTAAATTCAAAGTGCTATAGGGAAAACCGCGTTTTTTTTTTTTTTAAGAATGGCATCTCGCAGTTCAACCTGGGGAGGTTGTCGACTGCTTAACCGGGCTTTTCTGTGGATGCCTCGAAATTAAGGCCTCCAGCCAGAGCAACTTACAAACTAAACTACAAACTAAGCGACTACGCACTAAGGGCACCCCCTGTGGGGTACGGACCTCGGCTCAGGGCGTCGCTGGGAGAGGACAGCAAAGGGACAGGCTGGATCTGAGTGATATTATTTAGGGGCTGATTTAAGTCTACAGGCTCAGCTGCGCGGGCTGGCTCGAGCAAGGGTCGGGGAGGGCGTGTACCGGGGTTTCGCGACGGGCCTCGTCGGCGAGGACGGAGGAAAACCGCGGCCTCAGACGCGCTATTTACAGGCACGCTCTTGCCGCACCGGGCGGCCGGCCGGTACCGTCGCAAACGCTACGTCCCGCAATTTTTAAATCTGTAATATCTTCGAAAATATTCACTTAAATCATACGGTGTAAAGGGCCATATAGATCTATATTAAATGAACAATGTATTCAAGGTATTTAATTGGTTAAGGATTAATGCTGTATTGGTTAAAATCGCTTCGAAAATTAGCCATTATTTGTCGTAAAAAGTAAATGACAAAAAAAAGTTATTGTGGGTTATCCATAAGAGATAGACATATACCATCACGGACTTTTCTGTAGACCTTTTCAATGTGTACAATACTTAGTACATTATTTTGATAAAACTCGTAGGGTTCAGCCTGCGTTTGCAATGTAAGCGGAAAAAATGTAATTATTTACGACATCACATTAGAAACCTCAAAAATAACAGTACTTCTCCACTATTTAATGGATGTTATTATACATATAAACCTTCCTCTTGAATCACTCTATCTATTAAAAAAACCGCATCAAAATCCGTTGCGTAGTTTCAAAGATTTAAGCATACAAAGGGACATAGGGACAGAGAAAGCGACTTTGTTTTATACTATGTAGTGATTTGTCAAGTTTTTGTTGCGGGAACGGGATCAAAATTTCATGATTACTTTTGGTTGCGATAACCGACATCCAGGCGGGCGAAGCCGCGGGCATCAGCTAGTAATAGAAAATAATTCAAAGCTCACCTCCTCCGGCTGTGTCCCTTCACTCTCCAAATCACTCAGATGGTCATCACAGTCCCCAATAACACTATCCTTATCAATCTTAGAGTTATCCGCCGGGGAACATTCATCTTTATTATTATTCAACATCTCCTTATTCTTCATACTATTGGAGAGATCCTTTATGGGCGATAGTTCCTTGTCGCTCTCCTCGGCGGGTTGGCTCTCTTTGTAGGGAGATGGTTCAGACTGCTTATCCGTTTCGCTTTCGGGGTGGGGTGATGATTCTTTGTCCTTTTTAGGGGTTTCCGGTTTTTCTGATGTTTGTTGGTTTTCTGTGAGAGAAGTAAGAATATTAACGAGTCTTTTAAAAGAATAGGGATGTCCCTGACTAAAAAAATATGTTTCTTTTTAATCAGTCAGTTAGATTATCGAAAAATATTGGATACGTATTTTTTGTTTTATCAAATCAATAAAACCTGACGAAGATAAAACACAACAAAGATCATAAATGGGCTTGTGACGTCACTTCGCCAGTAAAAGTGTACTGACATAGTGACGTCACACGAGTTTTCGGCGCACTTCGTTTTTTGTTTACGTGAAAAAAGAAAAAATACGTATCTAATATTTTTCGGAAATCTATCTGACGGACTATTTAGATTTTTTTGGTGAAATACCTTATAAATAACTTGCTTTCAATAGAGAGAATGGGGAAAATAATAAGACTCAAATTCTAGACATTGTAGGTGTATGCTGTTCACAAAGTATTTTAAGTGCGGTGATGGTTGGGAGACTAGAGTCGGAGATACTTGCCCGATTTCACTAAACGCTGCATTCTTTCAAGCGCTAAAGCTGCAGCACGGTATGACTTCTAAACTTACCGTCATCTGAGAGCTGCATTCGTTCAAGCGCTAGAGTTGCTGCACAGTACAACTTACCGTCATCTGAGAGCTGTGTCGACGCTTTCAAGTTAGGAGCGCTGTCTTCTATTAGACGCTGCATTCGTTCAAGCGCTAGAGTTGCTGCACGGTATAACTTACACCCCTCTGGAAGAGGCCTATGTCCAACAGTGGACGTCTTTCGGCTGAAATGATGATGACAACTTACCGTCATCTGCAAGCTGTGGCGACGCTCTCAGGTTGGCAGCGCTTTCTTCCACTAGACGCTGCATTCGTTCAAGCGCTAAAGCTTGCTGCTTTTCCGTTTGTTCGGCTCGGACTTTGCGCTGGTGCAGTACTCTGACCCTGTGGAGTAAAATATCATAAGTGAGAAATAGTCACAGAGAGTCAAATAGATAGCTCGAATATTGTAATTATAATTTACCGGCGGTACCTTCACACCAGGGATGTTGCGGATATTCTCATCCGCTTCCGCAAATGCGGAGCATCCACATCGATTTGGACATCCGCATCCGCAATATAACAAAAATGCGTAATAATAAAGGGTGTAAACAGACTCTTAACGAAGCCGAAAGGCACTTGTTCTCCCCGTCATTGCGATCATTTTTTTTGTTCTAGACCATACCTGGGAACCTTCTAGTTATGGAGATATTGGGGGTCAAAGTTCCAACTTTTTCACAAGTTTTTCATTAAATACATGTTTTTATGTTACATTTTTACTTTAAATACCTCCAGGACCCTCTTACTGTTCAATCCATCCACCAGCACAATGTTTTGAGTGCGTTTCATTGAGTCGTACTGTAAAACGCGATTTTTTAGCCGAAAAAAAAAAGTCGTTTCCCAGCACTAATTTTTGCGTAGTTACTTAGTTTGATGTACATAATGCTTGGTTGACGGCTTCGTGAAGAGTCTGTTTACACCCTGTATGTGTTGCAATATAATATAATTTGCAAGTCGTAAGGTAGACTGTAGCCGATCTCATTAATTTGTGTATAACGTCTTATAACTGTACCTATATTCATAGCAAATAAAGCTCTGATTCTGATTCTTATTCTGAATAATCGATGCGGATGTTCATGCGGATACAGATGTAGCGCAGGTCGCGACAAGAAAAAATTGATTAGGGCGAGTGGCGCGTGCCGTGGACACGTGCTGATTGACCAATAGGAGCGAAGATTTTGGTGACAAGATCCGACGCGTTTGTGATTGTTTATCATTTCATGTGTATCGTAAATCAATCATTACGAGTCTACTGGCGCTTATTGTATAGACATTCCAGTTTTTGAGTGTTATTGTGACTGTTAAGAGAGTTTTCTGCAGTTAATAGTTTATTGGACTAGTAAATTCACAATGTCACCACACCACAACACACAAAGTGAAATTTAAACCAAGAAGATTTAAAAAAAAAATTAAGATCCGCATCCGCGGATGTGAACTTTCAAGAATCCAAATCCGCGGATGTGAACTTTCAAGAATCCGCATCCGCGGATGTGAACAAATCTGCATCCGCAACATCCCTGCTTCACACAACCTAAAAGCCCGGCTATTTGTAATAGCCTACTGCTCATTTAGTGGCGGCACAATCATAAAAACCTAAAAGCCTGGCTTGCACTTATAACCTACTAGTTATTTAGTATTTGACAATCGATTCGGGTTGTAGTCTGCTTGTTGTTGTGTAATCTGATTCAAACATGATTCGAAAGACACGTGGCCCCATCTATTATCATAAGAACGTTATTGATGTTTTCCTCGGGAACAGTACTTTTTTTGGGGATGAAAGGTACATCTGACAACGTATATGCAAATTTCAGGTCTAGTCGTTTAGGCGTGAAAAGGTGACAAACAAACAAAGAAACTTACTTTCGCATTTATAATATTATACTAGCGATCCGCCCCAGCTTCGCACGAGTGCAATGTAGATATAAACCTTTCTGTTGAATCACTATATCTATTAAAAAAACCTGCATCAAAATCCGTTGCGTAGTTTTAAAGACCTAAGCATACATAGGGACAGACAGACAGCGGGAAGCGACTTTTTTATAGTATGTAGTGATAAGTAAGGACTTCTGTACTACTTACTTCCTGATCTTCATATCCATAAGATATCTCTCCTTCTTCAGCTGGTTGAGATGTTCGAGGCTGGCGTCAACTTGTCGCAGCACGGCTTTGTTCTGAAGTAACTCATCGCATATGAACGAGAGGATCCGGGCCTTTAATGTCGCGCTCAAAGCGAGGAAGGATTTGTCGCGGAGGGCCTCTGCGTACAAAAAGACATGAATGTCATCAATAACGTAATAAATTGTGTATATACAACGTGTAACGGAAAGGGTATAGTAAGCCGAAAGGGGGTCACACAACTCGTCATTCTGAACAACATTTGTTCTACAACTTTTGGAAATTCGTGAAAAATGTTCTACTCCCCATACTAAAAAGTCACGTGACGAACAAAGTTTGTATGGAGAAGCAAATTTTTTTTTCGCGAATTTTCCGTAGTCTTAGAACAAAAGTTGTTCAGAATGACGAGTTGTGTGACCCCCTTTCGACTTATAATACCCTTTCCGCTTCACGTTGTATACTTTTAAGTATCAATAATACCTATATTCTAGTTTTTACGTAATTTACAGCTGTTTTAACGACGCAAAACTAATGCATAACGCAGTTTTGTTACTCTTGGTACTAATGAGATTAAAAAATGCCTCTAGGTAACGTTAAAGAATGTGAAAAAGCTGTGTAAAACTCAAAATAGTTTTTTTTTACAAATTTTCAAGAAACTTTAACTCGAAAACTATCAAAAATCGCGGGACACACATGGGGCATTTTATTTTTTAGTACATTTTTTAAACGTTCAACGTCTCTTTATTTATATACGCAGTCAGAATATTTGATTCATTTTTCTATTAAAATAGAAGTTTAAATACTGGCAGGAACATACCTGACAGTTTATAAGTAGCGTTATTGTGTAGGCTCTCGTAGTACACATTGTTCTTAGAGTTGGCACAGGTATGTTGCATTTCAGCTTCAGTCTGATGGTGGTCGGCCACGCGCCGCTCGCGTTCACGCTCTGCTGTTAATCCTAGGGCAAAACTCAAGATATTACATAGGAACACTAGATAATTTAGAGGAAACATGGTAAGTATAAAGTAAAAAGTCGTAATTTGTTTGTCTCTCTACTATTTCCTCCTCCAATTATCGACTAATTTAAAAGATATTTAGAAACTGAATAAGAAAGATAAATACTGTGTCCCTATGTTTTTCGTTTTTCATTAATAGCTTTGTCACATGTTGTTTGTTTATACTAGGCCTCTGTTGACAGGCGATCTAATTAGGCAATTTTAATAATTTTGTAAAGGTTCTAGCGCAGATTATGAATCATCAAAAAGGAAAACATAGGGACATAGAAGAGGTTGATATTTATTTAACTGTAAAAAATCATAGCTTTAAAGTCATAAACCAGAAAGAAAACAGGCAAAAAAGTAATAACAAAGTTACGTACAGACGCCAGCAGGTCAAGCTACCCGAAACTGTAAGATTTCGCCAATCAACTTTGAACCTAATTCTTTAGAGATAAAGTTGAAAATCCATTAAATAAATTTGACAGATTGCAGTAGCTTGATGTGCTGGCGTCTGTACAAACCAATAAAGTGTACATACCAGTAAGAGCCTTAACTTCTCCCGTAGCGTTAGCATACAGGTATATTCTGAGCACCTCGCTCAAGTTCTGTGGTGTGATGTCGCCCATTCTGATGGCGTGGCCCAGCAGGGTGGTGTGGCGACCTGGGTGTGGGATACCCGGATCCTCTGTGGAAGAAGGAACGGGTATAGCATCATACAATTTTTTAACAAAAAAACTGCAATGGGTTATGTGGCTATAATCTGCTTATCAAGAGTTGGATATAAGTTAAGCTGACCCATTAAATAATACTTGGTTTTGTCTACTTTTAAAAATAAAAAAAATTGTGAGCCGTCAAGGGACCCCTGGCAGATGTGAAACATCGAAATTATTTTGTACAAGTTTTATTCATTTGTAGCCTTTTTCCAGAAAACATAGTATACATTAATATTCGTTTTTGAAGTAAAACTTCTTTAGGCGCGACTAGGGAGTAACTCAGATTTTTTTTCTGACGGAAGTAACGCTTACTATATTTAAAAATGGAACGATCTTATACTCAAAAGCATGGCAACCAAGGAGCCAACTTATCAAAGGTTTTATTTAAATATCGAATTGGCTTGCAAATAGAAAGCAGTTTATTGAAAAAAAACAAATGAACTCATCAACGCGATAAAAAATATTGTTGTTTGTGTGCATCATTGATTTTGAAAATTTTAATTCATTTCCTCGCATTATTTGCATGCCGTTTTTAGTAGGCGAAAGAACTATGTTTGTGTTATAAAATCTGTAAAACACCATATTTCAGGCAAATAAAGTCAAAGTCAAAGTTTTTGAAGTAAAACTTCTTTAGGCGCGACTAGGGTGTAACTCAGATTTTTATTTATAGGTTTGTTAATGTGGTAAGTGTATGTGGTACTCAAGAGAGGAAAAAAGAAAAAAGGGGAAACCATTCAGAAGATGGGAAGATGATGTGGTTAAAACAGCTGGAAAAACCTGGAATAGACTGGCGCGAGAGAGAGAAGATTGGAAAGTGTTGGAGGAGGCCTTTGCCAAAAGGCACACAGAATTTTGTACAAGTAATATGCATAAAATAACAGTACACAGTAACAGTACAGTGTATATATATACCATCGCATAGCGTGGCGACGCGTCGCCACGCCAACAATCGGTTTCACCCGCGGCTATAGATGTTTTACATCAATAAACATGTCTACTTTTTTCGGATTCACGTGCCGATTGTATAATTATTACTTGCTTCGGTGAAGAAAAACATCGTGAGGAAACGAAACCAGCATGCCTGAAAGATATTTCTCGACGGCATGTAATGCCAAGTCCGAGGTGTGAGCGGCATAAAAACTCTGACACCAGATTAGGCACTAGCCTCACGATAAAGAAGAAAGACTCGATGAAATCACAAATTATTATGCGAATTGGCTCATTCGAGGCTACCGCAAGCCATGGGTGCCTGGTGAAATGCAACTCTATCCTCGGCTATTCACTTAGCTGCTACCAACACCAACCACCATGCGAAGATCTAATAGACACATTGGAACCACTTTCCGATTCGTGGATTTAAATGTGTCTCACAAAGTCCACAATAACGAAGAAAGTCCGTAGATCTAGTTAGTATCGTATATTACTGAGTGTAAGGGACAGCCCTCCACAGACTAATGGGATGAATTCAGTATATCATACTAAGATGACCGGTAAAAGAAATTATTTCAAGAATGTTATGTTTTATTTCTTCATACGCAATGTATCATTACCGTAGCAAAACGCACGTAGTAAACAGCAAGCGCGACGACGAGTTCAATGAACTCTGTAGCTAAGCAGGAAGTGAACAGCTGATTTAACGCGTCGTTCGTTAGTGTATTTCAACATCCATTATTGGATTTTTTATTTTGGGTGTATTATTTAAATAAGTGGAGTGCTGCGTACAGAGAATGTAATTTTACATTGAAATAAAGGAATAATAACTAAAAAAAAAATCCTGGAGAAAAGTTCCGGTGGAATATAATTCAAAATAAGGAGCGAATTGGACCCTGTCAGTTTTTGGAGGGCTGCCCTTACACGCTGTATAACTTACCAATGGCAGTGATAAGTAGTTGTGTGAGTACTTGTAGCAGTTCCTCTTCGGCTTCCACACTGCAGTCAGGTAGGAGTCCCATTTGGAACGTGTTCAGTGTTGGAATTGCGTCCATGTCTGTAACAAGCATAAAATGGTATTGTAATGGAAATTTTCCTTGCTTCTAATTATTGGCGATATAAACAAAGTCGTCAGAGTCCACCTGGAAACTAGTACCATCAACAGATATCAAGATCATACAAAGACTATGATGAAGTGTATAGGACCAGGAATATATCGAAACCCTGTTTGATTTCAAACTTGTAAAGTACTCGTAGCTAGATCAGTTATTTCATAAGCAGTTCTTATCCCACCCTTAAGATAAAGCCTACCTTATTTGGAACATAATTTTAGTTCTTATCCCACCCTTAAAGTATAGTATCTCTTTCGAACAGTCCCGCAGCCCTGGCAGGTCTTATCCCACCCTGAAGGTAAAGTCAACTTAATTTGGAACTTAATTTTTGTTCTTATCCCACCCTTAAGGTAAAGTCAACTTAATTTTTATGCCATTGGAGTGGCAATAACCTACGATTGTGAATGACGTCCAGTGCTGATCATAAGCAACCCCCTTTCACGGGCCTGTGCTTGTTTCTGCGCAATCGTCATCTGTCATCTTGCGGTATCATCAGTTTAAATACCTACACCAAAATTCCTTTTTGTGGAGCAATATTTCTAAATGTTAGGCTCCGCCCAAACGGGCCACCGATCACCGGTGGCTGTCACGTGCCATGTCCTTTGGTACCGCGCAAAGAAAGGTGGTCAGTGGCTGCCACGTGTGGTCGGTTTAATCATTGTTCGCCACTGGGGGCGTGTCGCAGACACTGAGTCGATCGCGAATGGCCGCCACCGGTGGTAGCGTGTCGCGGCCACGTCGCGAGTGGACGCCACTCGCTACACGTGTGCAGCAATTCCATACAAAACGTATTAAAAATCACGTAAACAGCTTGTCACCAGCCACCGGTGGCTATAAAAAGTGGCCCGTTTGCGCGGAACCTTAGGGGACAACAACGGATTACAAAACGTTGTGGAAAGTTATTCCACAAGCATCTGTTCACCGCTTTATCCGTGATGACTGGTCTGATTTAAGTGATTCTTTTTTTATTTAGTAGAAGCTTGCAGTGTGGTCCCATATAAATTATATTAACTTTCCTTCGGTACTTTATGATTTATCCTCTATAATATGCATTTTTTCTTCATCGGCATGTGGATGATGTGCTTATAACTTCTTTATATAAATTGATGCTTGGTATGGATTTGTGCGAGATACCACAACTAAAAAGAGTTAAGTTAAAACTTTTTTGGAAAAAAGAATAACCAACTTCCAAAAAAAAACGCAAAGAAAGTGGAAAATAACTTTACTTTCGGAAGGCGGTACCAAAAAAGTCAACCGACTTCCGAAACCAACTGTCATCTTACTGTTACTTAACGAACAGTAACTTAGGTGGTACTGTGGCGCCAGAAAGGATTTAACAGTAGTACACTTACCAAATCCAAGTGTCTGTCCAAAGTTATGTATAAACTCGTATACTTGTAGAATGTCGGCCATGGCCTGGCCAGGCAGCTTCAGTCCAGGGATCCTGTTCAGGGTAGGCAGCGGTTTCTGATCCGAGAGCGACGAGTCTTCTTGTGGTCGTCTGTGAGGAAAGTATGAATTAGAAATATTCATAATCATGAGATTGAAGGTCAATCATATTTTTTATTTTATAATAGCCAGCTTTTAATCGAAATTTCGCAACAAAGTCTGGGTTTGTACCCGATTGTAATACGCAGGGCAGCTGGTCTCCAATTTCATAGTACTTACATACAACTAAATGGCGGCTATCGCGCATGAATTCGCCGCTAGAGGCGTTCGTGTAGAGTAAGGTCTTCCGAAATATCAGATGTCATAGAGTTTTCACGCGTTGCGTTCTTTTTCCTCACGTATTTTAACTAATATTCATGATTCTAGTCTAGATTGAGCCATTCCTGATTAATTATGACTTGAAGATTTTAAGTAGCAACTTAGGATCTTATTTGTTAGTACTTGTAGGTAGAATGATTTTTAAACATAAATATCATTTATTTCAGGCTTCAATGGCCCATAGATAAATACCTTATAAACTAACATATATAAAGAAAATACAAAAACAGTGTTAATAAATAAGACTTAAAACTATGTTAGTAGCAAAAAAATAAAAATTAAATGTCTCATGCTTGTTAATGTTAGGGAGAATATTTGTAAATATGTATCTGAATTTTACATATGTTGATATACGAAATAAAATAAACTTTTTATGAAGTTATTTGTACTTTAAAGTATAAAATAAAATTAATGACAGGACCTTACTCGACAGTGGCGCCATCTGGTGAGCTTAAAAATGATAGCCCCCATTGGTCAAATGTGAGAACACCGCACCACAGACAATCAAATCGACTTAGATATAGACTATTAACTAAATATAAAAAGGCTGACTAGGGCACATCCAGTTCCCCTTAAATCCTGGCTAAAGCATGGCTCTATGGTTCCTAAATCCTCCACAATCCAGGCTATGAATGACCATAGCCTTCAACAGAAGGCCTACTGCAGATAGCTGTAGGGAAGAATTTTGCAGTAGAAGTATTGATTGATTGTACTGACTCTCTGAACAGTTGAAAAAATTCTACTCCAGAGCAAAATGCTCCCAACTTTCCTTCAACTTCGCTCTGTTCAACAACTTCAAAAAAAACTGAAACTAGCCACTCAAACGCCAGCGGGTACTGCGGTACCCAGCAACAAAAAACGCTTACATGACATTATTGACAATGACATTAGTGACAATTTTGACACTGACAGTTCAAACAAGGTTTAACTGTGGCGCGCCACTGGCTAGCTATTACATGAACCTAAACCTTCTTCGTACAAATACATTTATTCCACCCGTACGCATGGGCATCACCCATTTTAAAGTAATCACAATGCACAATAAAAACTACCGCGTTAAAAAATCACACATAGTTACGAGGGATATGTCTGTCTTTTACCTCAGTTCAGAAAGCAATTCCATTTCCTTCCGCCTCTGCTGCAACTTCTTCTCCTTGACCAGCAGTCTATCCAACAGGTTCTGATGCTTCCTCCTCTCTCTGTCCTCCCAACGTCTGCGGGAGTCCAGCTGTCGGATGCACGTCGTGTGCTGGCGTCTTCGTTCTCTTTCCTGGGTAAGAGATGAGTGGAGATTTAGAATGTGGAGAGAGAAGGTGTTGTGTATGTATATAAGGTCCCATTAAAATAGTTGGACAAACTTTTAGAAATCATTCAGACCACCAAAATAAGAAAAATGGTAAAAAATAAATAAGAAAAACTTACAAGAAATAAAATCAGCTAACAAAAATACATTAAAAATACCGGCAATTTATTATTTTAGGTCAAAATAAAATCACTTTAATCAGTGTTTTTTTTTTCTTGGATATCTATGGTTAGGCGTACTGAACGCTGTGTTAAAATTTATCCATCTATTTTAATAGGACCTTATATTTCATGGAGTAACCGGGACCCTTTTAACTAATTACCTAGCTAATATGCTTAGGTTAAGAATCGAACTCCGATATATATGCAAGTCTTACATCTGATCTACAGAGTGGAAGGGCTACTAACTGCCTATCTGACCTCCACCTAGTTAGTCCTGGGTAATACGATATCCCTTGGTAAGACTGGTAGTCAGACTTTCGAGCCACTGACTACCTGTAACGACTGTCGTAGATCTATTGGACATGCATTTGCATATGGTGTTTAGTGTTGCCCAAAATCGGTCAAGACCAAGACTGCAAGACTAAGACTGATTCTGGGCTTAAACTCGCTAAATCTTTACATTACGTGCTTTCTCTGCGCTTTTATATTTACAGAAGAAAGTAATTATAGACTGGCGGGAACTCCTACAGGGAAAAATCGATGTTGGTGTTGCAGTCTTGGTCCTGTTCTTGCATTTTCGCAAGACCAAGACCGATTTTAGGCAGCACTAACGGTGTTCAATCTGTTTTAGTCGATATCTGACGCCCACTTCCACAGTGGGCTCTTGATAAACGATACGATACGGCGGCATCGATATTATTCACAACTACCCTCCTCTATAACAGTACTTCAAATAAAAAAAAACAAAAAAGGATGGGTTAAGTTCATGTGAGAAAAGCGCCCTCTAAAAATTAGTCAAGAAATTTACAAAACTACTGAAAGCAGACTTACTAACTGTGTGAACTACAAGTTTTACTATTTTCGAATATTTATTGGCATCATCATGCGTCATCATCATTCGGCTTATGGCTGCAAAACGCTGCAATTTACGCCTCTTTTTTATCTACAGGATGGAATCACCGACACCGAACAGTTACTACGTTTAAATTACTGGTGAAAATTTTCTGTGTGTGCGTGTAAACGGAGCACGTGGTAACCCTTTTAACGTCGGTGTCCTATCCACTCTGTATAATATTTCAAATGAGTCGCAGAAATAACGCTGCAACTCAAAATAAGTCGAGTTAAAGTATTTTGAACAGCAATAATTACGCTGTAGATTTTTTCTCAGCGTTAGCCATAAATACTTGAAAATTCCACGCAAGTTATTTGAATACAAAAGCGCTACAGTTAATCTACTGTGGTATATTACCTCGGTTATATACTTTTGCTGTACGAGTGTGCCCGCGGTGTCCAACGAGGGTTGTAAATAAAAGAGAAACATAGTGTTACACACAGACACACACATAAACATATAGAGGATGTTTATTTGAACCCAAGGGAGAAGAATTAGCTTTAATAGGGATGTTTCCTGAGTAAAAAATATATAATTCTATTTAGTCCGTCAGTTAGATTATCGAAAAATATTGGATACGTATTTTTTGTTTTATCAAATCAATAACGAAGATAAAACGCATCAAAGTTCATGAGTGGGGGCTTGTGACGTCACTTCCCGCTAAAGTGTACCGGACTGTGACGTCACACGAGTTTTCGACGCACTGCATCGACCTCATTTTTAGTTTACGAGAAAAATACGTATCCAATATTTTTTGGAAATCTATCTGACGGTTTAATTAGATTTTTTTGGTCAACTACCCTATTAGAATAGAATGGAAAATGTATTTGTTAGGTAAATTTGTTCACAAGATTATAGCTATAGGATGACTTTTTATAAGTTTCGGGTTGTCAAATCCCATTATTTACAGTCAATTAGATAATTAGACCCACGTATCAAACAATCTTTTAGATATTTCAGAATACCTTGCTGTTACTCTGGTTTTCTTTTTAGATTGTTAACGTTTTTGATTGTTGTTGTTTTTGTGATTGTGATTGTTGTTGTTGATTGTTTACTGTGTTGTTATTGTGTAGTTGTTTAGTTGTTGTGTGTTTGTTTGGTTGTTGTGTGTGTGTATTGCAACCAACACTTCTTGCAATATTTCAACCTACATTAAATGGAGTTCTCTTAGTTTTCAACAACTTCTGAATAACTAACACCTAGTTAATAAAAACCCCATATTAGTACTCAGAGACAACTTATTTCAAAATTAATACATAATTTAGGTTTAACTGACTAAAACCTCATTCAATCTCCCTCAGGTTCAAATACACTAAAGTTAATAACACACATATAGACATAAAAAAGATAAAATAATAATATTAACCTGTTCTTTTAGAAGTAAGGCCTGTTGCCGCTTTAACTCTCTCTCCTGTAACAATGATTTTATCTGTATTACTTACTTGTCGTGTTGTATTAGCTGGATTTGTTGATCAGTCTCTAGAGATAAAACGAAACCAAAAAAACTTGGATAGCTACTTTTGTGACTGTATTTAACCCTTTTACTGATAACGGCAATATACGTGCCACCATCTAATAGGCGTATGAAATCCAGAAGTTTATTCTTCCATTCTTATACTGGAATCAAATTTTATTTTACTGCTACACTTGGATCCTTCTGCTGGTAAAAGGGTTAAAGGATACTGAGCAAAATAGTATATTTAAAAAATTACATCTCGCTCGTTCATAAGCATACCAATTTGCCCAGTGCCCTTTATTTTCAGTGTTTTTGAGTTCAAAACTATCGGGAATGGTGAATCGCGTCAATAATTCAAGTTCTATACGATGGCACTTAGCGTATCTGTGCCAATATTAACGTTAATAGAAAATTAACTTTGTTGTGACACAGAATGTTCAACATCAAAATGTTTTATTATTTTAAACCTACACGACAAAAGACAGGTGCAACGTTCGTATCGGCTTATGAAGAAGCAAGAGAAACTCCATGGTTATTCTTCAAATAACACGAATATTTGGACAAAAACGCCAAATATAGTGCCAACATTAAATCAAAATATGTGTAAATCTTGTTAATATTCATACAAACCTGTATTCTCTTACGCTGTTCTTCGATCCTCTGCTTCTCAAGCTCCTCGTGCTTTTGTCTCTTAGCCTTGATAACGAACGTGCGAACAACATCGAAAGCAGTACAGCAAATTATAAGATTACAGCGTTACATGGAACAAAAAAATAAAAAATGGCTAACTCAGAAATTAACTGGATGGTTGTGTTTGATTTCTTTTTAAATGAAATTTAGAGTTTTGCTTTTTCTTTTTGCTTTACGAAAGGTTGCAACTTACCTTTAAAGTATGTATCGTTGAAAAGGAACGATTAATAGCATTTAATTATTTTAATTTGCTTAACAGTCTAATTTCACGAAAATCTAATAAAATTTCGACGAGAAATCAAACACATTACTTTCATTTCGAAAGAAAAAAAACAATATTTAGACCCACTTGAACCAATAATCCCTAAATGATATATTTTTATTTAATGGTAATTTTTTGAATATGACAGAGACATATGATGTTTTAAGAGACATGCATTATCAGCATTTTAGTGCAATACAGAGTACATTTCATTTAGTAATATTGACTTATTTATAAAAAAAAGTTGCAATATTTGAAAGCTATTTGCGACTTAGCCAACTTTCTGAAAACATCTTTCCATATATTAAGTCTAAGCGCATCGATATGCATTTTCAACTTTCAGCGCTGAGCAGGTGGGTTACCAGGACGTCTCAAAGCAGTATTGTTTTAATCTTATTCCGGAGTGGGAAAGAGATAGCGCTAGAAGTCCTCTATTGCTCCGTCTCTTTCCCACACTTTCTTTTTTCTTTTTTACGGATGGGAAATCATCTAATGACTGCTCCCGCTCTGGGCAGAGCGGAAGGGAGTGTCAGACTTGTACTGACTAAAAACCATCCAAGTTCCTTCCTTGCCCTTTGTGTTCCAGGGCCGCGGTATCTCTTTCGAACAGTCCCGCAGCCCTCTCTTTCCCACACTGGAGTGACATTCAAACAATACTGCTTTAAGACGTAATGGTAATCCCCCCATTGTCCTATAGATTAGGCTTTCATTTAGATGTCTTGTAGCGTTAATGAAAACGAATATTTGTGATAGTTGGTGCAAGTGGGCCTTCAAAAACAAATAACGAAAATAAAATAAAGGCGTACGAAGGTGAAGAGCGTGCAATAACTAAATAAGTAAAAAATATAAATATTGTTAAAAACAATGTTTATAAAGAGATATTTTGTCTCACCTTGTCTTCACTAAGTAAGATATTTTTCCCTTGAATTATCATGATTTCCGATTGGCAAGTGTGGCGTTTATAAATATAATCTTGTTTTTTTAAAGTTTTTATGCAACGTGCAATGTTTGTTTGTTTGTTTGTTTAGACCAAATCTTGTAACTGAATATTAAAACAGTCATCGCCAACCGATTGAGCTAAAATTTTGGATACACGTTTATTTTCGATGACAATGTATTTACCAATTGCTAAGTGCAATTAGCTAAGTGACGTCATTCTAAATCCAAAATGGTGGTCTAATTATTTTTATGCACCCTCAAGGTATGGGTATCCATTAAAAGGGTTTGCATAGAAAAATACGAAAAAATTACTTCACACTTAAGTATATGTAACAGCTTTAATTTTTTTTTTGTAGTTATACTTCTTTTGGGGCGTTAGGGAAAAATGACGAAAGTAAATTTTTACGATGCGCGGGCACACCGCCACGAAAAACCGACACCCTGAAGTTAGCTAGTCAACATATACACCCTGAAGTTAGCTAGTCAACATACACCCTGAAGTTTGCTGGTCAACATTTTAGTTTTATACGCCAAAGAAATATAACTTCTTACGTGCGAAATAAGTACAAACATACTTTTTTTAAACTATATTCTTGTTTTAGTCAAAGGCAGCTTTGGCCTTTAAAGCAAGATATTGTTTTGGTGTTGCGTAATTGCTTGCTAAGAATTCGTCGAAGCCAGAGTTTTCATTGAAAAGCCATTGCGAAAGCCGTTAATCAAGTCTTTTTTTCCACCCAGCAATACAATAGTTGCAATAATTTTCTGGTTATTTTTGTTCCTCTATTTCTACCATTTTTTTGTATAATTTACGATACTGATCGTATGCATTGACAATTTAAGCTAGAACTGTGCCAAATTTAGCAAAGCCGAAGATTTAGACAGAATATTAGGCTCTACTTTTCGCCTATAACCGCGAAGTCTTCTAATCCTTCACCACGAAACTTTAACCGTTCTTCAAAACTATATACAACAAGTAAATACATCCATATACCTCAAAAGATAAGGCGTGCAATGTTAGTGAGACTTCGAAAGTTAGTACATTTTAGTGTATAGGTCACGTACCGATGACGTATCCTTGCCTAGGGGATGCACTGAGATTGAAAGCGCCCCGTCTTTGCCCACATTAAAGGTCCCTTTACTTATCTTCTTCGACATTATATCTGTCAAAATATCGTCATCTTCACTCAAGTCTATAACTTCCTTTAAAACAGATTTGGGACTATCTTTAGGCATCAACATCAGATTTTCGGACATGAATTCGTTTTTTGCATCTAAGTATTTTTGTTCTATCGACTTTGGGTCCTCGGTTTTCTTGTCCCCTTGCAGTTTCGACCAATCACAGCCGTTTATGAATTCTGTTATCCTTGAATAAGATTCTATTAGTTTTTCTAGATTGTTTTCCTTGTCGGGCGCTTTCAAGCGCTTTTCAGCCGATTTTATTAATGTGAAATCGTATTGTTTATTGTCCTTCCGTTTTGGGAGATCAAAGGCCGCTTTTTCAGCGAAATCTTTCATTTTGTCTAAAGCGTTGTATTCCTCTATATCTTCTTTCCATCCTGATTGGTCGAATTTTATAGTTTTTATTGGGGAGTTCTGAGAGTCTTTGGGACCGGAAACAGGTATCAGGGAGAGACTGATCGGAGGCATAACGCGTTCCTTATTCGTCTTAGTGGCTGGTCCCATCACTATTTCCGGTGTTTTCCATTCGTCGATACCGGTTTTCGGTACCGTAGGGAGGGGCTCGATCGTCAACTGCGTTCTATTCTTGTTGATATGCTGTGCAATATTGCTTCGTTATAATTTTTTATTTTTTTTTGTCGCATTTTCTTGTATTTATTATCAATTTGGATTATGACAACATTGTCAAGGTCCCTTTGGCGGTGCGATTTTGTGTTATTAATATACTCTTAACCCAAGTAGACAGATTTTTACATAAATATTATAGAGAAGTATATAAGTATGTATATACCATATCTAATGCTAAACACACAGCTGAGCTACCAACTACAAGCTAAGAAAATCCAACGCTTTCTACTAAAAAGCAAAAAGAAACCAATTTCTTTAACGTTGGCCACCCCAAAAGGCCCTTTTTGCTTTTGAATATAGAACAAAAATCTACAGAATACTATTGGTGAGCACAATGTTGCCAAGCATCAAATTGATAATAAAAAATAAAAACAAACACAAGCACATGGGTTTAAAACATAGATACAAACTAGAGACAAGAATAGTTCCCATATTATTACATGTTGGT
Organism: Lycophotia porphyrea; assembly: GCA_950005105.1. Taxonomy (NCBI): domain Eukaryota; kingdom Metazoa; phylum Arthropoda; class Insecta; order Lepidoptera; family Noctuidae; genus Lycophotia; species Lycophotia porphyrea. The sequence continues at coordinate 4,706,708 of OX465410.1, read as the reverse complement.
AATTTAGTTTATTGAATTATTTACATAAAAGACATCGATTAACATCACAACAAAGTAAAACTATTAAAAGCCTTTATCACGAAAAAGTATAGTATTTGAAGGGCGTTATTAACGATAAACTAACACAAGTTTTATTTCCATAGTTAAAACAATCGGAAAACCAGATAATTTTACAAACTGTGAGCAACCATATTTATTTCATTAGCGTACAAACAAATGAAATACCCAGGGAGTCAAATATAATTGAAAAAGCATTATTTTCATTTAATTTTCTTACGGGCTTTGAGTCTGCAGTTTTTGCAACTGTTTTTTTTTATCGCCAAAGCGATGATGTATTATCGACCTTAATTTTGAATACCATTATTAAATAAAATTTTTTTTTTAACATTTTTATTTAGCAATAATATGAGAACCCTCAACAACACAGATAGAAACAAAATAAACCCCACAGAACTTATAACATTGAAATTAAATCATATCCCATATCGATACTGTCTCGAAAAAGACCGAAATTGGTTTTTCAGTCAAGTTGCATAAAGTCCATAATACGACAACTAGACCGCGGTATATCCATGACTTGTGGTTGACGAACGACTGAAACTTATTCGAGCAACGACCATCGATAGACGAATCTATACAGGGTGTAAACAGACTCTTCACGAAGCCGTCAACCAAGCATTCTGTACATCAAACTAAGTAACTTTAAGCAAAAATTATTGCAGGGTAACGACTTTTTTTTTTGGAGTGAAATATCACGTTTTACGGTAGGACTCAATGTAACGCATTCGAAACATTATGCTGATGGATGGATTGAATAGTACGGGGGTCGTGAAGGTGTCTTAAGTAAAAAAAATACACAAAAAACGTGTATTTTAAAAAAAAAACTTGTGAAAACGTTCTAACTTTGATCCCTAATATCTCCGTAACTAGAAGGTTCCCAGGTATGATCCCAAAAAAAGTTCGCAATGACGGGGAGAAAAAGTGCCTTTCGGCTTCGTTAAGAGTCTATTTACACCCTTTAGACATCAATTGACTAGTTAACCACTGCCCCGCCCTATTTAAATATAATCCGACAGTCATGCACCCCACTACATCGATGAAAACTGTCAACGTCATCAACCGACCGTGACCTACTTGCATACGCCGTTTGAGTATCGTTTTGGTATATGCGAGAATGTTACCTCTAGTAACTGTTGACTCCTTGCTTCCTTCTCGCGTTTCGCTAGCTCCGCTTTTTCCGATCTTTCGAGGCGGGCCTGTTGAAAAAGATTTAGTATTATTGTGTGAAAATTAGAAGTAAAAACAATCGAAGTTATATTATGTAGGGGTGATTTTGTTCGGCTGCGGGACTGTTCGAAAGAGATATCGCGGCCCTGGAATACAAACGGCAAGGAAGGAACATGGATGGGTTTTAGTCAGTACAAGTCTGACACTCCCTTCCGCTCGGCCCAGAGCGGGAGAAAACAGGGTAAGAAAAAAAAAGGGTGTTAAAACTAAACCTTAGTGAAAACCGTCGGCAATACATACACCTACCTGGTCCCGGGAGCGGTGCGAGGCGTCCCGGCGAGCGTCCCTTGCCGCCTGCTGCAGCCGCGCCAGCTCCATGCGCCGGTCCAGCGGGGGCGGGGTGGGCCGCCCGCCGGCGCCGGCCACCAGGCGGGCCTCTTCCAGTCTAAGGAGAGGAACTCTTTCAGAAAAATATACGCTGCATAGCAGTGGCGAAGGTTCCTTACAACTCGATTCCTACCGGCTTCCCTTTGAAAAATGGCACAGTCAGTATTCTTAAGACAAATAATAGAATCCCATTAAAGACATGTACTCCGGCTTACCTCTTACAAAAATGTATCCTTCGCTACTGCTGCATAGTGGTGATCGGGAAAAGCTTGTGGCTAAATAATTACAACCGCTCGGGTCGATCTTTAGGTAAGCCGTGCTCGCGTAGGTTGGTCCGTGGATGGGTGATCGCCCATTACATACAGAGTTACCTCCGTGCCTCGGAAAGCACGTTAAGCCGTCGGTCCCCGATGTTAATTGTAGATCTTTGACAGTCGTTACAGGTAATCAGTGTCCTCAAAGTCTGACAACCAGTCTTACCAAGGGGCATCGTACTACTCGGTACTAATTGGGTTGTAGAGGTTACACAGACAGTCCCTTCAAGTAAAATACTGAATACCAGTATTTTACATACAGTCACACACAGTACATTACGTACATTTACGTTACAGTTTACCGGATGCAGCTGACTGCATCCAAAACATAATTAAAAAAAAAAAACGAGTGTGCTCTAGACAACACGACTGAAGTAAAACTTAAGCAAATGCCGAACAAACGTCTGTCAAATAAAATTAGGTAAAACCGTAAGTTTTATAAACATTACGTGTCTATAGTTACATTTTTGCATACTAAAATATTAACAGAAAAAAAGTGTGTGTGTGTACTTATGTACACGCGTTAGAAGTTATACTTCTTTTTAAAAAAAATATCTGTCGCCTTATCTCAGCTAGCAGTAGATTAAAAATAAAAAACCTAGGCTTGTCAATATCTGACACTAAGCTAACTTCAGGGTGTATGTTGACTAGCTAACTTCATGCTGTTAAATTTAGGTGTCGGTGTGCGCGCGCATCGTAAAAATTCACTCTCATCATTTTTCTCCATCGCGCCAAAAGAAGTATAACTTCAAAAACGGAACTCTCTCTTTCTATCTTCACTGACTTCAACTCCCGTTTGCCTCGTAACGTAACGCATTCACCAGCTTACTCCCCGTAAAGAAGTTTTACTTCAAAATGCGCATATTATGATCATAATATTCGACAAGCATTCTACAACGGAGTTTTACTATGGGCCAACGTTTTTTACCTCTTATTGATCTCATTCTCGTTGTAGACTAGTGGCTCGCCCACATCGCTGGCTGGCTGTATGTACTCGCCCAGCACGGTGCGTGCAGAGAAGCTAAAATTATCCGTCGATAGCGGTGGGCAGGGGTTCGAGTCTAGGAACTGGAAATAAAACACACGATTATTTTAGGGTTGGCAAAAAAAATGGGGCTGTTAAAAAAAAAAAAGTGTGTGTGTACTTATTAAGCACGTAAGAAGTTATACTTCTTTGGCGTATAAAACTAAAATGTTGACTAGCTAACTTAACGGTGTATGTTGACTAGCTAACTTCAGGGTGTCGGTTTTTCGTGACGGTGTGCGCGCGCATCGCCAAAAGAAGTATAACTTAAAAAATTAAAAACAAAAGAAAAAAGTGTGTGTGTGTACTTATGTACACGCGTTAGAAGTTATACTTCTTTTTAAAAAAAATCATCTGTCGCGCAATAGATTAAAAAACCTAGGCTTGTCAATATCTGACACTAAGCTAACTTCAGGGTGTATGTTGACTAGCTAACTTCATGCTGTTAAATTTAGGTGTCGGTGTGCGCGCGCATCGTAAAAAATTACTCTCATCATTTTTCCCTAACGCGCCATAAGAAGTATAACTTCAAAAATGGAAGTTATATAATTATTAAAGAAAAGCTTATGAAAGACGCACACGTCGCACACACTAAACCAAATTATCTGAGCAAATATTTTTGATATTTTCCGTTAAAAACAAAAGAAGATTCAATCAATTTTTGTAGTAAGTAGTTACTTACATTGATTTTTTGACATTACATTATGTTTTAGTATATTGTTCTGTTGCTCTCGTAGATTTTGGGTCAGAAACTCTTCGCTCAACCTTGGAATGGCTACACAAAGGGTTTTTACAACAAAAGACACATTGTGCACTTCTGCCTGCACTTTCAAGGAATAGAAGAGTGATATTATGATATACTTACGTTCTGTATGTCGTGTAAGGAGCGCATAGTGATGCCGGCATGCGGATCGGGCGGCGAGTACGTCACGTCACCCTTGATGCTGCAGTTGCGGGACAGGCCCTTGATCACAGTCACGCGTTTCCAACCTGTGGGTGTAAAAAAAGAAACTATTACGATTGATTCATTAGAATAAATCGATTTGCCGCACAACAGGCCGCATGACGATGGTTGATTAATTATAAGCTGGTTAATATAAACGGTGTAAAAAGACTCTTAACGAAGCCGAAAGGCACTTGTTCTCCCCGTCATTACGATCATTTTTTTCATTTTTGACCATACCTGGGAACTTCCTGGTTACGGACTTATTCAAAGTCAAAGTTCCAACACTTTCTCTAAGTACATGTTTTAATGTAAGATTTTTACTTTAAACACCTCCAGGATCTACTTACTATTCAATCCATCCATCAGCACAATATTTTGAATGCGTTACATTGAGTCCTACCGTAAAACGTGATCCTTAACCCCAAAAAAAGTCGTTTCGCAGCAATAATTTTTACTTAAAGTTACTTAGTTTGATGTACATAATGCTTGGTGACGGCTTCGTAAAGAGTATTTTTACACTCTGTATGCTACTACCAGTTCAGGACACAAGCATTACAACTGACAAGCGACCAGCGATAGGAAGAGAGAGTTAGATATTAAATCCCTTGCTGAAAATATTTAAAAGATTTTTAAAGGCGGTTTTCTATTTAAAAGTTTAGAACAATCGTGGCACTTTTGAGGAGTGGCGATACTCAAATGCAATTCTGGCGTTACTTAGGCAGACACTCCTTGCTTCTGGATCAAAAGTTTTCACCACAGAAGGAGCCATTCTCGTGTAACTGTTACCATTACAAGATAACAACAACTTTGAGTTGCCACTACGCACAATTGTCAAGCACAAAGGTATCTCTTTCGAAGTCCCGCAGCCCTGGCAGGCATCGGCCCTTGCGGTCCCCTCCCTGTTATACTAAACAGCCTAAGGCCTTGTACACAGTCTCGGGCAATGTGTTTTACATCAAGCGAAACGCACGCGCACCCTAATATAAGTACAGGTAACCTACCATGACGTCTTAAAGCAGGAATAATTCCAGTATGGGAAAGAACTGGCGCTAGACGACCTGTATAGCTCTGCTCTTTCCCACACTGAAATTACTCCCGCTTTATGACGTCATAGTAACCCCCCTGTCTCTCCACAGCCACTGCAAGACAAGATGATGTTTTTATATCTGTGCACTCACCAAGCGCTAGCGGCAGTCTGAGCTGCGCGTCGGTGGGTCTGCGACTGGTGTCGGACGTGTCCGAGTCGGACGGACAGCTGTCCGACGGACACTCTGAGTCTGTGCTCGCAGTCTCGCCGAGCAAGGCTTTTAGTTTCTCCTGCAAATATAAACAAAAGGGAATTAGTCATTATATGTGTCTGGAAGTTTGATCAAGAACCAGATAAATAAAGCACAGCAGTGCACTTAGGTACATATATTAGTAAGCAGTACACCCGCGGTTCTGACATCAAGATGGCGGGTGTACCTAATTTTTAAAATATCAATGTCCCGTACATTGATATTTTAAAAATGTAGGTACACATATTTTCAGGAGAGGTACGTAAATCACAGAAGGTACCAAATAACTGCAATAAATTTAGGCAAATTTGAAAAGTACACCCGCGATTCCGACACACATGATGTTTCCTAAAGGGAGGCCTATGTCCAGCAGTGGACCTCTTTAACCCATTCACTGCCCAGTACTTTGCGAAAACTTCGTGAATTTCGTTCGCGTGCCCACAACCCGTATCCGAGTCGTCGTTATAATTAACTATAGACGACTTGTATTCATGCCCAGGACCCGACTAGCGAGTCCATAGCTACGGATACGGGTTCTGCGAACGAAAAAAATATTGTTCGACTCATATGCTGGGTTCTGGGCACTGAAGGGTTATTTTTTTTTTTTTTTACGGGTGGGAAATTATCAAATGACTACTCCCGCTCTGGGCAGAGCGGAAGGGAGTGTCAGACTTGTACAGACTAAAACCCATCCATGATCCTACCTTGCCCTTTGTGTTCCAGGGCCGCGGTATCTCTTTCGAACAGCCCGCAGCCCTGGCAACTGAATGGGTTCAGCTGTTATAATGATAAACTCTCTCTGGACTGCCACGTTGGTCTAGTGGTTGTGAGCGCGACTGCTGAGCATGAGGTCCTGGGTTCGATTCCCAGGTCGGGCAAAGTGTTATTGGGTTTTTCCATCAAGAATTTCATAGTAGCAACCACGGAGTCTGGATTTGTGGCCGGTTGATGGCAATAGGCTCGCCCCCTTTTACATGGGACTTAAAAAAAACATAACCTTCCTCCTCGTTTCTTTGTACTCGTATTTTATAATGTTATTCTCCTGTGCTGTACTGTGTGTACATAAATAGTAAAATAAATAAATAACTGGCGAAATGTGGGTGTACTATTAGGTACACTTCTGCCCAATCCTTGGGGGATTTCAGGCTTGATGTAATGTTATGTAATGATAAACTCACCAGGTCAGTCTCGGCCAGTAGCTGGTGCGCCAGTGCTGGCCGCAAGCCGAGCGCGCGACTCTGCGCCAGTAGCGAGGCGACCGTGTTCTTCTTCGGCTTGCTGACTCCTCTGCCCAAGTTGCGTGGTCTGCCTTCGCGTCCTGCCCACCCCGCTACTGCTGTGGGCAGGATGGTGGTGTTAGGTTATACCTAATGCTTAGGTTGGGAAATTAGGCAGATTAATCTTTTGAACGCCACAAATGTTATTTGAGACTGTAGTCGATGGTGGTGTTCAAAAGTTTATTCAAGTACAAGTTATCAACGAAAAAAAATAATAACTGAATTGAATTAAATTTCTCAGTAGCAGCCACGGAGTCTGGATTTGTGCCCGGTTGATGGCAATAAGCTCGGCCCCTATTACATGGGACTTAAACATAACTGGCGAAATGTGGGTGTACTATTAGGTACACCTCTGCCTAACCCTACGGGGATTACAGGCGTGATGTTATGCTATGTAAAGTTATCTTTTGCTCTGAAAACGGGATTTTAACCATGTTTACTATTTGTTTTAAGTTCCCGACCAACAGAGTTGAGTGTCGAATTGTTATGCTTGCAACAGCGTCGAAATATCGGGAACTCAAAACAAATGAACATCCCGTTTCCTCTATTATAAGTTGTAAGACATGTATAAAATCAAAATTAACCACTTGTCAACAAGAGAAGGAAGCAAAGCAAGTAATATTGCTTATTATCTTCACAGTAATTTTAAGACCAAGTTTTTTACGAAAGAAATCTTTATTGGTTTTTTGAAACCAGAAGTTAATTCAAGGTCTCGCAAGGGTCCAGGGCTGCGGGACTGTTCGAAAGAGATACCGCGGCCCTGGAACACAAAGAGCAAGGAAGGAACACGGATGGGTTTTAGTCAGTACAAGTCTGACACTCCCTTCCGCTCCGTCCAGAGCGGGAGAGGTCATTTGATGATTTCCCATCCGAAAAAAAAAAGGTTCTCGTAAAGGTTATATTCACCCCCATTGGTTAGACAAATTGCAAATCTCTTGAAAAGAAGATGTGCAGCCCATAGCTGTTATCACCATCTAGATATCCCCATATCAAAATACTTGAGGAAGTACAACGTACATTCACTATCCTCGCTGCCGCTGGACTTGGGTCGTGGCGCGTCCGGCACGGGGTTCATCTCTGGTGCCACGCGACGGGGCTTCGCGCCCGGCTTGCGACGGGCTGGTGGGGGAATTTCAGGTTAGTAAATGGGGTTAAAGTGGCCGAGAATATGGAAGGGAAGTAGAAGTATAATTTGAGATACAGATGTATTTAGTATAAAAAGATATATAGTTGGTAGGTGCTAGGTACAGTCGAACAAGCTATTTGGTATACATGCGGAAATATTCACAACCCAATGCCGAAGTGTATACTTTTCCAACTTTTATTTTATAAAGCTTTTGTCATTAAGTGACTGACTCGTAATGACAAAAGCTTTATAAAATAAAATTGCAAACAATATTGACAGTGTAATAGGATTGTGAATATTTCTGCGTGTATACCAAATAGCTTGTTTGTCGGTACATATTACACCAACCAAAAAAACAGTTTTATTGTTGCCAATTAGTCACCTCCGTAGACCCTATAGCTAATACTCAACCGTATCAAACTGTTACTGTTAGCCTGTGTCATTCCAGTGCTGAGCAAAAGCCTTCCCCCATGTCCTGAAAATCTTTTGATACAGGGCCAATGTGGACTATTAGTTGTTGATTCTATCCAGCTCAGTCCCGCAATAGAGTATTTTACCAAAAAAATCTAGTCCGTCAGATAGATTTCCAAAAAATATCGAACACATATTTTTTCTTTTTTCACGTTAACAAAAAATTAAGACGATACAGTGCGTCGAAAACTCGTGTGACGTCACTATGTCAGTACACTTTTACTGGCGTAGTGACGTCACAAGCCCCCACTCAAAATCTTTGATGCGTTTTATCTTCGTCAGTTTTTATTATTTTGATAAAACACACAAAAAATACGTATCCAATATTTTTCGATGATCTAACTGACGGACTAAATAGAATCATATTTTTTTACACAGGAAAAATTCCCTATTTATTTGCAGCAAAGTGGTACAAAATTTACCAATAATATGCAGATAAAAACTGTGGTGTTCATTTTTTTCGGTCAACCGTCTAACAGATAGTTTACAGGAATCACGACATTTTCAACTTTACGTGAATCAAGAATAAAAGAGGAGAGAAGAATGAGGGGAGTTAGATACTCACATATCCTGTCATGGCTGGAGGACGCGTTGAGTGAACTGCTCAAAGACGTCAGTCGCGAGAGAGCGTCCGAAGCTTGTGAACTGGCTGGAATACAAACAAAAAAAGACATTATAATTGCGTCATTTATATTGAAAATCTAAGGAGGTCTTTTTTGTAGAGCGGAGGACTGTTTTGACGATGAGTAATATCTAAAGATATTTTTTTTACTGATGGAGAATTTTCAAACTGAAGTAAAAGACAGAAAAATGTTTTTAAAATCTTAATATATATAAATTACGGGTCACGTTGTTTGTCCGCGAGGAACTCCTAAAGTACTTTACCGATTTTAATCAAATTTGCACACCGTGTGTAGTTTGATCAAACTTGATAGATAGGATAGCTTACATCTCAATTTATAGTCGCAATATTATTTAATTGCATTATGTGACGCAGGCGAAGATGCACAGGTCAGCTAGTGATCTATAAAATTGGCTTTAATGAATGATAATTTTTAATCCTCAACCAAAAGAGGTAGTTACTAAACATTTATGATTGAACATCGAGGCTGGCGCGTACACGGCGTAATCTAGAGGTCCAATTTACGCACATCCTTAGCAGTAAATCATGCTGTAGTTCGGCAATAATGACAATAAATGGCATAAAATTATTAGTCCAGTAATGCCAATTTCGTGTCATTTCATTCGTTTCGTCGTAATATCGTTTCGTTTAATTTCAATTTAAAGCACTCCCTCTCTACAAAAACATTGTTACTACTATTAATCTTAGCGCTTATCAGGTTTTCAGATTCCAAGCCAGAAGAACAAACTTTCAGATCATTTAACTTGAAACAAGAACAAGAAATTAGAAGAAATATAAGTTAATGATTAAATTGATTACAATAGAATGGCCGTGGGGTCCGAGTGCTCATAGCCTGTTTAAGGAGATTTCGAAACGCCTTGTTGATGCTTCTCGTGAACCAAGGGCTAGCTTTTACCTTGGCCAGAGGCTTAGTGTTGCCATAAAACGTGGCAACGCCTCCAGTCTCTTGGGCACATTACCATCTTACAGCGTTGAGGAGGAGTTTTTCGATGCACTTTTATAGTTTGTTGTTTGCATATTTACAGTGACAATTAAAAGAAGTAATTGTTGCTTAAGTAAACTTCAAAAAAGGGATAGGTAGCTAGATCATATTCCTAAATAAAATTAAACTAACGCCAGAGCGTAAACGCACGCGCCTGCCCTCCAAGCCAACCCACAATTTCACCTACCATTTTGTCACATATTTGTGAACTTTGGCGAACATGGCACGCGCTTGCTTGTCACGTATATGTGACAACGGCGTTCAAACGGCTAAGGTTGTGTTAAACTTACCAGGAGTAGGTTTAAGTGAAAGGTTGAGCGGCGCATCATCATCCATTACTGAAGACTTGACGCCCAGGTCCAGAGGAGAGTCCTCGCCCATCTTAGTGCTGAGGTTCAGACCTGCATCTGTGAACGAGAGGGAGATATGTAGCTACAAATTTGGCTTGGCAGATGAATTATTTTGTAATTGAAGGAATTAATAGTCTTTCTTTTTAAGTTTATTTATTTATTTAAAAATTTCGTAAATAACATCTTAACAGCTCTAACGCCAATGCGATGCTACTACATATACAGATACCTCTTAAAAATACCTACAAGTAAAAACACAATTAAATTACATTTAAAATAAAAAGTTGAAATTCCAAATTAATTTACTCTGTCCCACTGCTGGGTAAAGGCCTCCCCCATGGCTTTCCAATCCTGTTTACATTTAATCAATCCCTGAGCCTGCCTCGGTTACCTCGTTATAAAGTCCTACTTACAACAAAAAGTACAACAAATGTTTTTCCATATTTTGTTATGTTTCTGTGTAGTATTTCAGGCTTTAATTATCTGTTATTTCCGGTCGTTATTAGGTACTTTTAAAGCTTTTATTTAATTGTCTCGTTAGTTTTTTAGTATGTATTGGGCAAATCTTGCAACTGAATGGGGAAAGCAACTGTAAATCTAATGGCGTTAGCATAGCTTGTACTAAGCATCGTCATTGGTGCCGATTTCCTTGTTCACAAACTAAACTAAATTTAAGTTGAGTGCATCTTTTTCTTTCTATTTCATTAAGAAAAGGACAGAAGATAAACACGGTAGGACTCAATGTAACGCATTCAATACATTGTGCTGATGGATGGATTGAATAGTACGAGGGTCGTGAAGAGTCTTTTTAAACCCTTTAGATTTACTCAGAAACCAATCGTAATGCTACAGTTTTTTATTGTGATTTGGCTCCCACGATGGCTTTGCTGCTTCCTTCGGTATCCACATCTCAAATTCTAAGAAAGCTATAATATGTAACGGGCGCTATGAGACATACAATAGTCACCTGTGGAGCCCGCGAGTTGTCGCTCCAGTGCGGCCAGGCTCACGCCGCTCTGACTAGCTATCGTTTGTAGCAGTTCTCGGGATATGCCTGGGGATAAACAGATTTACATTAATAGAGACCAATCTTGAGCAAGACAAAGAAGTTGAGGTTGTGGACTTGGCAAGTGAAGATGGAAACTATTTGTGCAACTGATTTTTACTTACACCAGCTCGCAAATTCTTGATTTTATGAATCAACATAACATAACATGATGCCTCTTATCCCCGAAGTGTTAAACAGACGTGTACCTTTCTTACACCCACATTTCTGCGGTTATGTTTACGTCGTTAGTTGTAAAAAAAAACCAATAACACTTGGCCCGACCTGGGCATCGAACGCAGGACCTCATGTTCAGGCTTAATAGGATAATCTTTAATTTCTACATGTACGGTGGGCTGCTTCAATTGGGTACCCCAGTTGGGAACGTAGGTGCTTTCAAGAGGGGTACCCACATTCGTGACGCTGACTGTACATTTTTATTCTAGTCGGTGGACGATGATCTTACCTCTGGGCAGCATGTCTTAGTTCTGTATTACATTCAAGAAGGTAATGATGGAAAGTAGCATGTCACATACCTGCATAATCGGACAGATTGGGTGGGGGAGTTCCGGACATGGAGTTGTGTCCGCCTCTGTCCGGTTTGTTGGGTAGCCGGATCACTTCCACTGACGACCGCGAGTTGCCGTACTCGTCCTGCAAACAAAACGGCGTTAGCAGAGACAGTTATTTAACGCATTCAGTGCCCAGTACCCAGCATATGGGTCGAACTCCCTTCGCGTGCCCACAACCCGTATCCGAGTCGTCGTTATAATTAGCTTTAAATGACTTGTATTCATGCCGAGAACCCGACTAGCGAGTCCATAGCTACGGATACGGGTTTTCGGCACGCGAAAGAATTATTGGTCGACCCGTATACTGGGTGATGGGCAGTGAATGAGGTAAAAGGTTCATTATTTAAGTATAGGTTTACAAAAACCGATTCTCACGTTTAACCAAGATGTACCGTCTACTATTTGAGGTGCTCGTGGCTAAATAACAGCCGCTCGGATCAATCTTTAGGTTAAGCCGCGCTTGCCTAGGTTGATCCGTGAATGGGTGACCACGTATTACATACAGAGTTTCCTCCGTGCCTCGGAAATCACGTTAAGCTGTTGGTTTCAACTGTCATGTGTAGATCTTTGACAATCGTTCCAGGCTAGGTCTCACCAAGGGGTATCAATATTACCCAGTACTGTGATGTGGAGGTCAGATAGGCAGTCGCTCCATGAAAAATACTGGTATACAGATGCATCCGGTTGAACTGGAAGCCGACCCCAACATAGTTGGGTAAAGGCTAGGTAGGTGATATACCGTCTACTAGTAGCGAAGGGTCAATTTTTGTAAAAGGTAAGCCAGAGTATATTTATCATGAGATTATATTATTTGTATATAGAATACTGGCTGTGCCATTTTTCAAAGGGAAGCCGGTAGGAATCGAGTTCTATGAAAACTTCGCCACTACCGTCTACTAATTAAATTGCTTATGCATCCGTGACTTACAAGTTTAGGCCGTTTGCTGGGCATGGGCGCGTTCCGGTCGGCGGGGTGCACGCTCACGTGCGGCGGGTCTAGGGAGATCGTCTTCTTGCGCCCGCGGGTCGTCGTGCCCGAGCCCGCCTGGGAAACAAACAAAACAATCAGACATAAGTGAAGAAAGTATATTCAAATATACAGGGTGTAACAAGACCCTCTGTCAGGGCTGCGGGACTGTTCGAAAGAGATGCTGCGGCCCTGGAACACAAAGGGCAAGGAAGGAACATGGATGGGTTTTAGTCAGTACAAGTCTGACACTCCCTTTCGCTCTGCCCAGAGCGGGAGAAGTCATTTGATGATTTTCCAAACGAAAAAAAAAAGAGCCTTCACGAAGTCGTCAACCAAGCACATCAAACTAAGTAATTTACGAAAAAAATTTTGCTGGGAAACGACTTTTTTTTTAAAGCATAGTGCTGATAGGTGGACTAAATAAGTACGGGGGTCGTGAAGGCGTTAAAAGTAAAAATCTTACATTAAAAACATGTATTAAAAAAATAATTGTGAAAAAGTTGTAATTTTGATCCCCAAAATTCCCGTAACTAGAAGGTTCCTAGATATGGTCTAGAACAAAATATTGATCGTAATGACGGCGGACTTTCGGCTTCGTTAAAAGTCTTTCAAACCTTAGATCTCTATGGAGAAGAAGGGGCAAGAATTAGAAATAAAAAGAAGATTACGTCTGGTTTTTCCTCTTACAGCAATTTAATACGGTTGACAAGAGTAATACAAAATCGAATTAATCTAACATATGACACATACATAAACTCACGCCCTTTTCCCATGGGGGTAGGCAGACACCACAGAACGCCACCTGCTACGATCCTTACATACTCCTTTTGCCTCGTCCACGTTCATACATCTGGTCATACACGCACGCCGGTCACGAGTACGACGCACCTGACCTTTCTGAAGAACCTCATCAATGAGGTCAGCGTATGTTCTTCTAGGGCGTCCACTCTCAGCGTTGCCACTCACATCTGCCTAGTAAAAACCTTTTGTTAGTCGCCTTTCACTCATCCTCTCCACATGACCAAACCATCTAAGCATACTCTTTTCAATTTTTGTCACTACATCTTCTTTTAAGCCGCAACGTTTCCGTATAACCTCATTCCTCACTTTAACATACTACTTCTACTTTTCTTCTAACAAATGACTTGAGTATTTATTTTTTGTTTGTATAAACACTCCATTGAGCTCGTGGCTAAACAATAACAGCCGCTCGGGCCGATCTTTAGGTTAAGCCGTGCTTGCCTAGGTTGGTCTGTGGATGGGTGCCTCGGAAAGCACGTTAAGCCGTTGGTCCCGGCTGTCATTTGAAGATCTTTGGCAGTCGTTAAAGAAGTCAGTGCCCAGAAAGGCTGACAACCAGTCTTATCAAGGGGTATCGTATTTCCCAGTAGTAACTGGGTTGTGGAGGTCAGATAGGCAGTCGCTCCATGTAAAATACTGGTATTCAGCAGGCATCCGGTTAGACTGGAAGCCGACCCCAACATAGTTGGGAAAAGGCTAGGCAGATGATGATAAACACTCCATTGATTTTAACTGTTGAAGCCTTTTTAAACCAAAGGACAAATCCATAAGTACTTCAGCTAAGAATATTCTACAGCTTACTTATATAAAAAAATTAGTAAAAAAGGTGTCAACATACATGTGCTTTTACCTTGGGCCCGGCCAACGAGGAGGTATACTTGATGATTTCCGTATCCGGAGGCAATCTGACACCACCCAGCACTGACGACGGATCACTGGAAAAAATATATCAGTTTATATTGATGAACAATGTTTAAATATTGTAGTCAGAGCTTGTTTCACTACCGCTGGATAAGTTATCTGGCAGAGCATAATAAAAGGTGTAAAAAAACTCTTAACGAAGCCGAAAGGCAGTTGTTCTCCCCGTCATTGCGATCATTTTTTTGTTCTAGACCATACCTGGGAACCTTCCAGTTACGAAGATATTGGGGTCAAAATTACATTCTAAATACATGTTTTTAATGATTTTTTTTACTTAAGACACCTTCACGACCCGCGTACTATTCAATCCATCCATCAGCACAATGTTTTGAATGCGTTACATTGAGTCGTGCCGTAAAACGTCGTTTCCCAGCAATATTTTTTGCTTAAAGTTAACTCAAAACTCAAACTCAAAAGCATTTATTTCAATTAGACCATTACAGGCACTTTTGAATGTCAGAAAAACAAATAAGGCTAAGCTACAGTCACAGACACAAGGCATAATAACTTGTGAAAGTACTGTAGTTACTTGTATTATCATATATTTATTAAAAGAAAGTTTATAAAAATCTTACTTAGTTTGATGTACAGAATGCTTTGGTTGACGGTTTTGTGAAGAGTCCATTTACACCCTGTATGCTCTTCCCTAATATTTGTACATTGAGTAACGAACTCAAAACATTGTGCTGGGGGGTGCATTGAATAGTACGGGGATCGTGAAGGTGTTTAAAGTTATAATTAAAAAATTGTGTTTATAAAATCTTCCGAAAAAGTTGGAACTTTGACCCCCAATATCTCCGAACTAGAAGTTTCCCAGATATGATATAGAACAAAAAAAATTAGAGCAATGACGGGGAGAACAAATGCCTTTCGACTTCGTTAAGTGGTATTTTTAAACCCCTGAAACTGCTTTTGTTACCACCGCGGCCTCTCTTATCTGGCAAATAATTTTGTACAGATGTTCTTTCTATTTTAATCAGGTACATAGTGGATACCCAGGAGTAGTGGAACAAGCCTTGAATGTTAGAAAAGTGATATCTTACCCGCCTTCTAAAGCAGCACTGAACAGAAATAGTGAGTATTAGTTATGTACAACATCAGCTTTATGTATAAAAAGAAAATCATTGTTTATCTTTGGACATTAACTGTATTAAATTGTAGTTCCATAAGGCTTAATATTTTAGAAAGTGGTTTGTTATCATTAGTACAATCACGTGTATAAGTATCGGTCACTAATTCACAGTCACCCTATATTATATACAAGGTGTAACATAATAAACGCAAGACCTCCCGTGTGGCTCTCGGGCCAAGAATTGATCAACTTTTGTTCTACAAGTTATTGAAATTTGCAAAAAATAAAATTGGACTTTGTATAGGAACTGACGCGATCAGCTGATCAACATGTATGGTAAAACTAAAAAAAGTAATGAATTTCCAAAAGTCATAGAACAAAACTTGTTCAGGATCATGGTCCGAGACACCACACGGGAGGTTTTGCGTGTATTATGTTACACCTTGTATATAATACATGGTGACTGGTAATGGTAATTCCCTCTCATAGAGAGGAGGCCTGTGTCTGTGTCCCAGCAGTGGGAACATTATAGGCCGATGATGAATGGTAATTAGTGACCGATACTTATACACGTGATCGTACTTATGATAACAAACAACTTTCTCAAAGAAACATTTGTTTTTATTCTTTTAATTTAGCAACAAACTAAACATTTTCATACGGCCGCTGTGTTATTGTGATAAAATTGAATGAGTATTTAAAAAAATATTTCTTTTGGGAAAGTTGTTTGTTATCATGAGTACAATTACGTGTTTAACTATCGGTCACTAATTACCAGTCACTCTATAAACAAATCCAAAACAAAGCAACAAGTGAATTCTACAAAAAGGTTACATTGATAAAGGTTTTATACATAATATTGAATAGCTCACTCTTTATCCGGGAGCTTTCTTTCTTTTCTTTGAAGTTTAACAAAGCATAAAAAACCAGTATCAAATTAGTCCGCTTAGTTTTCCGCTATACAGAGTAAAAGGGCACCGACGCACAAAAGGCTACCACGTGTTTAGTACGGTCGAACAAGCTATTTAGTATACACGCAGAAATATTCACAATCCTAGTACACTGACAATTTTGTTTGCATTTTTTTGTTGTTTTTTTTTTTTATTAAAATCGTTGCCCTGCAATACGAATTTCTCCTGTATCGTGGGTGCGTTTACAAACATTTAAACTCACATACACAAACAGCCAGACCCGGAACAACTATCTGTAGACCATACAAATATTTGATCCGTGCGGGGATCGAACCCGCGACACGCAGCGCAGCAGTCAATCGCTCAGCCACTGCGCCAACCATGCCGTCATTTTATAAAGATTTGTCATTAAGAGTCAGTCTCTTAACGACAAAAGTTTTATAAAATAAAATTTGGAAAAGTATACGCTTCGACATTGGATTGTGAATATTCCCGCCTGTATACCAAATAGCTTGTTCGACCGTACGTCATTCTGAACTCCCCTCAACGCCACATAGCAATATTCATCGGTAAATTTAAAAAAAAAAAAACTGTTTTTCTATACCATGTAGGTAGGTACTGCACTTGTGTAGGCAACCGCACATTTTTTTCGGGGATTTGGAATGATTAACTAAATATGTGGTAACTCAAACTCAAAATCAAACTCAAAAGCATTTATTTCAATTAGACCATTATAGGCACTCTGAATGTCAGAAAAACAAAGAAGGCTAAGCTACAGTCACAGACACAAGGCAATAACTTGTGAAAGTACTGTAGATGCCCGTTTGTGCGTCGATGTGGGATTCCACCTTGAATCATGCTTAAAATACGAGTTGGATAAAAGTCATGTTTGAACTCAAGACTTTTTTCTTTTGACCGCCACGGACGTCTAATCAAAAAGTGCTCACAACGACACGGACGGCATGGCACGTCGAACGTAACAATTTTTTACAGTTGCTTGGCGTAGAGAAAACAGATTTTCGTTATTGACGTGGCGGTCAAAAGGCCCCAACAGTGGTGCATGCTATCAACTAGATACGCGTGAAACACATAACCCTTTACTGTCACGCAGTCGGGTAAAAAGCAAGGAAAGAAAAGCAGCTGGTTTTGGTTTAAAGTTAAAGATATGTATGTTATACCTGAGTATGGTATGCGGCAAGCCTGTGAGCGAGTCTATGCCACCATGCCGACCATCCTTATCGGATCCTGGCATGCCGAATGGGTAGAGCGGGGACATGTTCTGCAAATAAACAAATAAAGTTAGTTACTGGACTGCAACTATAAGGAAAGATTTCGCTGTTAGTTTTGTTAGTTAGAATAATGACGATTGTTGTTCTTAGGACCTACGCAGAAGAGGGGATTTTGTTCGTAAATCTCACATAAATATTTTTGGCGTGGTCTACGGACAAAAGTCCCTCTTCTGCACAGGCCCTTAGCAAGAGCATATTCTGACATAAACGTCACTTCTTTTTCTTTTCCTTGTCGATGATTCCCAAGGTTTTTTTTTTTAGTTAGCCCGTGTTATCCCACTCCTGAGCAAAAGCCTCCCCGCATTTCTTCCACTTCTCACGATAGTGTACTTCTTCTCGCCAATTTGCGAGGAAGCCATCCAAGACGATTAACGACAGATCCCAAGGTTATTTAATTAAATTTGTTTCGACCACAACTCAGCCACATCGACTGCGTTGGTTGTGCTAAAGTGCAGGTGGAGTTGCACAAAGAGCAGGTCAGGAGGTGGGCCATGGTTTGGGGTGAGATTCCGCAGTCGCACTCAACTTTATCGGAATATCCCCACCGGCCCAAGTTGTATCTGCAGCGGCCCATCTGGATTCGAAATCGATTTAGAGTCTTCTAAGTGGCCCATGGCAGTCGGTGACCACCTGGGAGCTTTTCTACAGGCTCAGCATAGTGGGAACTGACTTCATGAATACCAAAATTTTGATGTAAACACTGGCTCATACCTCGGAAACGTCAAACCTTTGGTACAGCGCTTGCGCTTTCTGATCGTTACATTACGAGTTATCCTATAGGACGGATGAGAGTGAGAGAAGATAAGAGTGCCCCTATCTTCGCTGTTATTAACCAAAAAGTCCTAGAGTGGAGACTGCGTTTCGACAAGCGTAATGTGGGACCCCAGCTAGATAGACAGACGGCCATTAAAAAAAATTGTCTGGATCATACTGGATGCGGAAGACAGGACAGAGTATTGCAGTTCAGCTTGGGAGAGGCCTCGGTTCAGCAGCAGCAAAGGCTGATTGAAAACGGTCTGCAGGATTCTTTATTACCTTGCCCTTAGCAGCGGCGGCGACAGCAGCGTGGTAGGCGCCGTGCGCGGCCGCCTGAGCCAGCATGAGGTCACCGCGCAGCAGCGCCAGCTCGCGCTCCTTACCCTTGGAGCTAGACGATGATGAGGATGACGGCTTTTCTGGAAGAAGAATTATGTCTTTAGTCAATGTGGCAGATCATAAAGGCCATTGGATTGGTACATGAGTGAAAAGTTCAACTAGACTAAAGGCCGTTTGAGGGATGTGTGTAAGCAGTTTTGTTGCCCAAATCTCACGCAAGGACGGTGGCTGTGCCTTTGAAATATACCTTGATCTAACACTTTAGTGAACGAAAAAATATGCTAAAAACAGCTTATTTCAATCCGAAAAGATAAGGCAGGCCCACCACTGCTTCCTTTTTGATGGGCTGGTTTATGTTTTTTTTTTTTTTTTTCAACATAAATCATCAAATGACTTCTCCCGCTCTGGGCAGAGCGGAAGGGAGTGTACTGACTAAAACCCATCCATGTTCCTTCCTTGCCCTTTGTGTTCCAGGGCCGCGGTATCTCTTTCGAACAGTCCCGCAGCCCTGGCAGGAAACGGCCCTTGCCCTCCCTGTTTGCTGACATCTTTTTGAGGCGCGTGTGGAACACGAACGCGTCGTGGTTTATGGCTAAAAGCCAACTTTTGCTGCTGATATACTCACTACTGGGCTGTGGGGCCGCAGAAGGCTTGCTACTGGGCTTGCTCTGATGAGGAGAGGACACCAAGCTGTTCAGGGAAGCCAGGCTCGACAGAGATGCTGAGTGGTGCATCGCGGACGGAGATGATGTTTTTGGTAGACCGTAGGAGGATCCTGGAAGATAAAGAGAAGCTAGAATAATATGGTCATGGTGCTAACACATTGAGAAGCCAAGAAGAAGACAGAAACCAGATGGAAAGTGCAGGTAACATTTGGTGACGTTAGACGCCATGACATTTTTAGTGGTGAGATGTATATGATGCATAGTCGATATTTTTATAGAAAAATAATAAATTATGCAATTAAATTTTATCTATAACGACTTCTCACTGCTAAAATTCTCGTTCTCTTTATTTAATTGTAATTTATTTTAAAATGCCTATGTATTTAATACAAAAGATTACAAAAAAAAAAAACATATTCAAAACGATATTTAGAATGCTTAAACTTCTTTTTCTATAATTAAATATCAACCATCCATCGTAGCAATACATCCCATCACTAAACATGTCAATGGCGTCATGTTATACGTTTTACTCTTTGCTTAATTTTTCTTTCAATTTGATTTTATTTGTAGATGATAATATTTAAGCAGGGTAAATTTATTACTGATCCCGTATTTTACGACATAGTAGTATATTTTAGTTGCAACTAAAATATTCCGGTAAGATTGTAAATCAGGGTGACATTCAAGATTGAAAAGGAACGGTTCATCTTCAAATGTCACCTGCACCTTTCTCTGTTTTACTACAACGACTTTCAACAGCTGCAACGAAAGTATTTCGATAACTTATGTCAGTCCAATAGATTTCACTTCTTCATCAACACTGTCGCTGATAGAATATCTCTTTGTCTTGTAATGTCTAGGTTATTAATGAAAACATTTTTTTTTTATCGTTACATAAATTAGTGTGTCGTATGCATACTACATCCTGTAGTCAATCTTGCGGTCAGTGGGTCGTCTTAGGGGCGGAGTTTTAGTAGTTGGGGTATACGCTTAGGGGCACTATGAGCAGGAATGAAAACCAAAAAGTTTTATTTTCAATTTTAAATATAATATTATTTTTTATTTTTTTTTCAATAAAAACTATTTAGGTTCTGAGAAGTATGGCCCTACGACGCACCGTTTCCGAAATAGGAGCTTTTTATTTTTTTTCTTGTTTTTACAAAACGCTCTATATTTCGAAAATGGTAGCTCATCAGAACGCTGCATGACATTTGACTTCCGGCCAGCACCCTAATCGCACCTAAACACACTTTTCTTCACAACCCAAAAGATTCTGAAGGAATATACGTCTAGTACGTGAATAACGCAATGAATATTAGTCAATTATTGTCCAAATTATTATTTTATTATTTATTGTCGTGGTAGCGACCCCGACTTACGAACAGTAAGTCGTGGGTTCGAACCCAGGCAGGCGCCATTACTTTGTATAATTTATATCATCACCTCTGCTCTCAAAAACGGTGAAGGAAAACATCGTGAGGAAACCGGCATGTCCTAGAACCAAAAAATCGAAGACATGTGACATCTACCAATCCGCACTGGGCCCGCGTGGTGGATTATAGCCCATTCCCTCTCATAGGAGGCCTGTGTCCCAGCAGTGGGAACATTATAGGCTGATGATGATGATGATGATGATGATTGTCAAAATGGCCCCATACTAACTGGGTTGTGGGGGGTCAGACAGGCAGTCGCTCCATGTAAAATACTGGTATTCAGCTGCATCCGGTTAGACTGGAAGCCGACCCCAACATAGTTGGGAAAAGGCTAGGCAGGTGATGATATTGTCAAAATGGGATTGTGAGAGTGTTTTGCAATTATCCTGTTGGCTATTTGATAAACATTACACAACATCACGCCTGTAATCCTCGAATCTTTAGGCAGAAGTGCACCTATACACCCACATTTCCCCAGTTAAGAAAAAACCAAAGATATAAGAGAAATTCCTGATAGAAAAACCCAATAACACTGCCCGACCCGGGAATCGAACCCAGGACCTCATGCTCAGCAGTCGTACTTGCCACCACTCGACCAGTGAGGCAGGCGGCTATTTGATATAATCTTTTTTAGATCTGGCATAAGTACCCGTGACCAGTGATAGGGCGCCGATGCTCGACGCTCTGACGCGTCCCTACACTCCAATTCTCTACTGGAATCCCGTCGTAAACTGATTGAACTACGTCAACGCCTCCTTTTAGCGGGAAATTTTGGCGTTCTTCAAGCTTCTGTTTCGTCATATTGACATTTTGCTAGGATAATACAACACGTATAATATGATAGTAGATACGTGCCCCACTCACTCATGTTCTGCGAGTTGGCGCTGCTGGTCGAGGGACTCTTGTCCTTGGTGGACGCGCTCGATGATGTACTGCTTCTGCCTGACCTGAAACATAATAAGAAGTGTTAAATACTGAAGGAGGGGAGAAAGACGTACATCTTATCAGGGGTTTGGAAACTGAAGCTATGCCAAGGAGTTAACTGGTCATCATCTGCCCAGGCTTATCCCAACTATATTGGGATTGGCTTCTAGTCTAGTCGGACGCACCTGAAGACCAGTATCTTGTATGGAGCAGCTGCCTATCACACCTCTTTAAACTTCAGACCAAATAAAAAACTAAGACACATCACTGTCAACGGTGACGTGAAGCCGGTTTTGTAAACATGTGTGCACCGTGAGCTTAGTTTAATTGTAGTTTGATGTAAATGTGTGCGTGTGAGCGGGTATACACAGAGCGAGGCGTGGTTTTGCGCATGCTTCACTGTTTTGTTCGCAGTGCTATGTCTTGGTTTTTATTTGGTCTGAGCTTTAAACTAGTTACCAAGTAACGCGGTATGCATTGGTGTTGGTAAGAATGTTTGTCCGATGTTCGGGCTTCTGATATTTCATGACGTCTGAAATATCTACAAATGACAGTCGAGACCAAAGGCTTAGCGTGCTATTTGATATGTACGGCCAAACATCCACGGACCAACCCTAGTTAGCTCAGCTTGATCTTCGGCCTGTGTCCCAGCAGTGGGAACATTATAGGCTGATGATGATGATCTTCGATAGATTGGCGCGGCGGTTCTTGTCAAACCACGAGGACACAGCCTTGATCAGCACAGGCTATCGCTGGCTAAAAAGATCTTTTTTTTTTCGGATTGTAAATCTCTAGGCATAGAAGCTCTGGGCAGAGCGGAAGGGAGTGTTAGACTTGTACTGACTAAAACCCATCCATGTTCCTTCCTTGTCCTTTTTGTTCCAGGGCCGCGGTATCTCTTTCGAAAAGTCCCGCAGCCCTGGGGTATAAAGATCCTTACCTCTCATTTCGACTAGACAACTTCCCCGGTTTCTGCGGCTGCTTCAGCCCCTGCCCTCCAGACAGAGCGGACAGCGCGGCGTAGGGGTCGGCCAGGGGCGGGAAGTTCAACCCTGAGGCCTGTAGCCGCGCGAGGTAGTCTTGTGCCGCTAGGTGTGAGGCCATCGACCACCAGGCTGCACCTGGAGAGCAAGGAGAAGAGTTATTAACAGGACTTGTGAGCTTTGAAAGGAGTGACAACAGTAATGGACGCAGAATAGCCGCGAGCTGGTTAAAAAGAGAACCGGCAATCGAATAGTTCAACCCAGTATCGAATACCGTCGTCTAAGCCGAAACGAGGCGAATAACGTCCTTTTCGCTTTTATTGCATGCACCTCTTGATTCTATTGATAAGTGTGGTCAATCTAAAGAGTAAAAAGACTCTTAACAAAGCCGAAAGGCACTAGTTCTCCCCGTCATTGAGATCTTTTTTTTTGTTCTAGTCCATATCACACTTTTTACCGAACTTGATATTTTCGCGCTTACACACTTTAAGTTCAAAAGGATGGCTATTGAATCCTTACAGTAACTATCCAATACCTATTATCCCTGAGTACTTACTTTATTTTCTGTAATTTTACGCACGCATTTAACTATTTTCCTGGGTTACACGTTTATTTAGTTCATAGCGAATTCTGTCATATTTTTTTTTGTAATGTGTAACTGTTAAATGTCCCAATAAAGTAAAATAAAATAAAATATCTGGGAACCTTCTAGTTCCATTTTTTTCACAAGTTTTTTTAAATACATGTTTTTAATGCATTTTTTTTTTACTTAAGACACCTTAACGACCCCCATACTATTTAATCCATCCATCAGCACAATGTTTTAAAAGCCTTACATTGAGCCTACTACCGCAAAATGTGATTTTTCACCCCAAAAAAAAAGTAGTAATCATTTTTGCGTAAAGTTACTTAGTTTGATGTACAGAATACTTTGTTGAAGGCTTCGTGAAGAGTCCGTTTACACCCTGTATATAGAACTTTGAAGTTAAATCTGGTGTTAGCTGGTAGTTGATATCGCTTCTTTTGCACAGCTTGGGGTATTCTAGCTATGTGATTTGTTAGTTCCACACACATCCCGCGCTATGCATCCTTCCTCATCTCTGGTGGAAACGCAGCCTTAGGGACCCCGCGCACTACACGGCCACGACCACGGCTTTTGGCCGCAGAAACTTTAACCAAGAAGAAAGTTTGGTCACACAATAGGGCGTCCGACAAGTTCTATTCAAGACTAATTCTTTTCCGTGGCTTCACTCGCGTTAATTTACAATTTGACAATCAATTCCGGTTGTACTCTGCTTGTAATAATATAATTCAATCATGATTCGAAAGACACGTAGCGCCATCTATTATCTGAACGTTATTGTTGTTTTCCTCGAGACTGGACTTTTTCGGGATGAAAGGTCCCTATGTCCGCTTCTGTACACCTGACCTGAAATTTTGCATATATACGTTATATATGCAAAATTTCAGGATGAGAAAAGAAGGAAACAAACTTACTTTTGTATTTTTTTTTTTTTTGGTTATATCACTTGTGTACCAACGAAAATGTAAACGGAACGAAGGAGCCTGGAACTCACGACACAGGGAATCCTAGTGTGAGTTTCAGGAAACAATGTACTGAATGTAATTTCTTAAACAATAAATTATTCTTATTCTTTCTTATTCTTAAAATATTATATTGTAGTAGTAAGGAAGTAAATATAATTACAGCGGCTGGTCATGCGACAAACCGTGGGAGTGCGCGAGGTCCTTAAAACCAAATTTTCATGACATTTGGATATATGTTTGATGGAACGAACTTACAGTACGTCAGTATCCAGGAGTATGAACCGAACCTTGAACTCCTGGTGATGTAGAACATGCTATGCCTTTTGCAGGATAAATACCATTCTAAATGATTAAATAATTGCGGCTGGAAGTATCCTCTGTAAAGCTTGGATCACACAGTTATCATCAAAAACCATTTAGCAAGACATTCAATTAGCATGATTGCCTCCACGAAGACGACTGTTTCTTGGCCTAAGTATTCGGCTGCATGGAAAGAGAAGGACTCTCCTCATACAAGCAGTGATCACCACACGCTGTTCAATGCATGATGCATGTGATGGTTCCAGACTATGGAAAAAATTCCACTACTGGATAAAGGCATACCCAATGATGGGGCAACCCACAGTCAAAGACTAAAACCGTTGCATATACCCTCACCGGGCTGTGATCCATGGTCAGGTCGTGCGAGTGTCCACACTGGGAAGACAGACAGGCATATCTCGATTGATATCACTTTTAGTATGAGTAAGCGTCACAATACTATTCTACATAACATAACATCACGCTTGTAATCTTCGAAGGGATTGGCAGAGGTATACCTAATAGTACTCCCTCTCGAACGCAAAATATGCGCTTGGACATGGAATTGCAGACACCAGCCCGTTATACAATACAGTAGTGCTCCCTCATTAGCTAATTATGTTTAAGTCCCATGTAAAAGGGGGCAAACCTATTGCCATTAACCGGGCCCAAATCAAGACTGCTACTGAGAAATTCCTAGTGAAAAAACCCAATACCATTTCAACCGACCCGGGAATCGAACCCAGGTAGGACGTCAAGCTCAATAGTCGCGCTTGCGAAGTTGCGACCACTCGACCAACGAGGCCGTCCTAGTACAGACGCCAGGTATCCCCAATCAACCTTGAACCTACTGCTTCAGAGATAATGTTGAAAATCTATTAAAGAAATTTGACAGATTATAGTAGGCGTCTGTACTATTCTAATGTCAACGAAATCGAAATGTTTTTAGACGCGGTAGGGTAAATGCAACTATTCATCTTTGCCCCCATCCTTATCAAAATAACTTACAACTAAC
Source organism: Lycophotia porphyrea (assembly GCA_950005105.1). NCBI lineage: Eukaryota > Metazoa > Arthropoda > Insecta > Lepidoptera > Noctuidae > Lycophotia > Lycophotia porphyrea. Next base: position 4,681,137 of record OX465410.1, on the reverse strand, counting down.
TTATAAAATAATAGCAAACAAACGAAGCAATCATACCATTGTACTTACTGGCAGCTGGATGTAGCCCGAGGGACGCTGCCTGGTTAGCTGCCACGCCGAGGGTGGTGGGGGGCGGGTAGCGGCCTCCGAAGCCGAAGAGCGCGGCCTGCGCTTGTGCCTGCGCTTGGGCCGCCGCCGCGCCCCCGCTGCTGCTGCCGTCGCGCCCCCAGTATGCTGGAAAGAGATGCTGGTAATTAATATCACGACTGGTAGATTTGTAATTTAGGAGCCGGTGGACAGCGGTGGCCCAGTGGTAGCAACCCTGACTTACTCAACAACAGTAAGTCGTGGGTTCGAACCCAGGCAGGCGCATTACTTTGTGTAATTTATTTCATCACCACTGCTCTCAAAAACGGTGAAGGAAAACATCATGAGGAAACCGGCATGTCCTAGAACCAAACATTTGAAGACATGTGACATCTACCAATCCGCACTGGGCCCGCGTGGTGGACTATAGCCTCTCATAGAGAGGAGGCCTGTGTCCCAGCAGTGGGAACATTATAGGCTGATGATGAGGAGCTGGTGGCTAGATAATAACAGGCGCTCGGATCAATCTCCAAGGAAATCACCCATTACGCCGCGGCCACACATTGGATTCAACTTTGCGTCCAAGCTTGACTCTAATTTGGAATTGCCAATATTGAACCAAACCACTGCACCACACATTAGCTTCAATACCAACTTTGCACCAAACACTGGAAATAGACAAGCGCGATGGACCTGTTCAGTAGACACAGAGCGGACAATGGACAATAACATATTTGCACTAGCGGCTTACATACAGAGTTTCCTCCGTACGTCGGAAAGAATGTTAAGCCGTTGGTTCCGGCTATCTTTCGTAGATCATTGACAGTCGTCACGGGTAGTCACTGGCCCGAAAGTTTGACTACCAGTCTTACCAAGGGGTATCGTATCGGTATAACCCCATGGCAGGGTATTTGTTAGTGTAGTTGGGAAAAGGCTAAGCAGATGATGATGATGATGATTTTGGTTCGAATTTGAGCCTACCTGTTCATTTTTACAACAGCAGGTTTGCAATAACACAATGAAAGTAAGTCTACGATAATCCAATCAATTTAAAAGTCACCTTGAGACAGACATCTGCTAGTCAACCCACTTATAAACGAGGAAGAACTAAACAGCAAGAACGATACCGATAAAATGACGATAAATTATATGTTATAATATGTATTTTACATTCACACAGTTACTTATTACTTTACAAAGGTGCCACAGTATAAAGAACTAACAGTATGCAAAGCGTTACCAAATAATCTTAGTGTTTAGAGTCAACATCTGCCTACCTTTCTCTTCCCAACTTTGTTGGGGTCGGCTTCCAGGTTAACTAGATGCAGCTTAATACCAATATTTTATATGGAGCGACTGCCCCATGCGGCCTCCAACAAAAACGGGACTTTTGTGATGGTATTTTGTTAAGTTGGTTAAGTTGTCCAAACGGGAAAGCTACCAAACGGGTACGTACCCAACCCAACGGAATAATGACAGATAAAAGACAGTGTTCGTCGTGTTAATAAGTTTATAATAGTTGACCTCCATTCAAATATCTTATGCTGGGTTCAAGACAACAACAAATCAAATGAATATTGTTAACAAGAAGAAAGGTATGGTAATTTGTTTCCCGATAACGTTAAACAGCTAGAGAATACACGATAATTTGAATGGTACCAAGGTCAGAAGGTAGATAAATGGGCTTTGGAATACTAAGGAATCATGACTACAAAAGCAACACAACTTTGCTGTAGAAACGAAAATAATTACGAAAAGGTGAAGAGTTCAATAAGAAACTAACAGAGTATAGACACTTCAAAATCAAACACAGCTCGACTTCACATACTGCTTCTCTTGTCTTGTGCCAATTCCCTCGCTTCTGTGGCAGTCTTGTCCACGTTTTATCAGGTATTAGAAATGAAAAGCTGTATCTTTCATTTCCAAATGTAAGTACGTTTCTTGAGGATGCCTCTCACTATACAGTTTTAGGTTTATACCGGTAAATCAAGACCATATTATAACCTACCTCAATCCAAAAAACATAGTTCCAGACCAACTTCAAGAACACTTGACCTACTGCGCAAACGTCTACACTGTGGCGACGCCAGACAAGACAAGATTCTCATAAAACGATAAATCATTATATTCACGGACGAACACCGACTTGATGTATTCTTGTATGAGTCACTGCGGAACAGTTTTTGAGAAATACTTTTGTTGATACTGGCTTAAGAATTTATTATCCCTGGTTTGAGCGGAGATCACATTTTTATAGCATTAGAAGTACCCTCATGTATTTGTTTATTCAAGAAATACATGTTAAACATTACAGAATAACACAAAACGGACTAATGTATGAGTCAGAGTGATCTTTTAAGATAATATACATACATTTTATAATACATGTATACTTCGCTAATGGCCGAGTAATGGTTCCGAAGATTACTTATTAATAGACTATTGAAGTGTAATAATAATTTCAGTATTTTATTCGTAAATACCAGATGGACCGACGACCTTGTTAAAACTGCAGGGAGTCGCTGAATGCAGGTGGCATTGGACCGGACACGTTGGAAACCGATAGGGGAGGCCTATGTTCAGCAGTGGACAGCAACGGGCTGAAATGTTGATTATGATGATTCGTAAATGCAAAGCGAGTGTCTGTTTGTTTGGTTTGTTTTCACAGCTGAAGTACTGAACCGATTATGATGTGGTTTGGTATAAAGGTTAAAGATAAGCAAGACAAGGTAGATTCACGTCGATAGAACTAACTCGACCTTCGCGACTTAAAAAAAAACACCAAAAAGTGAAAAATAACTTTAGCTTCAGAAGCCGGTGACTTTTGTTTATTTTATTCCGTTTTTTTTTTGGCCACATTTATTTTACCTTGAGAGCAGCGGTGGCCCAGTGGTAGCGACCCCGACTTACGAACAGTAAGTCGTGGGTTCGAACCCAAGCAGGCGCATTACTTTGTGTAATTTATTTCATCACCACTGCTCTCAAAAACGGTGAAGGAAAACATCGTGAGGAAACCGGCATGTCCTAGAACCAAAAATTCGAAGACATGTGACATCTACCAATCCGCACTGGGCCCGCGTGGTGGATTATAGCCCATTCCCTCTCATAGAGAGGCGGCCTGTGTCCCAGCAGTGGGAACATCAAAAAAGGCTGAGGCTGATGATAATGATGATGATGATGACAACAGAAGCAGAACAAGCCATTAGCAACCTTATCGCGAAAAGAGCAAAGATGTAGTAGATGTAATTTTGACAGTGATGCAGATTGCATATACAGATGAAATTAGAATGAATGGTCTGTAGAAGATCTGATACAGAAATAAACATAATTTCATTTAAGATGGTTGCGTCAGAGTAGCCCGCGAAATTCAAATTTTCTTACGTTTTTTGGAATTCGCAGGTCATAGTCAGGATGCATGTTGATGAAAAATGAGTCGCGCCAGTAACACGTATGTAGTTACAGAATTACAATAATGAAAATTATCAATACAACCCTCTAAGTTTATGTAACCCTATTCAATAAATATTTCATGAAAAAGTCATTCAATAGGGTTAAAGGAGACTGTACTGATTACCTAGTTGGTCCAGTGGTCACAAGCATGGATGGTGAGCATGGGGTCCTGAGTTAAGATTCCCGGGTCGGGCAAGGCAACGTGTTATCAAGTTTTTTCCATCAGGAAATTAACACACACGTACAAGTACAAGAAACAGCCACGGAGTCTGGATTTGTGCCTGATTGATGGCAATACGCAAGCCCTATATTACATGGGAATTAAAAAACGTAACTGGCGAACTGTGGGTCTGGCTATTAGGTACACCTCTGCCTAACCCTTAGGGGATTACAAGCGTGATGTTATGTATGTTATGAGGACTTATTGCTCAAGAGACCAGCGGTGGCCCAGTGGTAACGAGCCCGACTTACGAACAGTAAGTCGTGGGTTCGAACCCAGGCAGGCGCATTACTTTGTGTAATTTATTTCATCACCATTGCTCTCAAAAACGGTGAAGGAAAACATCGTTAGGAAACCGGCATATGCTAGAACCAAAAATTCGAAGACATGTGACATCTACCAATCCGCACTGGGCCCGCGTGGTGGATTATAGCCCATTCCCTCTCATAAAGAGGCCTGTGTCCCAGCAGTGGGAACAATATAGGCTGATGATGATGATGATGATGACTGCTCAAGTGAACAAGTTACGACCACCCACCCACTCCATCATACTAACACATAATTCAACCATTTCTTATTTACACCCACTTAAACCTAACATAAAACATTGATACTTACCAACTACATATGTAAATACAGCAATTATTACTTGTATCTAGTTTTTTTTTTTAGTTAACTCTAGAACCGGCCATGTGTATCAATTAGAACCGACAATAACTAACTCGTTCATCTCTATTGCCCAGAAAATTAAGTTCAAAATTGAATATCAAATACCTATTGTAATAAATAACACATGTCTTCTTATTACGTGAGAAATAGAGTTCAAAATTGAATATCATAATACAGTCACCTGACAACATAACTTTTATATCAGACAGTAATCGTCTGGCATTTGTTTTTCTTGTTATAAACCTTGCATTGCGCTTTATGACCATTTTTGAGGGAGGCTCATGTCTGCTATGGGCAATAACTATGGGTAGAAGATTATCTTTCGTTCTCTTTGTTTTTGTTTGGCGGCACATGGCTTTTTCCCGCGGTTTCGCTCACGTTAATTTTGAATTTGACAATCAATTCGGGTTGTACTCAGCTTGTAATGCAATCATGACTCGAAAAACACGTGGCGCCATCTATCTCGGGAACAGTACTTTTACTACTATGTCTGTGTCTGTACACCTGATAACGTATATGCAAAATTTCAGGACAAACTTACTTTCGCATTTATAATATTGAAGTAAGGTTAAAGTAAGTGCATGTTACTTTTATTGTGAGTTCAAAACAAGGTTATTTTTACTTGAAATCACCTCTGATGCCTTGGGGTCGATCTAAAGGGTGTAAACAGACTCTTAACGAAGCCGAAAGGCACTTGTTCTCCCCGTCATTGCAATCATTTTTTTGTTTTAGACCATACCTGCGAACCTACTAGTTACGGAGATATTGGGGGTCAAAGTTCCTACTTTTTCACAATTTTTTTTTTTTAAAACATGTTTTTAATGTAAGATTTTTACTTTAAACAACTCCAGGACCCCCTTACTATTCAATCCATCCATCAGCACAATGTTTTGAGTGCGTTACATTGAGTCCTACTGTAAAACGTGATTTTTCAGCCAAAAAAAAGTTGTTTCCCAGCACCAATTTTTGCGTAAAGTTACTTAGTTTGATGTACATAATGCTTGGTTGACGGCTTCGTGAAGAGTCTGTCTACACCCTGGATAAACAGAGTTGTCACGCAGAGGTTGCCAGAAGACGGGCATCGTCACCGACGGAGGCCTAAAAAACGGCATGACGAGTTAGAAGCGTTTGTGAGATATTAGCCGGAGACATTCGCACAGAGAGAAGTGTGGAAGTTTATGGGAGAGATATTTGGCCAGCAATGGCCAGTGGGGCATAATAAGTTAATTTAAAAACCGTACCATTGCTAGTCTGCGCTGGCCTTTAGATGACTGTTAATTTTAGGTGGTGCTTAAGGGGGAAGCGTCAGGGTAGCCCACGAAATTCTTAAGTTTTTTGCGACTAATTTTTCATCAACATACAACCTGACACTGACCTGTAAATTGCAAAAAAGGTAAGTAAATTTATATTTCCACCTTATGTAAGTGAAACGCGCATTACGAAAGTAGCCTCGCACCCAGCCACTATGAGTATGACTCATCAACACTTTAGCTATGGCGTTTAAATCGCAATAGTGCATGCTACTTGACAGTTAACTTATCAAGTCACATAGAAACTCGTTCTGCAGAACATTTTTACAACTAGCAACTCACATTTCTTTTGTTTTTAACACTGGCAACTTGTTTCTTTTTATTATTTCTCACTTTCCTAGGTCCCTGAAGTTAACTTGTGGTTTTGTAGTAAGTGCAAAAGCTGTTTATATATTTTTCTTAAATATTTAAATACCTATTACGGAAATGGGCACACAGAAAACCCCAAAAAACCGTATCTGATCTATATTCACATTTATGACACCAAGACAAAAGCCATAAAGGGTGTAAAAAGACTCTTAACGAAGCCGAAAGGCACTTGTTCTGGGACCATACCTGGGAACCTTCTAGTTATGGAGATATTGGGGATAAAAGTTCCAACTTTTTCACAAGTTTTTTTTTTTTAATACATGTTTTTAATGTATTTTTTTTACTTAAGGCACCTTAACGACCCCGTACTATTTAATCCATCCATCAGCACGATGTTTTAAAAGCGTTACATTGAGTCCTACCGTATAACGTGATTTTTAACCCAAAAAAAAGTCGTTTCCCAGCAATCATTTTTGCGTAAAGTTACTTAGTTTGATGTACATAATGCTTGGTTAACGGCTTCGTGAAGAATCCGTTTACACCCGTATAACTAACACATACCTGAGCATTCAGCTAAAAATTGGTTACTACAAATCCTTTATACGAAGGAAACCGCCGTACCAAAAAAACCATGACTCAATACAAGCCAAAGTGACCTTTATTGCTAAGGTTATAGAAGTTAAGTGAACGGTAATGTAATGTTGGTGCTCTGAGAAGCGCTGCGCGGGGTCAACGAACTCAGCCAGTTTGCTTATATGGTGTAATATCACGCAAATGTAGGGTTGTCGCAAAGATGTTGATTGTAGATTAGAAGTAGTTCACACGTTTCTAATGGTGGTTTAGAAAATGAACTGTATAAACTATGTTTTTTTATTGTCTATCAGCCAAGTGGTAGGTGACGGAGAGCCTGTCTTTTTTGCTATAAAAACAGGCCAAGTGAGAGTCGTAGTCGCGCATGAAGGGTTCTGTACCATCGTAGTAAGGGAGCCCCTTTAATTTTTAATTTATTTGTATTAAGTATGTATTTGTTGTTATAGCGGCAACAGAAATACACATTCAGTGAAAATTTCAACTACATACGATACCCCTTGGTAAGACTGGTTGTCGGACTAACTACAATGAACAGTCATCCGAATAAAGCGTCTGATATCGTCATTAAAGCTCACTTTTCTTTTCGACTTGCCGTATAATGGTCCGTTTCCACCAAGCGGAAAAACCCTCGCGCACTCTTTTGATGTCAAAAATAAAGCCAATTAAAAAGCTAAATATTTATATCAATCACTCTTCAGACCGAAAAAAGCACAGCCCTATTAAGTGATGTTTCTCATCGGTTTAACGACAATGCATGTAGTTCGACGCACGAACTAAAGACAAAGTTATTATTGACCGGAAAGTCCTGGCCAATGATCGGATGCCATTTATTACGGAGAAAAGTTGACTGGTCTACGTAGGAGTTTGCAGGTGGCGTAGTTGACGATACGCAAATTGAGTCACCGAAATTACGTTGCTGTTCAGCTAGAGTGCACCTGAGCTATCTGATTTCCACATCCCAATTACTGAATAACAAGTTACTCTTTCCATGAAAGGACTGTCAAAGGTCTACAAATAACAGGGCGGCGTTATAGTGGCAACAGAAATACACATTCTGTGAAAATTTCAACTGTCTTCCTCAATTACGGATCATGAGATACAGCCGCTGACAGACGGACAGACGGACGGACGGACAGCGGAGGCTTAGTAATAAGGTCCCGTTAGTTACCCTTTGGGTACAGAACCCTAAACCAACCAATGGTGAAACCAATGGTGGAACACTACTTCGATAGGAATAAGCGTATAGTCTTCATACAAAGTTAAACGATCCCATCAATTGACATTAAATAGATGTCAAACGGTTAATAGAAGTGACAAGTTCATTATTTCCGGAAACAATAAAGTCATTGTGGAGACTTGATGTCGTTGGAAAACTAAACATTAAAGATACAGACAGATGGATATCATAAATCTTTATTTTACATCGCTAGAAGCTGCTTTGCTTCCGTAACCAAGCTCTGTGCGATTCTTAAAGTTACTGCTGCTGTGCTCAAAGACGGGTATGCTAGACATTCTTGCAGGAATGCATGGGGTGAATTATTAGCAGCGTGGCTAAGTTATAACAGCCGCTCGAATCGATCTTTACGTTAAGCCGGGCCTGCCTAGGTTGGTCTGTGGATGGGTGACGCTAAGCCGTTGGTCCCCGCTGTCATTTGTAGATCTTTGACAGTCGTTACAGGTAGTCAGTGGCCCAAAAAGTCTGACAACCAGTCTTTGCAAGGGGTATCGTATTACCCAGTACTAACTGGGTTGTGGAAGTCAGATAGGCAGTCGTTCTATGTAAAATACTGGTATTCAGCTGCATCCGGTTAGACTGGAAGCCGACCCCAACATAGTTGGGAAAAGGCTCGCCAGATGATGATGGGGTGAATTCTGAGATGATGGCTATTAGAAAAGTCTGGAAGAAGAAGAGAAGAACGCTGAACCGTCCCGAAATAAAATGGGATAAAGGCATTAGGTCTGTCCTGTTGTTTATATAGTCCAGGAGCTGATGGACGCAACTGAAAGTGCCAAACTCGTCGCCAAATGAGCCGATTGACGTTAGATTGCAATCGATAAGCTAGGGAGCCATTAGAGCAGGAGAGTGATTGAATCTAGGTATTCATCTATTCACCCGACCGAAGAAATCAATTATGAAATCTGCCTTCTTCTTCTTTTTAGCGTGTCGATGGCAATCTATATTGTGTCGGCCCAAAACTGAGCTACTAGTTTGGCGCTGTCGGTAGCGTCCATCAGTTTCTGTAGTGAACAAACTACAGGACATGCAGGACACGATATTAAGTGCCCCATTGTTTGTGGAACAGCACCACATTTATAAATCTGCCTTATAACAGTAGAAAGTAGGAATATTGCGCTCCGAAGCTTCGAAGTTAGACTGCATTGTCGTCTAATCCATAACAGAATTCACCCTTCAAAATACATACTATGTAATTATGTCCCCCTAACATAATAATAGCACTAGCTTCCTATTCCACAAACCCCATCAATCGACGCTGCCTTTTCTTGGATTCCTAGAGCAATATGGTAATCACCTGGAAATACCCGCGAGGTGATAATAAATTCTATGCGAGTAACCTATGAGAACGGATTCTCAGCCAACTGTCTCTAGGTGGAATTAGTGGGGTGTCCAATGATGAACAATTTGTGGAATGCCAATAGGAGTGTGAGAATTTTTGTAGGAATAGAAGCAGTTGTTATTTTTTTATGGAAGAACATTTCAAGTATGTCTGTTATCAGTGCAAAGAATCAGGTTTGTTCTGGGTCTGGCTATTTGTGTATGTGACTTTAATTAAATGTTAATCAGTAATTGAAACACTTCATTTCTAATCCTTTCTTTATTTTTATAGTAAAACGTTGCCATTTTTTTTTTTACGGATGGGAAATCATCAAATGACTTCTCCCGCTCTGGGCAGAGCGGAAGGGAGTGTCAGACTTGTACTGACTAAAACCCATCCATGTTCCTTCCTTGCCCTTTGTGTTCCAGGGCCGCGGTATCTCTTTCGAACAGCCCGCAGCCCTCACACTAGAAATCTCTTCTGTATCGTGGGTACGTTTAAAAAATAATAAAAGATTTCGTTTTTACAGCCAAACATTGACAATTTTATAGCTATAGTAGCCAGACTACACTATTTAAAAGCAACGTTTAACGTATCTATCGAATCTAGTAACTAAGATCCATTATCATTATGCCAATTTATTTGGTGTCGGCGCAGCATGTCTGCTTCTCTCATACTTCTGTTTTACTCGTCATCTAATCAGACACCACCTTTCTTGCCATCGTCATTATCATTATCATCAATTCAGCCGAAAGACGTCCACTGCTGGACTTCCTGAAAGGGGGTTTTTGCCATAATCGCTACGCTTGGCAGGCGGGTTGGCGATCGCAGAACGGTTGTTACAAAGGCACAGAGAATGCTGCTGCCCATTCTCTGGTAAGTACCTTAGTCGCCTCTTACAACACCCACGGGAAGTTATGGGATGGTGCTATTCTTTACGTCCGACACCATACAGTACCGTACAGTACAGTACTTTCTTGCCATACATAAACTCACGCCCTTTTCCCATGGGGGTAAGCAGAAACCACAGAACGCCACCTGCTATGATCCTAACATACTCCTTTAGCCTCGTCCACGTTCATACATCTGGTCATATACGCACGCCGGTTGCGAGTACTACGCACGTGACCTTTCTGAAGAACCTCACCAATGAGGTCAGCGTATGTTCTTCTAGGGCGTCCCCTCCCGGCGTTGCCACTCAAATCTGCCTAGTAAATACCTTTTGTTAGTCGCCTTTCACTCATCCTTTCCACATGATCAAACCATCTAAGCATACTTTTTCCAATTTTTGTCACTACATCTTCTTTTAAGCCGCAACGTTTCCGTATAACCTCATTCCTCACTTCATTTTCTTTTTTCTTCCCATATCATCTAGTAACTGAGATTACTTACCACCAAATAGGTTAGCGGCATCGAGCAGGCCGTCGGGGGGCTGCTTGCCCGCCTCACCGCCATCCCCCCCGTCCTTGTCCATAACACGCCTGAAACACCAGAGAAACACCATTGAGGATATGACACTTCCAAAGTAGCCAATCGAAATTTTGACCTTGATTGATAACCATGGGGGAAAAATAAGTCAAACATATTTAGAACGTAAAAAAATTAATAAACTCTTTGGATGAGTTTTTTGAACTATACTTACTACTAATATTATAAATAGGTATAAATTGTTTGTAAGTTTGTAAACTCCAGAACTAATGAAAAAATTCTAAAAAAGTAGAAGTAATACCATGAGGATATCACACACAATCAATTATATACATTTTTTTTAGACAAGCTCTTCTCAAAAAACGTTGTTATGTACTTAGTACGCCTTAAAGAAATCTCCATTAAATGTGAAACATTACACATAATTGGTGGAAGCACCAACTTGGGATGTACAGTCGCCAGCACATCAAGATACCCGAAACTGGCAAATTTTCCCAATCTACCTTGAACCTAATGCTTTAGCGATAAAGTTGAAAATCTATTAACCAAATTTGACAGATTGTAGTAGCTGGATGTGCTGGTGTCTATACCTCTTCCTCCTCCTAATTTTGACGTCAGTTAAAAATAGAGATCGAACCAAAAAGAGCCACCAAAACGTCTCAAGGACCCAAAAAGTCCCCGAATTCTATTGAAGGAGGGCAAAATTTTCGGCTAACTCATCATCATCATCGGTGGGCTTCCAGTCTAACATGATGCAGCTGAATACCAGTATTTTACATGGAGCGACTGCCTATCTGACCTCCACAACCCAGTTAGTACTGAGAATAATATGTTACTCTTGGGTATGTTCTAGAAGCAAACATTCGAAGACATATGACATCTACCAATCCACACTAGTCCCACGTGGTGGATTATAGCCCATTTCCTCTCATAGAGAGGAGGCCTGTGTCCCAGCTGTGGGAACATTATAGGCTGATTATGGTTAGTATGAATTGTTGTCAGACTTTTAGGTCACTGACTACCTGTAAATTATGTCCTTTAAACATCCTTTTCAACTACGTTCGTTCAGTCTAATAATACAATCTAAGTTTAGGAGGTTCGTCTCTCTGGAGCCCTGACCGCCGCGCCGCCGCCGGTAGCTTGGAGCCTGTTCCCGATATTTTTTTATATTGTTGGACATTTGAATATTTAAAAATGTATTTAATGGGTAAAAAAAAAAAAAGGAAATAATAAGTCTAGTAATAAAGCGTTACTTGGAAACACGTCATGTGACGGTTGCTCAAGTTTCATATTTATCCGAAATATTTCAATATACTTAATTTAGATTTTATGATACACAGACGAGTTATTGATTAACTTTGGTACGATTTGAATGTAGGTAAGTATCGAGGTCAAGGTTAACGGCGTTGTTTGTGTTTATTTTGTTAGTAAGTTACTTTGGTATAAATTTTGATTTTTAGGACAAGAATCTTGAGGATTTAAAACTGTTGTGTTTTAAGTCCCATGTAATAGGGGGCCAGCCTATTGCCATCAACCGGGCACAAATCCCAGGCTCCGTGGTTCTTGCTGAGAAATTCCCGAACACTTTGCCCAACCCGAGAATCGAACCAGGACCTTGTGCTCAGAAGTCGTACTTGCGACTGCTCGACCAACGAGGCAGTCACCATTAATTACTCATTACCAAACTATAATAATGTTCCATAATCAATGAGGAGCATTATACATGAAACGTAGTACTCAACGCTCCCCATTGTACAATGTACAACATCAATGGGGGACAATGGGGTGGAATCCCCCCGCGTTTGAATGGAGTTTATTTTTTAATGAAACCGGTTTAGGTACTCCCACTCTCACGAGGCCTAGCCAAAATATTTATTACCAAGGGAATCATGTTTTTGAGCTTATTCTGACAATAAGTAAGAAAACTGGCGAAGTGCGAGTCGGACTCGCGCACGATGGGTTCCGTACCATAGCCCGAAAAAAACGCTGCGTGTATGAGAGCCCCCTTTAATTATTAAATAATTTAGGAACATTGATGGGTTTTAGTCAGTACAAGTCTGACACTCCCTTCCGCTCTGCCCAGAGCGGGAGAAGTCATTTGATGATTTCCCATCCGTAAAAAAAAGCAGTTTCTGACAAATTCCATTGAAAAGGACCTAATAACATTTTGCCTTTTTGCCTTACCTGGGAATCGAACCCGGGACTCAATGCTGCTCAGCAGTCACACTTACGGTTTCCAGACCAATGAAGCAAGAATTCCATTTTAATAAAGTTGCTGGTTTCTTTGAAAAAATAAACAAATCAAGAATTAAATCATTATTTATTTATAGATTAAAAAATATATATATATATTTGAACAGAGCACTATATATCATGCTAGGAGGCGTACAAATATGGTGTGCAAATCTAACATTAGATTACATATCATTTACACAAAACAACACAAGTAAATCTAACTCTATTAGAATCCAAACATCTAACTTAACAGCAAAAACCGTAATAACATGCTAAGAAAACCGTAATCCCATCAAGTTAAACACACACATAACCGTAAACGCATTCGCTATACTTGTCGCGCGTTAACCGCTCACCCATCGTTATACAAGCCGTGACTTACGACGCTTCACCTTGTATTACAACTACGTTTACTGTGAAACTGAGGATTCAGAAGTACCAATAACTAAGCCGTAATAATTAAATTGATGAAAACCTCGTGAAAGCCGAGAAAGATAAATAAATCAAGTATCTTGACTTGGCTCGCGAGGTTGTCGACATGTGGGATGTGGACTCAGCGATCATTGTGCCGGTAGTCGTATCAGCCCATGGCTTAATTGCCAAGAGCCTCGACTAATACCTGAGGAGGCTCTCGTTAGGCAGCTGGATCAAGGGCTTGATTCAGAAAGCAATACTCCTGGATACGGCTAGTATTGTTAGGAGGCCCCTCTTTCTGGAGCCCTGATCACCGGTAGCTTGGACCCTGTTCCCGATAACGGTGGGCTACTTTTTTATATTTTTTTATGGTCAAATATTTAAAAATGTAAAGAATATGTCTATAAAAAGGAAATAAAAAGTTGATAAGGATTAAGCCACACTTGCCAAGGTCGACCTGCGGATGGGTGACCATTCATTGCCTACTGAGTTTCTTCCGAGCCTGGGAAAGTCCGTTAAGCCGTTGGTCCCGGCTATAATTTGTTGATCTTTGACAATCGTTACAGGTAGTCAATGGCCCGAAAGACTGACATCCAGTCTTATAAAGGGGTATCGTATTACCCAGTACTAACTGGGTTATTGGCGTCACATAGGCAGTCCTTACAAATAAAATACAGGTATTCATCTGCATCCGGTTAGACTGGAAGCCGACCTCGACATAGTTGGGAAGCTTGGCAGACGATGATGATGATAGTACCAATACCCCACTCTTATTCTTACCAAATCTCCTTGAAGGCCACCATAGAAACTTACTGCTTCACTGATCATTATCGGACTTCAATAGCCTAGCTACAATTCTGTCTACCCCAAAGATAAAAAGCTCGAAAAAAAATACCTATATTAAAATCAGCTGACAGACACCGACCCAATATTTTCAGCGAAAAAATTTCATTCATTGCACCCCTAAGGTTACATACAAGGATAATGCAATAAGGAAGACCCCCACCCCTCCCCCGCACTGATTCATACCCCCCGAACAGCTGAATGGGGGGCAACACCCCCTTTGGGTTGGTACACTTCTGTATAGTATTAATGTATAAGTAGGTATGTACGTCAGTTGACCTAGGTCAGGATTTTGACGTCATGACCTTACGGTAAATAATTTTATTTTACATTTTTCGTGGGTTATTTTTGGGGGGAATTATTTTATGTTACGCAAATTTTGGAGTACCTTATCTTCGTCAAGATACATTTATTTATCGAGATAACCCTTTGGGGCAAAACGGGGGTATAAGAGGAAATGTGGGTGGTCTTTTCTCCATACAAACGCTCTCGCCTGTTTTCTTTCTGGTTTATGACTTTAAAGCTATGATTTTTTACAGTTAAATAAATATCAACCTCTTCTATGTATTATCCTTTTAAATGATAAATAATCTGTATGAGCACTAGAACCTTTTCAAAATGCTCAAAATTGTCTATTTAGATCGCCTGTCAACAGAGGCCTAGTGTACAAAGACAACTATTATTGAAAAACGAAAAACATAGGGCCACAGTATATATCCTTTTTATTCAGTTTATGAAATATCTTTTGAATTGGTAGAATATTGGAAGAGGAAATAGTCAGCGCCAAACCGAAGCCCAACCTCGAATTATGACTTTTCGCTAAGAGCCAAACCTCGAATTATGACTTTTCACTATAGTTGTCCTTATCGTACCAATGTCGAATTCACGCACCCAGAGCGACCGCGACAGTTTCTTCAAATAGCTACCGTGCTTCCTCTTAAAAGACGTTTCTGCCAATACAATCTAAACAAAATCGCTCCCGCTGTCTGTACGCTTAGATCTTTTAAACTTCGCAACGGATTTTAATGCAGTTTTCATCAATAGATAGAATATAGATTGATTCAAGAGGAAAGTTTTTACTATGTATAATTATTAATTACCCCACACTGCCCCACATTAGTAACTACATTGCACCCGTGCAAGGCCCGGGCGGGTCGCTAGTCAACAATATTGCGCAATTCTTGTTTCCCATAAATAAGGGACTTTTAGAGTACAGCAGAGATGGCCCAGCAGTAACAGTCACGACTTACGTGTATATACGTAAAACGGGGTGAATAGAGGCTGCGGGACTGCTCGAAAGAGATACCGCGGCCCTGGAACACAAAGGGCAAGGAAGGAACACGGATGGGTTTTAGTCAGTACAAGCCTGACACTCCCTTCCACTCGGCCCAGAGCGGGAGAAGTCATTTGATGATTTCCCATCCGTAAAAAAATAAAAAAGAGGTGAATAGAACCAAACTTTAAAAGGGATTTTTACGTTGAATTGGTATGACATGTTACCAACAAAGTCTCTAAATAATTAAGTATAACTAAGTAAATAAGAGTTATTTTTGGTAACATATTTATTATAACACCTCAACGTAAAATCCCTCTTAAAGTTTGTGTCTATTCACCCCTGCAGTCCTATTCACCCCGTTTTACCCGGTAGGTCGCAGATTCGAACCCAAGCAGGCATTTTACTTTGTATCAATTATTTCTTTACCACTTATATCATGACGGTGAAGGAAAACAGACTGAGATAACCTGTATGTCCTAGAATCGTAACTTCAATGCCTGCAATATCCACCAGCTCGCATAGGGCCTACACGCTGGTAGATTATGGCTTACTTAGGATTAAACCTCATCTAGCAGCACTGCTTGGAAACAGCACAGGCATCTCGGCTCTCTGTGAGAGAGAGTAAAGGTTGAACCTCACCTAGCAGCACGCATTCGCACTTTTCCATACTCGTGTCCTTTTCTATCGCCCAGAACCGTCATTTGGTAGAGCGTGAAACAGCGGGAGTATCGATGGTGCGCTCGGCAGCACGCTGTTTCTCGCTATTCCATGTTAGATGAGGTTTAACCCTTTTTTTTCGGATGGGAAGTCATCAAACGAATTCTCCCGCTCTGGGCAGAGCAGCGGTGGCCCAGTGGTAGCGACCCCGACTTACGAACAGTATGTCGTGGGTTCGAACCCAGGCAGGCGCATTACTTTGTGTAATTTATTTCATCACCACTGCTCTCAAAAACGGTGAAGGAAAACATCGTGAGGAAACCGGCATGTCCTAGAACCAAAAATTCGAAGACATGTGACATCTACCAATCCGCACTGGGCCCGCGTGGTGGATTATAGCCCATTCCCTCTCAGGAGGCCTGTGTCCCAGCAGTGGGAACATTAATAGGCTGATGATGATGGGCAGAGCGGAATGGAGTGTCAGACTTGTACTGACTTAAACCCATCCATGTCCCTTCCTTGCCCTTTGTGTTCCAGGGCCGCGGTATCTCTTTCGAACAGTCCCGCAGTCCTAGCAGATGAGGTTTAACCCTTAGGACGCATTCCCACTATGTCGTGACGATTAATATATCGTTGGTTTTTAGTTAGCAAAAGTCGGACGACAGTTAATCGTGTCGTCCTATAATATGTGAACACCTCTAATTAAATACACACACCACGATGCTTTAAACGACACGATAATACGTCGTCATGACATATTGGGAATGCACCCTTACTCGCCCTCACGGAGAGCCGAGAGGATGCCTGTGCTGTCTCGAAGCAGAGGGAACGTTATAAGCTGATTATCCTTATACTGTGTCCTTGACATTATGCTGTCATTAAAAAAGTAGAACGACAATACAGGGTGGTTTACTAAAAAACTCTGATTAGTCCGTCAGATAGATCTACAAAAAATATTGGACACGTATTTTTTCTTTTTTCACGTAAACAAAAAATTAAGACGATACAGTGCGTCGAAAAGTCGTGTGACGTCACAATGTCAATACACTTTTACTAGCGAAGTGACGTCACAAGCCCCCACTCATGCTCTTTGATGCGTTTTATCTTCGTCAGTTCTTATTGATTTGATAAAACAAAAAAAAAGTATCCAATATTTTTTGATAATCTAACTGACAGACTTAATAGAATCATATTTTTTTTACTCAGGAAAATCCTTATTTAATTTTGCTTTTTATTGATATTTTATCAAAAAGTACTTAAGTGTTATTCTACAACAAAGTAGGCAAAATGCAACAAAGTAAGCACGTAATTAGGCCCTTCATTAATATTTATCAATTAAGTATCTCTTTTTATCACTACAGGATAAGTAAGACATAATGAGTCTTTAAGAACTATTATTCAATCACATTATTAGACAACAACGTAATTAAAAGGTTTTTGACACCTTTCTTGAATGAAATGAATTATACGAAAAGACCTTTTGAACATTTATGGCAGGTGACACAATATAACTGTACATTAAAAGCTGTC
The DNA here is from genome assembly GCA_950005105.1 of Lycophotia porphyrea. NCBI lineage: Eukaryota > Metazoa > Arthropoda > Insecta > Lepidoptera > Noctuidae > Lycophotia > Lycophotia porphyrea. The sequence continues at coordinate 4,663,584 of OX465410.1, read as the reverse complement.
ATAATCCGTGACATTTTAAAAATAAAACTATCTTTTGCCAGCGGCTTCGCTAGCGTTATTTTAGAATTTGACAAGCAATTTGAGTTGTACTCTGCATATACATAATTCAATCATGATTTGAAAGACACGTGGCGCCATCTATGAGCATAAGAACGTCATTATTGTTTTCCTCGGGAACAGTACTTTTTCGGGATAAAAGGTACCATAAGTCCGTTTCTGTGCACCAGACAACGTAAGTACATATATGCAAAATGACAGGATGACCGATTCAGTGGTTTAGGCGTGAAAAGGTAACAAACAAACTTACTTACTTTCGCATTTTTAATATTATAATTTAGGATTAGGATAATATTACTTAGGATGCGTTGTTTAGTGTTAGTCTCCCCATCCACCTAGCTTGAGGGTGTCCTACCTACAGGGCTGCGGGACTGTTCGAAAGAGATACCGCGGCCCTGGAACACAAAGGGCACAGAAGGAACATGGATGGGTTTTAGTCTGTACAAGTCTGACACTCCCTTCCGCTCTGCCCAGAGCGGGAGAAGTCATTTGACGATTACCCATGCGAAAAAAAAAAATGGTGTCCTACCTTTCGCTTACCAATTAGAGGTCTCCAGTCATAAATACAACGGTCAATGTCTCAACGTCTAAAAGGAATAATGTAATAATTTATAACCACGGTTGGCAGACGAGTTGTGGATCGTTCATCGCGCTACAAAGTGAATGGTCTGACGTAATACCGTGTTCGCATCATCCGTTTCATCTAAAGAAAGAGATAGCATATTCTTAGCTACTGTCATCACTAATGGAGATAAAGATGTTATGCTTAAGCACGAAAACAAAGGGTGTAATCAAATCATCACCTGCCTAGCCTTTTCCCAACTATGTTGGGGTTGACTTCCATTCTCACCGGATGCAGCGGAATACTAGTATTTCACATGGTGCGACTGCCTTTCTGAACTCCGCAACCCGACTAACTGGGTCCATAGTCCAGAGTACTGGGTAATATATGATTGACCTGTTGGTCTAGTGGTTAGTGACCCTGACTGCTAGGACGGAGGACACACAGGACAAATCTTTGTGCGATGAGTACGATTATTTGTTCTGTATCTGGGTGTATAATTTATCTATAATATGTATGTATTTAGAAATATATAAGTATGTTTATCAGTTGTCTGGTTGCCATAGTACAGGCTCTGCCTAGTTTGGGATCAGATGGCGGTGTGTTGGTTGTCCCAAGATATTATTATTATATTATTATTATAATACAATACCCCATAGTAACACTGGTTGTCAGACTTTCGGGCTACTGACTACCTGTAACGACTGTCAAAGATCTACAAATGACAGCCGGGACCAACAGCTTAACGTGATTTCCGAGGCACGGAGGAAACTCGGTATGTAACTAGGTAATGGGTGGGAACCCATCTACAGACCAACCTAAGCAAGCGCGGCTTAACTATCATCGCTATTAACAAACGTAAGAAAGTATCCGACGTTTCACAATCAATTCTATTTGGTACAGACGCCAGCAGGTCAAGCTACCCGAAACTCTCAGATTTTCCCAATCAACCTTGAACCTAATATTTAGCAATAAAGTCAATTAAAGAAATCTGCCAGATTGTAGTTGCTTGATGTGCTGGCGCCTGTACAATAAAACTTTAGTCCTACACAGATTTAAGTACAAAAGCCTACTCCACTCAATACAGCTCTCAAACCTAAAGCCCCAGGTCAAATGACACTAATAATACATGTGCATATAGTAACGGAGTCGCCACGACGCCAACGCCCACTCGCTTGAATTTCTCTATACCTCATGCTAACCGAATTTGGTTACCATAAGTACAATAAAGGAACCGTCTGTCTTGTTCGTGGCAAAGATTAAGTAAGTGAACAGATGGGACTGGTTTGATAAGTGCCGAAAGATGGAATCAGTTCCTTCTCTAAAGGTGGAGATTGACTTATAACATTTTCGTGTAATGTATCGCGTTCGTGTAACAGAAACCAAAGACTGACTTGTAACGTTAGTTTGTAATGTCTCATTCGCGGCGAGCGCCGCGTGCTGCACGCGACTGTTGGTTTTTTCGCGAATCCCTTTGAGTGTTACATTATAAGTTAGAAGTCAGTGCACGTCGCGTCGTCGCGAGAGCAAGTCGCAAGCGGAACACACAATCTCTACGATTGACATTATGATCCAAAATGGATGGAGCACACCTGAGCCAAGAGTTCAAATGATACATTACAAACACACGTTACAAGTCAGTCTGTGTCGCCGTATTGTAACAAGATCGCCTCGAATGATACATAACAAACAATCGGTACAAGTCAATCTCCACCTTAAAAATCTCGCCAGTAATCCCTAAAGGGTTAGGTAGAGGTATACCCACATCAGTACTACACTTTTCGCCAGTTATATTTAAGTTCCATGTACCAAGCACAAAATCAGACTTCACGATGCTATTGAGACACAGAACATATGAAGCAATGGATGAAGAAATGACTCCCTTTATTTATTTATTTACCGTACATATAAACTTTCATAAGCATTCCTCAAAAAAGCTGTTACATATTTTGAAATTACAATCAGACACTTCCATTTTATTGATTTGTATATAGACAAGTTAGTAGGCAGTCTGTCATGATGACTAGGCTATTAATTCACACCTATACGAGTGCGTGTCTACTGACGAATACTCAATAACGACTTACAGGCTTCTTTTTTTACGGATGACAAATCATCAAATGACTTCTCCCGCTCCGGGCAGAGCGGAAGGGAGTGTCAGACTTGTACTGACTAAAACCCATCCATGTTCCTTCCTTGCCCTTTGTGTTCCAGGGCCGCGGTATCTCTTTCAAACAGTCCCGCAGCCCGACCTTACGATCCTGACACTCCTTTACTGTCTCAATCTTTAAACAAAACCACACCACAGCGCCACATCCTTATTCCGTATAGTTTCTCACGGCTTGCCCTTTGTGTTCCAGGGCCGCGGTATCTCTTTCGAACAGTTCTTCAGCCTTGGCAGGCATCGGCCCTTGCGGGCCCCTCCCTGTTTGCTGACATCTCTTTGAGGCGCGCATGGAACACGAACGCACCGTCTACACGGCCTACTTACAGGCTTCGCATTAAAACTTATTTCAATACTGATAAGCGATCAATATCTTCTAGTACTACCAGACATACAATCTACCACTTCCAAGGATATTTAACAAGTGTAAAAAATACCATCATATAACCGTTATCTACGCTTCACCCATTCACTGCCCAGTACTTCACAAAAACTTCGTGAATTTCGTTCCCGTGCCCAAAACCCGTATCCGAGTCGTCGTCATAATTAACTATAGATGATTTGTATTCATGCCCAGAACCCGACTACCGAGTCCATAGCTACGGATACGGGTTGTGCGAACGAACGAATTTTTGTTCCGACTCATATGCTGGGTTCTGGGCAGTGAATGGGTTCATGCGTCAACTAAGTCGCACTGACCAAAAAATATTACTGGGGAACGACAAATGTGAAAAATCACTGTTTCAGTGTTTCCGCATAAGCACAATGCTTATGCGTACACAAAAAAGAGTATATTATGGGACATTAAGGTTTATTTAAATTTAGGAACTTTCACCTTTAATATTTCTGTAAACAGAAGGTTTCTAGGTAAAGTTCAGTACGAAAAAACATGTGTGCAATTCACACGTGGTAGAAGTGAAACCTTCAAAAATTTTGGCTTAAAGATAAAAACTGAATAATGCTTCCCATCTCATTTTCTCCCACGTTAAATCTTATGAATTTATGTGTCTGTCTCTTTTTATTGTCGCTTTTTCGTTTCATCGATTTTCAAATCACAAACATGCTAAAGAAGTTTCCACTTCAAAAAAATTTACTGAAATAACAAAATAGTCTTTTTTCTAGCCAAAAGTATTTTTTTTCACAAATCTACTTGAGCCAAATAGAGCCCATAACGCACACATCAGTCAACCACGCATTGGTATATTTTTTTTTTCCAAATTTATATAATTACTAGCTTTTGCCCGCGGCTTCACTCGCGTTAATTTAGAATTTGACAATTAGTGTCGGAGCGAAAGACACGTGGCGCCATCTATTATCATAAAAACGTTATTACTGATTTCCACGGGGACAGTACTTTTTTTCGGGATGAAAGGTACCCTATGTCCGTTTCTGTACACCTGACAACGTATATGCAAAATTCCAGGATGATCGGTTCACTGGTTTGAGCGTGAAAATGTAACAAACAAACAAACTTACTTTCGGATTTATAATATTATATATAAATAATAATTAGTTAGGATCTTTATCGAAATATACGAATACAACTTTAGGTACTTACATTATGTATTGTTTTCATATACTTATAGAAAAGAATAAAAGCATTATAGGGCGTTAAAAAATCGTCTACAACGCTGTCAACAGGAACAGTGCCCAAAACGCTGGCAGACCGAATAAAAAAAACATGTCTGCAATTCACACGTGATAGAAGGAAACCTTCAAAATTTTGGCTTCAAGATAAACACTATTAAAATGCTTCCTATCTCATTTTCTCCCACGTTAAATCTTATGAATTTATGTGTCTGTCTCTTTTTCGTTTCATCGACTTTTAAATCACAACGATGCTAAAGAAGTTTTCACTTAGAAAAAAATCGCACAGTCCTCACAGAGGCATCACCCATATTCTACCCACCCACCGATCTGTCCACACTTACTGATTACCGGTGGTCACGCCGGTCGCCAGGTCACTGACCCCTCATTGTCTCAGCTCTTACCCCGCCACGGATCAGTCGTGTTTAACAACTGGTTAGAATTAGAAACCGATTTAATACGCCGTGAGAAACTATACGGAATAAGGATGTGGCGCTGTGGTGTGGTTTTGTTTAAAGATTGAGACAGTAAAGGAGTGTCAGGATCGTAAGGTCGGGCTGCGGGACTGTTTGAAAGAGATACCGCGGCCCTGGAACACAAAGGGCAAGGAAGGAATATGGATGGGTTTTAGTCAGTACAAGTCTGACACTCCCTTCCGCTCTGCCCAGAGCGGGATCATTTGATGATTTCCCATCACTAAAAAAAAAAAAGTATCGTAAGGTCCCGGCACGTTAAAATAACGCTGTCCACTCAAGTCATCATCTGCCTAGCCTTTTCCCAAGGTAAAACTTGGTGAATAGGACCCAGGGGTAAACCTTAAAAGAGATTTTTACGTTGAATTCATATGATTTGTTACCAACAAGGTCTCTAAATGTAATCTTAACTAAGTAAATAAAATAGAGTTCTTTTTTTAACAAATCATATTAATTCAATGTGAAAATCCCTTTTAAACTTTGTCTCTATTCATGCAGTTGCAGCGTGCAGGGTTCTGCATGGCGTGAGTTAATGTACGAGTATATAAACCAACATACAACTAGATGTTGTGAGTTTATCAATACGAATATATATTATAATTCTTCTTAAAAAAACATCGATATTTGTTACCTCACAGATACAGGTAGGTCATAACCAGAATTAGAATATCTGCATAACACATAACATAACATCACGCCTGTAATCCCCGAAGGGTTAGGCAAAGGTGTACTTAATAGTAGTCCAGACTTCGTTCGTGGCTGCTACAGAAATTCGTGATGGAAAAACCCAATACCACTTCGCCCGACCTGGGAATCGAACCCAGGACCTCATGCTCAGCAGTCGCGCTTGTGACTACTAGACCAACGAGGCAGTCTGTCATGATGACTAGACTATTAATTATTATTCAGAACTATACGCTTGAGTGTCTACTGACGAATAAAAAATAAATATTACACCCACATTTCGCCAGTTATGTTTAAGAAGTTGTTGTTGTTAGTTCTTGTTGTTGTGTTGTTATTTTTTATCCAGGTTGTGGTTCTCGCAAAATTTTGTAAGGAATAAGGTCACTGGAAGGCCTCCCACTAGGTGGACCGATGACCTGGTGAGGGTTGCGGGGATCCGCTGGATGCGAGTCACACGGGACCGGTCAATGTGGCGACGCTTGGGGGAGGCCTATGTCCAGCATAGGACGTCTTTCGGCTGATGATGAAAGTCACTGTAGCTATGGGAGGTACAGAGTAGTGTACTGTTTAATACAGAGGTTGGACTTGTCAAGTACTTGTACTAAGTTACAAGGTTTTACGTAATTTAACAGCTGTTACATGTTAAGTATTAGAAAACGATTTGATATGGCAGTTGTTTGACGAAAAGGAACTATTAAAACAACGAGTTTTTCTTGTGTACACACGGCGGCACATCATTTACATTTCTAGTATCACGTGGCCTCGCTTTGTACATATTTTCTGTACAATGAGAGATCCGCATAAACTGGATTTGTATACCTTGATCAGCTGTCGTGCGTACACAATTAATTACACATGTTTTTAGGGTTCCGTACCCGAAGGGTAACCAACGGGACCCTATTACTCAGCCTCCGTTGTCCGTCCGTCTGTCTGTCAGCGAACTATAACTCATGATCCGTAATAGGTAGACAGTTGAAATTTCCACAGAATGTGTATTTCTGTTGCCGCTATAACCACAAATAATCTGACGACACGCTTGGCGCAGTGGCTGAGTGATCGACTGCTGCGCTGCGTGTCGCGGGTTCGATTCGAAATATTTGTATGGCCTACAAGTAGTTGTACCGGGTCTGGCTGTTTGTGTATGTGAGTTTAAATGTTTGTAAACGCACCCACGATACAGGAGAATTCCTAATGTGGGGCAACGTTTCTTAAAAAAATAAATAAAGGGGGCTCCCCTACTAAGATGGTGCGGAATCCTTCATGCGCGAATCCGAATCCGACTCGCACTTGTTTTACTAGTTAAAGCTCGCCTCCGATATTGTTCGCAAAGAAACTTCAACAGCCATTACGGCCACACGTCATAGTCGAAGTTTCGATAATCATTTTTTTATCTACTGGCTAGCTACTTCTTTTACTAATTAATATTTATATTTTTTTAGATTAATATTTATATTTTGGCATTGATTTTATTGTTAAATTTCTAGTTTATGTATTGTTAATGTAAACCGGAATAGCGGATGTACCTAATACAAGCAATTTTCCTATCATTTGTTTGTTATTAGGTAGGTACATAAGTCTTAGAAATAAACATTTTTTTTTTTATATTTCTTGTTTCTAACTTCCTTGATTTCGCGTGTAGCTAGTAAGGTGAGATCAAGATTTCTAGAGCAACTTAGCTCATGGGGTTTGACTCAGACAAGTTCCAGTCTCAATCTCAAACTCCTGGTTTGACAGTTGTACAGACGCCTGCACATCAAACGATTAGTACTATCTGTCAAGTTTCTTTAATAGATTTTCAACTTTATCGCTGACGTATGAGGTTCAAAGTAGTTTGAGAAAATTTGATAGTTTCGGGTAGCTTGATGTCTGTACAACCTGAATAACGATTGCCAAAGTACCTGCTAAGTTACATTTATTGATGCATGATGAATCGAGGGCTGCGGGACTGTTCGAAAGAGATACCGCGGCCTTGGAACACTAAGGGCAAGGAAGGCACATGGATGGGTTTAGTCAGTACAAGTCTGACACTCCCTTCCGCTCCGCCCAGAGCGGGAGGAGTCATTTGATGATTTCCCATCCGAAATAAAAAATGCATGATGAATCTGTCTGGCTCTGTCAGTTAATCATGATAATCACACACAACACAATATAATGTATATCCTAAAATGGTCATCATCATGGCATCCTCACGCTTCGCATATTTTTATTGTAAAATACAGTTTAAACCAAATTAAACCACCAAACCTCGATATGGGAGTTTTATTTAAACAACGGAAGCCCCAACTCATAGGTATTTGGTGAAAACTCTAATGGGAACAAAAATTTATTTTTTGCCCAAAAACGATGATTTCTAAATGACTCGCGGACAAATTACCCAAAAACAACGGGACAAAATTTGACTTAAGTGGTTAAAGATATTTTACCGGTATACCGCGGCGTACTGGTAATTTGCGCGAGCTGCAAATTGTTACACAATTACTGTTAATTCGTTGTTTTATTGTCACGTTGGATATTGAAAGAAATTTCTAAAATAAGCCCGGTCTAGACTAAGATATTCAACTGAGAAAAAAAAGTGGTAAAGATGTTATTACTCAGTGGAAGACTTTCTAAATGATATTTAATACTATCACTATCACTACATATTATAAAACAAAGTCCTCCGCCCAGTTTGACGGTCTGTTCGCGATAAACTCAAAAACTACTGCACCGATCTTTATGCTGTTTTCACCAATGGATATAGCGGTTCTCAAGGAAGGTTTTAGTATATAATTTGTCAAGTTTTTGTTGCGGGTACGGGATCAAAATTTCATGATTAAATTTTTCGCGATAACCGACATCCACGCCACGAATACCAGTATTTTACCAGGAGCGAATGCCTATCTGACCTCCACAACCGAGTTAGCACTGGGCAATACGCAACAGCTTGGTAAGACTGCGGTGCTTTTCGAGGCACGGAAGAATCTCTGGAATGTAATGGATGGTCACCCATCTACGTATCGATCTTGGCAACGGCAGCTTAACCTTGAAGACCGACCCGTGCCGCTTTTATTATTGGGGATAAATATAATGACCACCAAGAATAACTTAGTGACCACTAACATCTATCACCTAAAATATCAATTGATCACCAAATTTAGTAAATAACCACCAAATTTTAATGAGGTGGTTGATGACAAAGTACACACACCGGCAAAATTAGAGGAACGCAAAAAAAAGGTGCCTCTTTTTTTAAACCTATAGGTATTTCGACAAGTGGTCCGGTATATTGGAATGATTACCCTTTTTCAACATAGCATAATGGGCCATTTTGACATTTTTCAACCCTCTTACAAAAATTGTACCCTCTTAAGTGTTTGTTTACAATTAACGCTTCTAAGTGTTTTTGATAAGGAAGATGGTTTAAGCAGTCAATGGTGGCCCTAGCTCATTTTATTTGTTTTGCTTGGAGAGTTAACATTGTATCGCATACAGAATGAGTGATTTGCCAGCAACTGAAGTCGCCAGGGCTGTAACAATGATTGAGGAAGGTCACACCTACCGTTCAGTCAGTCGAACGTTGGGTGTATCAGTATCCGTGATCCACCGTAATGTGCAACGATACAGACAGACAGGATCTTACGTGCGCAGGCGAGGGCAAGGCAGAAATCGTGCAACCAGTGCCGTAGACGACCGTTTTATAAGGGTGCAAACTTTAAGAAATCGTCGTCAAACGGCTGTTCAGACCCGAAATGTCTTGGAAGAAGTGCGTAACGTACGTGTTAGTGAACGAACAGTGAGGAGAAGGTTGAATGAAGTTGGTTTGAAGTTATACGTGCCAGCAAAAGCGCCAAAACTTGAAGTGAGCCATCGAGTTGCCAGATTAGCATTCGCCCGTCAATATCAAAATTGGTCCGATGAGTGGAGTCAAGTTTTATTCTCCGACGAAAGTCGCTACTGTGTAAATTTCATTGACGGAAGGGAGAGGATGTGGAGATATCGAGGAGAACGTTACCATCAAGCAAATTTTTCCGAAACAACGGCTTACGGTGGAGGGTCGGTAATGGTGTGGGGTGGTATAAGTTTAACGGCACGCACCGCTCTAGTCATCATTGATGGCGGTTCTCTGACTGCACACAGGTACATAACGGAGATCCTAGAACCTCATGTTATCCCTTTTGCTCCATTCATAGGCTCAAATTTTATGTTTATGCACGATAATGCACGCCCCCACACAGCGCGCATAGTGCAGGATTACCTTAATGAGACCGGTATAACGCAGATAGACTGGCCAGCACGATCTCCAGACATGAATCCAATAGAACATGTCTGGGACATGATAGGACGCAGGGTCCGAGAAAGAAATCCACCCCTAGGAATGTCGAAGAACTGAAATTGGCGCTGGTTGAAGAATGGGACATTTTGCCTCAGGAAATGATTGGAGGTGTCATCAGGAGCATGGGTAGACGTATTGAAGCGCTAAGAAGAGCACGTGGAGGTAACACACGCTATTAATTCTGAGTTTTTACTTTTTTTGTTGTAAATTTAGGACTTCAATATTTTTCAGTTACGACCATTTTTATTATTTCTCAATAAATCAATTCTAACTACCCCACATTTTGTTGTTTTCTTTCATAAAATAAACAAACACACTCAAATAAACCGAAAACAATAAATAAAATGCATTAAATCCCAAAAAATAATTCATTTTTTTTATGTTCCTCTAATTTTGCCGGTGTGTGTAGTTTTGCCTAGGCCGACTTGGGGCACCCCGACACGGATAGATTAGGTTAGAAGCGTAAGGCCATAACTTACGTGGTTATTACTTTATAAAGCATTCAGAAGTAGGAGCCCCGCTTAGCTCCATCGACCGGGTCTCCCTCGACTTAGATGCAAGAGCAAATTGAACTGTTATAGTTCAATTTCTGGTGATCATTAACTATTGTTGGTTCTAATTTCACGCTAAAATGGGTGAACTAATCTAATTTTGGTGATCATTTACTATTTTTGGCAATCAAAAGTATTTTACATTTTAATCTGGTGGTTGGTTAAACATAAGCCGTTATTATTTAGCCACGAGCTCCTCTTATCCAAATGCTCGTAACCTCTCAAAATGCAGGTTAAATCGACAAAAAACAAAAGACTATCGCATTCAATGTTGCCTGTTCCGATTATTATCTTTTAATTGGTTGTCAACGAAACCTAGTACACCGCAAATGATTACAATCTCTAACACAACAGACTAAGGTTTGTTTTTGTATTGTGAAGTGAACTGCTCAATATGATTTCTATTTCTAGGTAATATGTTGGTTGTTGGCGCGTAGTTATTAGCTATGTAATATTCAATGCAGGCTATTGATTTTATACCGTTAGGCGAAGAAATCTGTTGAATATTATATTTTATTTTGTCTTTTGCTGTCCGTATGACTGAACTCTTAAACGGAGCTCGTGGCTATCTAATAACAGTCGCTCGGGTCAATTTTTAGATAAAGCAGCGCTTGCCTAGGTTGGTTCTTGGATGGGTGACCACCCATTACATACCGAGTTAACACCTCATTCTTAAAGTCCTGGCGCTTTTTGAAGGTTCCCCCGAAAAAGGTATATCACACCAAAAAATTCCCAGTATTTTTTTACCACTTAAAGTTACTTGTAAAAGAAAAGGAGTCAGCTTATCATTTATTGGGCACAAATCCTACCAAGTGTTGCAATGGAGTTCCTAGAGGTCAGCATTACAGCAAGCTACGCTAAGTAAACTGTCTGTTGTCTGTAAACCTTGAAATAATGAATATTAGTAAAACCAAGCCACTAGCGATACCTACAGTGGAATTTTCAGTAACATTAAAGGTAAAGCAAATTTGGGAATATTATTGAGTCCATTATTATTTCAAAGCATTTTCGTATTCCTACAGCGTCTCAACAAAATTCAACAGTAGCTAGCAACACATTTTTTACTTTACCGGCATCGTTACCGCTTATAGTGTGCAACTATAGCCCTCTAGGAATCAAAACCTCAGCAGTACACTACCTCCTGGCAGGGCTGCGGGACTGTTCGAAAGAGATACCGCGGCCCTGGAACAGAAAGAGCAAGGAAAGAACATGGATGGGTTTTAGCCAGTACAAGTCTGACACCCCCTTCCGCTCTGCCCAGAGCGGGAGAAGTCATTTGATGATTTCCCATCCGAAAAAAAAAAAGCAGTACACTACCTAAAGAAAGGGACAGTCTCAACATCTCCCTGCCCTAGTCCCATATTACTTGGGGTCGGCGCAACACGTTGTTTTTGTTCCATCCTCCTCTGTCAGCCTTTACGCTATGCTTTTTCTTTCATATAATTCCTCACACAATCCATCTATCGTTTCCTTGGTCTTCCTCTCCCTCTCCATCTATCAACATTTATATTCATCACTCTTTTAGTCACATATGATTCGTCCCTCCTCATCACATGTCTTGATAACTTTACACGACTTTTTCTTTTTTTTTTAAGGGTTCTGTCCCGAAAGAGTAAAACCCTATTACTAAGACTCCGCTGTCCATCCGTCTGTCTGTCGGTCCGTCTGTCACCAGGCTATATCTCATGAACCGTGATAGCTAGACAATTTTCACAGATGATGTACTTCTGTTGCCGCTATAAAAACAAATACTAAAAACAGAACAAAATAAATATTTAAGGGCGGTTCCCATACAACAAACGTGATTTTTTGCCGTTTTTTTGCTCGATATTAATAACGGCGACAGGTCGACGCTTGAAATATTCAGAGAATATTAACTTGTATATACTACTACTTTAATAATAAATTATTCTATTAAGATAAAATTAATATTTAAGGGGGGCTCTCTTACAACAGACATGATTTTTTTTGCCGTTTTTATAGATAATGGTACGGAACCCTTCGTGCGCGAGTCCGACTCGCACTTGGCCGATTTTTTTACGAATGGCATCTCGCAGGTCAACTTATGACACTGGCTTCTGCTTAACCAGACTATCCTGTGGATGCCTTGAGAGTAAGGCCTCCAGACAAGGGCAGATGACTTTTCCGGCGTCGTTACGTCTATAACCACCGCATCAGTTTACTACAAGGCACAGTCTATCATACAAATATACTCCAAATACAATGTATCAAGCACACACATTGAATCCTAAATCCCACACTCCTTACTTCAGGTGGCATAAAATCGATAACCGCATCGAATATGAATATTACATACAGATGTACTTGACGGCGATTGCTTTGGTTATAGCCGTCTGGCTTTGGATGTTTGGATTCAATCACGGATTAACGGCTAAACGGAACGAAGACTCGTGTCTTTCGGGTACATTATACAGGGTGTAAACAGACTCTTCACGAAGCCGTCAACCAAGCATTATGTACATCAAACTAAGTAACTTTACGCAAAAATTAGTGCTGGGAAACGACTTTTTTTTTTTGGGCTGAAACATCACGTTTTACGGTAGGACTCAATGTTACGCACTCAAAACATTGTGCTGATGGATGAATTGAATAGTAAGGGGGTCCTGAAGGCGTTTAAAGTAAAAATCTTACATTAAAAATATGTATTTAAAAAAAAATCTTGTGAAAATGTTGGAACTTTGACCCCCAATATCTCCGTAACTAGAAGGTTCCCAGGTATGGTCTAAAACAAAAAAATGATCGCAATGACGGGGAGAACAAGTGCCTTTCTGCTTCGTTAAGAGTCTGTTTATACCCTTTATAGTGTAGTTATATGGGGCAGTAAGGGCAGGTCCAAAACCGTTGCATCTCAGGAAAACGGTCTTAGGAGACGTTAACTTATTTTTTTTTTATATTTTGAACTCACTTATTTTGGAAAAATGTTCAGAGAGCTAGGAAACGGGCAATTTTCACAAATTCTTTTTTTTATGCCCATCGATCCCGTTTCTTAATAAGATACAAAATTATTTTCGGGATGAACTGAGGTTTGAGTGTTGGAAAAATTACAAATCACAATCTTCCATACATACATTTGATCGGTAAAACTTTTATCATTCACGTTATCAAACTACTACAAATGCACACATTTATAATATCACTATTTACAAATGCACACATTTTATAGTATGACGCAAACTCCACCTACATTGCGGTGACGTATCCTGACACTAATTTGACCTATGTTTATTATTCAGAATAAAGGCTGTTAACTTGTGTGAAAATCGGTTATCATGATAAGGGGAACACCATATTAACGACCGATTGATTTGATTATGAAAGATGATATGGCTATGGAAAGGATGTAACTGCTGAGATCACGACTAATAGAGAAGAATTGAAGAAGAAGAGTAGCAGCACCGACTCCAAATAAACAAGTTCAACGGCAAGAGAATGATGAGTGGCTCCCAACCTTTTACATCAGGGACCACAGTGATTTGCATTGGGACATTTGGGACTATCCGTGTCCTTCCTTACTTAATTGTCAAATTCTAAATTAACGCGAGTGAAGCCGCAGCAAAAGCTAGTTCTGTACAATAGTGTAGTAGTGGTGAGGGATCCTACAAATATTTTTTTCCGTTCGGGAATCAAATCCGCGACACTCAGCGCAGCAGCCGATTCCTCAGCCACTGCGGCGCCAACCGTGCCTACAACGATTACTCCCTCTGATACAGAGAGGCATGTTTCTCACCAGGGCTGCGGGACTGTTCGAAAGAGATACCGCGGCCCTGGAACACAAAGGGCAAGGAAGGTAAAAAAAAGGCATGTTTCTCAACAGTGGGAACTGTACAGGCTGATTATGCCTTTAGTAAGTTAGTAATTCAACACCAAACTCGGATATTAAGTAACTATTACGAGACAGCGACCTCCGGCCCACACGTGGAGTCGGTGACGTACCCACTCTTAGAGCCCCCACACATTGAGCCACTAGTGGCGAACACATAAGAACGACTAGTGGCTGCCACAAATTGCGGACGCGTTTCTCCATACATTTTGTACAGCATCGGCGCACACCGAGCGTTTGAATGGCCGCGTCCGAGCCACAAGCTGCGGGAATCGACCGTGCTCGCTACTTGTGGCCGCGTTTTGTCGTTCGACTCGTGCGCACATACGGCCACAAACACACGTCCGCCTCTGTCGAGTACCACTTGAACAACTGCCGCAAGTGGCAGCCACTGGTGGCGGCGTATAGTGGTCTGACTGAACCTCTGGTGGTCGCGTTTAGTAGCGGCGACTGGACGACATAATGTGCGGGGGCTCTTAATTGAACCGCCGATGTCATTAAGATCATTCGCTATTCCTACTTTTGGTCAAGCACGAAGCGTGGGAGTTTTATAAACAAGCAATAAAACAACTATGGAAACCTTTACATGGCCTCTCGGTGTAATAAAAAAAAAGAAAACCAACTTCTTGACTTATTCTGAAGTGTATTTTTGGATGACCTGCATTGAACTGTGGATATCGTAAAAAGGAGTTTCTTTGAAATATAATACAAGGATAAAATAACATAACATCACGCCTGTAATCCCTGAAGGGTTAGGCAGAGGTGTACCTAATAGTACACTCACATTTCGCCAGTTATGTTAAGTCCCATGTAACAGGGTAACACAAGTGTAGACCCATGGCTGCTAAAGAAAAATTCCTGATAGAAAAACCCAATAACAATTTGCCCGACTCGAGAATCGAACCCAGGACCTCATGCTCAAAAGTTTTGATGTAAAGTTTTTGTTGGGTTGCTGGTGTAGTTCTTGTACGTAGTTCTTTTTCTTTATTGTGTGGTTAGTGCCTAACCTGGTTTCAGAATTTTGATGCTGCCCATGGGCCTCTGACTTGACTTTACATGCCGTCAGGAAATATCTCTCAGGCATGCTGGTTTCCTGACGATGTTTTCATCCACCGAAGCAAGTGATAATTATACAATACGCACATGAATCCGAAAAATCAGAGGTGCGTGACTTGGGTTCGAACTCGAGACCTATGACTTGGCAGTCCGACGGTCATACCACTAGGCTATCACTGCTAAAAGTAGCAAGTTCTGTAAGTAGTTAAGTACACTGTATTGTATTTACTAGATTTTCAGTTTTATGGCAACTAGCAACTAAATTGTCGTTAAATCAATATCTGGATAAGAATTGTGTAAATTACGTGTATTTTACATACTTTAAAGGTGTTTACATAAGGATAAAAAACGTCGAATATAGTATTTTGAATAGCAAATATATACATAGTATGGCATGAAATGTAATTTTACAGATAAGACCAAGAAACGTTCTGAAATAATATCATTCCAAAAGACGTAGGGTTTCCCCTTTTTTTTCGGATGGGAAGTTATCAGATGACTTCTCCCGCTCGGGCAGAGCGGAAGGGAGTGTCAGACTGTACTGACTAAAACCCATCCATGTTCTCCTTTCCTTGCCCTTAGTGTTCCAGGGCCGCGGTATCTCTTTCGAACAGCCCTGCAGCCCTGGCAGTAGGATTTCCCCCTAAGGATCGGAATGGAAGGAATGATCCAATGCATGCCGCCTATATGTACAGGATATAAATATTATTCATCATAATCTGCCTACTTTACCAACTGTTGGGGTCGGCTTCGAGTCTAACCGGATGCAACTGAATACAAGTATTTTACATGGAGCGACTACCTATCTGACCTCCACAACCCAGTTAGTACTGACATTTATTGAACCCAATATATTGCAGGATAATTATTATAAGCCTATATTTATAGGACAACGCCCCAAGACATAGTAAAAAATCAACTTAAACTCAAAGGCAACGTACACATAGGCATTTAGAATATGAAGTCATATCCTTCTTGTTCTAGGAATATAAAAACTGTGATACATTCTTGGTACCTTCAACGGCACTATAAAGTAACACTCGAACTACTAAAACCGCCATTAATGTTAAGAAATCAAAGACCTGTCGAAGTCAAATTGTTACGTACGCCGTGCGGTTGATTGTATAGTGAGGGATATGAGTAATTTTACTGCCTTTCAACAACCGGTAGGAAACGTTCTCTAGATCTATGTTATTGTAAACTACTAATTAGCTCCAATTAAGCCGTCCGCACTGATTAAATGGTAATTTTTGCAGATTTTATAAACAGATTTCTTAACCTCCCATCCTTCAAGGATTTATAATTTCTCATCGATCGAACAGTTGACTTTGTTTTGGTTTCAAAGTGTTCATATCCAGGTGCCACTTTGTGTGCTCACTCCACAATGTACAATTGAAAGGAATATTAATAAACTGTGGTTTTGTTCCACAAACGATGGGGCACTTGATAACGTGTCCTGCCTGTTCACAAATTACAAGAGCTCATGGACGCTACTGAAAGTGCCAAACTAGTTGACAAATGGGCTGAATCAATTTCGATTGCCGTCGAAACTCAAAGAAAAGAGACTTATGGAGGAGTGCAAAAACTTAAAAAATACTTAAAAACTCAAGGAATTACGGTTGAATTCGATCACTAGTTTAAGGATGCCCATTTGAGCATGAAATTAGAACCAAAAATAGTTAAGGACCACCAGAAATTGAACTGTTATGCTCTTGCATCCGAGTCGAGGGAGACCCGGTCGACGGAGCCCCCGCGATTACTTCTGAATGGTTTATAAAAAAATAACCATGAACCTCATTCGACCCTGCTATACCCTTCTAACCTAATCTATCCGTGTCGGGGTGCCCCAAGTCGGCCTAGGCAAAACTAGTTTGTCATCAACCACCTGATTAAAATTTGGTGCCCATTTACTAAATTTGGTGATCAATTGATATTTTAGGTGATAAATGTTAGTGGTCACAAAGTTATTTTTGGTGGACATTATATTTATCCCCCTAGTATAATAATAAGTCTTTCTCACCTGTACCGGCAGCTATCATTCAGAGCCGCGGCCCCGCCTGCGCGCTCACTGCACCACACATGTTGTCACTAAGACATGTCACTACACTGCACTACACTTCACTGTCACTGTCACTTAGCACATTGTGGGGCATCCAAATTTTTGATGTATCTGTAACAAAGGAAAAGAATTGTGAGTCATTGTGTACATAGATAGCTAGGATTTATATTCCACCTCATATCCTGCTGGTTGAGGCCCAAAAAGTGCAGCCAAAGAGACCTCTTTGCTGGCACCGGCCGAAGCCATAGCGGCGAAATTTGGAACAATAATTATAGTGTCAGCAATGCGAATAAGCTAAGAATTATAATAGAATCACCATCATAACCAATGTTAAGAACCATGATAAGTTATAAAACGATGGAAGGTACAGTTATATCACAGATTTTAATAGATGTGTCAGTCGCAGCTCAGGAGAACTTTATTGTAAGGACAATGAAGACGAACTAAGAACCGACTAACTGACTTTATGACAGTGACCTAAATTCACTAAGGTAAGCAAAAGATTAACAAATAACTGAAGGAACTGTAAAGGCTAATGATGAAGTCTGTCAAAGAACCAATGGCTGTTGGAATAGAAGTCTTTGAAAGGAGACCGTAGAATGTAGATCAACAATCGTCAAGAGAAATGTTCAGCCAGCCATTTGAAGAACAGGAAGGCTATGGCAGGACATGAAACGCTTAACCGATAACCAAGCATCATCTTGTAATAATCATTAAACCCGAAAGTAAACTATACATTGATACACACAATAACATAACTAAGACTATTCTCGCAAATATCTCTAATAATGTACAAGTTCCAAGCTTTGTGTTTTTAGTGAGTGATTGTTCGAACAATACTATCGAATATTCTATCTGGGGCAAGAACGTGTCGATATAGCGTATAAATCGATATATTGTATTGTTCTGACATCTTACGCTTAGTTATTTGATTTGGTAGCAGTGAAAGAAATCTAGTTTCGTACATAAACGAATTTTGAACACTCGGTCTTAATTTTAAGCAAGCGAAATGTTAATAATCTTCAACAACATGCCTATAATCCCCGAAAGGTTCGGCAGAAGGTGTACCTAGCTACACGGTACACCCACATTAGCCAGTTATGTTTAAAGCCCGTGTAATATAAGCGATCCTATTACCATCAATCAGGCACAAATCTAGACTTCGGTCTGCTACTGAGAAATTTCTCATGAAAAACTCTTATAGCTACGCAGAAATGAAAACAAAATTCAATTAGATAATCCTCAAAAACGAAGTCTAAAACACAACCCTCAAATACCACAAAAACACGAAATTAAAACAATAATTCATAACAAAAAACACGGTTTCGCCATCACATACAAAAATTAAACGCACACAGAATCACCCTAATAAAATTACCTTCGCTACTATTCAGCGAAATTATCGTTCACAATGCCAACCACCCTTATTGGGGTTTTCCTCCCCTTTATTTACTCTCACCCTCACTCCTACATCGTTCAATATTTCTGTCCCTTTCTAGCTGACTCTAGGATTTCGTTGGAAGTACAACACGTCAATTTTATGTTTAAATGGCAGGATGAGTGGAACTGGTTTTAAATGTTGCTTTTGCTCTCAAAATAACGTAATCAGATTGTTAATCTTCTATTAATTATTTAAGAGGTTACTAAGGGATTTAATTTGGATCATCTTTAACACTACGGACATACAACAATAATTACGGTTTTCTGACAGCTTCCTTTTGACAATTCGTTAAAATAAAACCGTTCGTGAGGTCCTAAAAAAGTGCCAAACGCCTTCAAAGCATATCGAATTTCTACAACGATTTTCAACTTTTTTTCCGCAGCTAATGTTAACCCTACATTTACGGCTTTGTCATCTTAGTAATCGCTGATGGATAGTCACGTTGTTCAGTCCCTTAGTACAATGTATTGGAGAGAAACATTTTGAATGTGCATCGAATAACCGTGTGGACTATAAGCTACTACCGCTTCTGAGGTCCCGGTATCGGTATCGATCCTTCAGCCGTGTCAAGTGTAATTAAAGGACTACGGTCAGAAACACAGTAGGTGAGAGCAACCGATTGAAATAGCGCTATAAATTGAGCAATAGCAAAAGAGAGTATTGCTAATTCGCTAGGTAGCTTCATATAGTCATATTGGATGAAGTTAGGCGGTTAGTGGGTCTAGGGACAGTAATATTATCGCCTAAGTTTTTGGGCCTAGAATGCTGTCACTAACACCAAATGAATGCCTAAAAGTATGATTCCGAACCACGCTGCACGCAGCAGTGCTGCCGCGTCACTACTGGCCCCCATACAATTTCTATAAGCTTATATGAGATTACATTCCGAGCTAGGCAGCAATGTAAGCAAAGCACGTTAGTGGCAGCACTGCGGCAACAGCACTGCTGCTTGTGGTCGAGTTCGGAATCATACCTTTAATATAATTGCACTATTGGAATTTCAACTGTGGGCGGTGAACTGAGAAAAATCTAAAATCCAACACTGCATTTGAATTAAGAAGACGGGCTTAACAGTTTGACTAAACATCACTAAAGGTAAAATTTAGTTCATCTTCATTAAAACACATCAACAAAAAATTCTTTAAACATCATTATAAGTACTCTATCGTATCTTAGAAAATGACTTGCAATATTTATAAGAAGTTAAACGCACTTTAGCAAATACACAATAAGGAACATTATATTTTTCTTTTAATTGACAGCTTGCCAGTTGTTTTCCCGTCACTTCAAGATTCTGTGTCAATAAACCAGAAACTAAGCGGTGATTCGTTCAATAAAACTCCGTTCTATACTAATGAAGAACAAAAAAACTATAACTTAAGGACAAAAACGAAAAACCGATTGCTATAAAGCCGTATTTGCCATAAGCGAGATAGAAATAAATACTCCTTTACAATCCCTGTACAACTTTGTCTTCAGGTGAGCAAATCGCGGGTAGGGGCAGATACTTTAGAAAGTTTGTAAAATTCTCACGAAGTTATGGGTCCATAGTGGCAGATTTTTCTTGTTAACCCCATACATTGCAATACAGTTTTAACTCCTTGGAATGCACAAAGATCAATCTCGATTCCTCCCTTCAGATAAAGCAAGCGTCGTCAAATTATTGCGAAGCTAGATGTGCACAGTCGTTAAAACCTTACCGAGCAACATCGGTTTATGTCTATCGGCTTTCCAGTACAAAGTAAGTCTACGTTCACTTGGGTTTTATGACTTGCACGGATGTTAGGCAAAGGCTAAAAGGTTTATTGTTATCCGTAGTCCCTGATCAAGGCGAAACTATTTGCCATAAGAATAATAGTAAAATGAAAGAGAGAAGTGTAAGTTTTGAAAAAGCAACGGGCTTAAAATAGATCCTTGTGGTGCACTGTTTTGGTTCACGTAGTTTTTAGGATCTTAGCATTTTTATTAGCGTTAATTTTGCGCATGTAATTCTACTGGAAAATTACTGCTAACTCTTCGGGTAAAGTTTGGCTAAAGAACCGTATTTTGTTTACAATTCCTAGTTTCAGTCAATCGAACGCGTCCAGAAAGTCTTCTTGCCTGTCATAATTATTTCTTTAATATAAAACCGAATAACTCACTCATGACCCGGGGCTACAATCCCCGTAAAACCCTATTGTCCCCGAGCAAGTGTCCTAGATAATAACAGGCTAACATTTACATGCAATGTTGCTTCCGGGTATATGCCCGCCTTAGGGAAATACCCGGGAACGGAGCACTAGTTACAGCTCCAAATAAGTGCAGAGTTTGAAGTCTTTTGACTACATTTATATTGATCTAGCTGTTTATCTTACCATGTGTCCAAGCATCTTTGAATAATACGGTGAAAGTGATTTTAGGTTTTATTTATTACATTATGGGCCTGCTCTTGACCTCGATCCCGCCTGATGGAAAGCGAAAAGCTGGATGAGGTTTATGATGGAACGAGCATGCCAGAAGATGCCTGTTTACTCTTGCTTTGAAGGCATACGAGTTAAACACAGTGGGAGGGAACAGAATAATTAAAAGATTTAATACTGGCAAATTGTGGATGGACAGTACTCCTTTGTTTATCTGCATTTTCTATCTGTCTAAATGAAACAAAAGTCTGAATTCAACCGATATTGTTGACACCAAATATAACCGTAACCGGACAATAGCGCTGTTCATAAACGTTGCCCATAAAATCACTTCACGCGAGGGGAGTTGCCCCTATACTCCAGTGGTGCCAAATTATACCAAATGCTGTGATTCGTAATAATATACCATTTTATTTGCAGCTGAATTTATAATTTGCTATGTTCCTTTTTGTACTGTTTTTTTTTGTTGTAGCAACGTTATTTGTTTGATAGTTATGGTCTTGCCATATTTTGGCAAGCTTACGCTATAATGGCGTTTTAATTTAGTAACATTGGCCCAATAAGAATATTGGAAACAACATTCCCAAAGATAAAACTGTACAAAAGACGAGATGGGTAAAAACAAAGAACGGTGCGTAATGATATGAGCAATGTCGGATAAACGAAAACAATAAAGTCATCAACATACAAAAGAATGCGCATTTTTACTCTGACGGGATCAAACAAACAGTATAACTGACCCTTTTAATATTACTTCAGTCAACAAACTACTTAACCGGAACAATGCCTCGTGAAATTCGTTTAACTTAAACCCTGCACTGTACTTAAATAACGCAAAATTTCGATCTGCTAAAACCCTTTTCCCGTATCCACCGCTAGCGCTATCCCAAAACGTTAAATTAACATCTGAAAAGCCAGCATTAGGCACCTACCTAGATACAGCGCGGTCCAGCCACTCACACAAGCAAAACACTAGCTACACACGCAAAGATGTCTCCAACAAAATAAAACACCGGCCCCTGTCATATGGTATTGATTCCGACCCTTCGATTGCCGTCCCTCTCGCACACCGGTCAGCAACGAAAGTGCGAAAAGGACAGGTGTAGATACTTTCTTCTTGGCGACTCGGTTTGAGATGTAATGTTTACTTGTGTGCAGATTAATGCTCGGGTAACGCCCTGCCTGGGATGATTCTGTATAGCTTTTAGTGTCCCCGAGTCGGGTTTTGATCGGTTCGAGGAAAAGTGATGTTCGTTTAAGTAGAACTATAATGCTTCTTATATTACTGACCCTTGAAGTGAACGTTTCAAGTGTTTTGTATGCTTGTCTGTTCATGCTCGCATGTGTGCGAGGAAAGGTGCAAAGAACTCTTTGTCTAGGATGACGCTACGTCTTTTTAGCATTCTTTCTTGTTGTATAATAATGCCGATACAAATATTGAAGATATTATGAGGGCAGCTTAATGCAACAACGACATTGAATAGAAATTATCTAAACTCATCATTTGATTAGAACTATAGATTATTGTGAATAATTAAAACACTTCATCTTGAGACGATTGTTAAGCGATTCGATGGCAATTGTTTGAAGAAGTTAATGCAGTCAAAACCACCATTCCACATTGAACGTTACGTTTATATAGATACGATGCATTTTACAAAAAACGAGCACCAACAATAGACGAGACGAGATCACCTTTGTACCTACCTAGCAATTGTGTTTATGGTGAACGCATTTCAACATCAGAGATCGAATTGTCCGGGATCCGATAAATTGGCCCAGCCTACACTTTCGGACGTCCAACCAATATAATAAGACCCATTATATACCTACATTATTTTGATGGATAGCCCAGTACGCTGGGGTGACAACTTCGCCCCTAATTTAAGTATATATAGTTAGGGGTGGTTAGGGGTACTATAAAGGGTAGAATTAATCCGCGCTTGTTTTAGGGCGCGTGTACAACAGATGTATTGGAAACTGGACATGAAAGGGAAGTTTTAAATTGTAATTGTGTAGTGCTTTCGGTTTTAGATTTAGTAAGCAACTGGCAGTTTTTTTTTAATTTTTAACAGACATTGCCATATTTGCTATATACATACATATGTACAGTATGCTGCTTGTTTACCAAATTAGTCACCCAAATCTGATTCGCATGATTTATAATGTTTGAGAGCAATTATCGAGACTTCTCTTTAGTTTATTAATGAGTTCAGAAACAATTTCTCTAAACGATGTCGAAAATTACATTAAAATTCATTGATTTATTTAATAATAATAATAATACAGGAAATAATAATACATTTATTTTACAGATCATACAATCCAATTTATTAGTAATACACATCTTAAAACACTGGTGTTAGTACAAATATATTTGGAAAAAATAATTAATAATAATAATTTAGAAGACTAACGCGGTCACACTCGCGGCCAAACCAACATAATATAAATTTAAATGTAAAAAAATATGATAAAAACGATATACAAGCTTCCGACTGTCAGACAACACTGTTTATCCAAGACAGTACAAAGACTCCAGTAATAAATAAAATAGTACGTCTAAGGACAAGAATCCTCTCCCGTTGAGGATTTGCGCGCGCCTAGACTACACACTGCCATAAAAATAGAACCTGGGATTTTGCTTTCTTGAACTTGTATAACTAAATGTCATACTTGTTCTGTTTTCGAGAATCGATTGGATCCAATCTCTCTTAACGCTCTGTATAAAATAATCGCCCAAACAATTCGCGCGAATGACCAACATCGCATTCAAAATCAATAGTATGTTCCGGTCACATCTGTGTATTTTTTTATCACTTTATATACAATAACTAAAGCAGGACAACAAAATAACCTAATTCGAAACCCACCGACACTGAAAATCCATCTCTAACAGTGTCCAATTGAGTTGCTTTTAGAAAAACCAGTTTGTTAGTTGCGTCAGTTTATTATTTAGTTTGCTGATGCAGATTGATTGACGCAGCTTTCGTGATTATTACTTGGTGTATGGACCATTATTATAAGGGTGCCTGCATGGGAACCGGTTTTGGCCCAGACATAATTGTTTTAAAAGTTACAGTATTGTGAACTACAGCACCACCTAGCGGCCTATATCACAGCGGTGACACATGAACGTTTATTGATTAACCAGCTGTGGACCGTGGGTACGCTTCATTCAGTAGTGGACTAAGTAATCAGTTTATTTGTGTTAGTACTTGAGACAGGGATTCGTACAAAAGAGTTTGTAGACGAGCTAATATATACAAGATAAGGTCAGAGGGGTTGAGGGCTTTAAAACAGGTTAATTTGTTAACCAATACAATCAGAACATCACCAAAGAGACATTTACAGATCTTAGGGATTAATTTCTTTTATATGTAGATCCCTATCCAAATGATTTGCATTGCAGAGCAAAAACCTATTTCCGTTTCGTTGAAGAGAAACAATTAAAAGTTACTATTATTCATAAACTTCCTTAACAACAAAACACTTTTACACCATAGTTTGTCTTAGAAAGTCACACAGATCAAAGCAAAAGAGGTCATCAATTAACATTGACGATACAATAAATCCTTTACACGGTTCAAAATTTCAAAGAAAAGACTCGGACTACATCACTGGAAAATATAGCAAAAACAGTCGAACACAATCTTGCTATAAATTCTTCCGTACATGTACAGGAACACAGACAAAAGAAAGTAGCATTGAATAAAATCGCCTATCAATTCACATACAATCTGCATGT
The DNA here is from genome assembly GCA_950005105.1 of Lycophotia porphyrea. Lineage (NCBI taxonomy): Eukaryota > Metazoa > Arthropoda > Insecta > Lepidoptera > Noctuidae > Lycophotia > Lycophotia porphyrea. The sequence goes on along the minus strand of OX465410.1, from coordinate 4,638,650 downwards.
TCACACAGTATATAACGGTTCAATGGCACGACTAGGGTTTACAGAGCAGTAAAATAAACTAGAGCTGGAGATTTAACCTTTAGATCTTATTAACATTGGAATTGAGAACGTATATTAACTGCGTCCCTATGTAATTGCACAAATAGTTTAGAATAAACATAAAAGTATTGAATTTGGAGGTCTTTGTGTGAACGATGATATGGATGGAAAAGACATCATGATATGACGACTAACAGAGACGAAGAAAAGAATGAAAGAAAAAATATTATGACTAATATATTGGCATAAGCGCTGGGGAATGACGATGATGAATTGGGAAGTCTTCGTCCAGGAGTAAGAGAATACAAGCAATAATAGAAACCTAAATGACCCATTATGAAGTTGATGGTTGGGCAACAGTAACACTGTAGCAAAACTCTATGATGTAATTATGACCTATCTACTTACGCAAAGTGTGATAGACAATTGAAGATAAACACTTTTATGAGAGATATTTAAATTTATCAGTCGCTCCTTGTAAAGTACTGGTATTTAGCTGCATCCGGTTAGACTGAAAGCCGACCTCAACGTAGTTGGGAAAAGACTAGATGATGATGATTAAAATTTACCAGAACATTATTATAAGCTTAGAAATACAGACAAAGTCCTGGCCTTTTGCTTCGAGGAATCCGTGTGGGAAGAGAGACCATATTATACAAGGCACTGACAAAACTTCAATAAATCAGCTATTAAAGTATTAGAAAACATCTGGCTCACAATTGCACCATACCAGAAAAAGGTATAACCCAACCTGACCTTAAAGTCAGACAGCCCTGCGCAAGAGCGTGTCAAAACGACAACACCGCATGCTACCATGGGAAAACGGAATCGAATTATATTGCACTGTGTCGGTCACTTTCTACTGGTTGCAAAACTATGGTCCTTCTTAGAATGGGCATCTAGGACAGTGTCGAAGTTGAGACTTAAATAGGCTAGGCTAGCAACACTACACCAATATTTGAACCAACCTTTGGATGGATTCATGGGTTAGCAGTGGATATGTGTTGAACCATACTATAGTAACAACTTTGTGCCTACCATATCCTACGAATTAATGTATTTGTCTTTAGTGGTTCCGTCTCAACTGTCATTAGCAGATACATATAGCTAATCTTCTGTATAAAGCAGAACTAGTCTCTGGCATTTTGCTAAGACTATCCTTTGTTTATAATTTTTAAGACAATCTATAAAAAATCATAGAAGATGTTCTTTTCGTAGAATTAATCGAGAAAATTATGCTTGAAGACAAAAACATTGAAGATCAAAACAAAAACAGTAATGCAAGAGCTCTGTCAGAGTCAAAAGCAAAAAAAACTTTCGTTTTTCAAGCTAAGTATTTAAAACTCGAGTTGGTTTGCAAGTTACAAGTTTACAAGTATCCCCCTTCGTGGCAGGAAAAGTTTTCATGCTTAACATTTAAAAACTGCGTTTCAAGTCCATTTTGGTAACATTTATCTTGTTCTTATCACCGTTAACTTCGTGTTTTTGTGCCCTGAGATTATTTATTTTTGTTTCCTTAAAAGATTTTTCTTTGCCTATTCTGTGGACCCTTTCGTCAGTCTCTTCGTCTATTACATTATTTACTGTATCAACTGTATTTCTTTCGCTTTCAAACTATATTGTTTATTTTTCAACTTCTCATTTTACCAAGTTGCAGCATTTATTTAATCTTGTCGCACGCAAAAAAGTATTAAGGCAGTCTAAATGCCTTAGACATTCTGCTACGAACGAAGTTCTTCCAGTACGAAGTTCTACGAAGGGTAGTGGAAAGATAACTTGGTAGGTGCTAATTTAACTAAATGTGACACAAATAAAACTTCGTTTTTGGTCTTTACTAGGCGTCTAACTATTGAGGAGCTCGTGGCTAAATAATAACAGCCGCTCGGGTCGATCTTTAGGTTAAGCCGTGCGTGCCTAGGTTGGTCTGTGGACGGGTGACCCATTACATACCGAGTTTCCTCCGTGCCTCGGAAAGCACGTTAAGTCCCGGCTGTCATTTAAAGATCTTTTATAGTCGTTATATAGTCATTGGCCAAGAAAAGTCTGACAACCAGTCTAACCAAGGGGTATCGTATTTACCCAGTACTAACTGGGTTGTGGAGGTCAGATAGGCAGTCGGTCCATGTAAAATACTGTTATTCAGCTGCACCCGGGTATTCTGAAGCCAACCCCAACATAGTTGGGAAAAGGCTAGGCAGATTATGACTAGGCGTCTAACTAATATGATGACAAACTTAATACATTTGTCAAAAACACTTTTGCATTCGCACTTTGCTGCACATCTGAATTTACTCCAACGTCTAGGAGACACGCAGACGTCATCTCAATGATCTACCACAAAATATCTAAGACAAGATCGATCTTATTCTAGCCTACAGTGACTAATACAGATATTACGTCATTTCAGTTCTTCATCATGATGCAGATCTTTGAACACACAATTCATTGAATGACTTTCATGTGTACCATTGTCTGTTCATTGATAATTTTTTTGAAGATCACGTGAGTCATTACGGCTTTTAAAAATTCAACTAATCAGTTGAATAGTTTCGTTTAGGTAATAATCAGTCCAGTCGCACCAACAGAGTCTAGTTCCATGCCCGGTTGATGAGAAATAGGCTCGCCCTCTACTATATAGTACTTAAACATAACTGGCGAAATGGGGGTGTACTATTAGGTACACCTCTGCCTGTCTAACCCTACGGGGATTACAGGCGTGACGTGTGTGTTATGTAATAAGTTTTATGAAACACTAGCTGACCCTTTTCCAGATATCGACCACAGCGCTATGCAAAACTATGCAGGTGAACCCAAAAGTACAATATTTTAATGAAAATTTATGGAGCCGTTTAGAAGTATTATAAACACACAAATTTTATATACAAGAAGATAAGTTATTTTATAAAATAGAGGACCATATCAGGATGTAGATAGGACGATCTCGTCAAATTTATGATAGAACTGTATATCAGTGGTGAGTTCAGATGTTGAAATATATAGGAGAAAGTAAATAACTCAATGTGAATTGGACGTCTATCGAATACGGAGATAATAAAATAATGATTTCAGGAAAACGTAATGAATTTTTTTTCAATAAAACTACAACAGTAACTCAAGATAACGATGAAAATAAGAATCAATATGAAGACAGTATTACAGTTTTAGAACCAACATTCTATAAAGTCCAATAATCACATGAAAAACGAGAGTAGGAAAGTGGTTTCTCGTTTCCTTTCATCGCTCGAAGATAGAAAATAAAACAACCATAGAGGTTGTTAGCCCCAGACACAATAACAGCAACCGAGAGAGAAGTCCTAATAATCCATTTGATAGACATAGGGTTAGCATTTTGGCAATATAAAAGAATTTGAATAATATTACGTTTAAGAATAAACATTACCTGCACTGCATATAAAGAAAAAATAATCTCTCCATAATCTCCTTTTTGAATTAAACCGGAACATAATCAATGCTTAAACATTCATCGAGAAATTTTACCGAAAAATTCATGCAAAAATGTGCCCTTTGCAAATTTATTCGCAATCGGATCCGACATTCACAATCAATCTGTTTATTGTATCCCGAGCGAGCGAGTGTCGCCTAAAATAACAATGGAGAGGCACACCCGCATCGCCCAGGTGTAAGGAACAGTATAGGCCCTTTTGAAGAAAAAAACCTCATCTGCATATTCAAGACTACTGCTTCCCTATTAACAACCTTACGTAACGCTAATAAGGTCTTCAACACTCCAGACATAATCTGAGTGAAAAAACACACAGTCAATGTCCTTAGTTGCATTCGTATGCTATCTCTTTCGTTAGCATTGAATTGGAGAGGGATGGGAGAAGGGATTGTGACAAAAAATGATCGCTTGTGCACTGTGGGGACTTCGAATAGTATTTGCATTTTTTTGACGGTGACGTAAAGTAGACTGCAGAAGTATTATTAATATTGTTTGCTATATTCCTTTTACATCTGAATCTAAAGGATGAACGAAGGACGGATATGCTGCACTATTCGGTACACTTCCACCGCTAAATCGTGAAAGTTGACTGAGAGAAAGGCGTACTGTAGTACTTAGATAGATTGACGGCGCAACACAGTGCAGCTTGTAAACCATATCCTGTTTCAAGGTCAAAAGAGCGGTTACGAATCGCCAATACTTCGAAATCATTTTGTGTTTTTTTTTTGGAGAGTTGTATCCACTTAAATTTTCAAAAATCTCTTTATTTTGACCGAAGTCAATCAATCTGGTGGCGAGAACGATCTTTTTTATAAGATTCTCTATATTAAATACGAGTACTTAGTTTGACATCGGAGTTGTTAGTTGGTTCAAGTGTTTTCTTGTGGCTTCTAATCCCCATAATCTAGCTTCAGACTGTCATGAATATTTCCTCTAGACACTTCAGTCATACTCATATTACAAATGCTAAAGTGCCTCTGTCTGTTGACCAGTCTGTCTATTTGTTACCTTTTCTCTTCGTTACCACTGAACGGATTTGGATATTTGATCTAGTGTCTATGTCTAATGAGATGAAGAGTAATAGAGAAGTATGGACGAAGAAGACAAGCTGCGGCGACTCCAAATAAATTGAGATGAGAGCTGAAGAATGATGACAACGACACACTATGATCTAAGTTAGGACACAGAACAGCTTTAATCCCGGTAGTAACCATCAACATTTAGCAGAAGCCTTGGACAAAGACTAGTTTCTCAAAGTGTCTAACTATAACATTATTTCTGTAATAGTATATTATTGTACAGTTTCCACTGTATATTTAATTGTTCGTGGTTTTATTCAAATTATGCTTACAGAGCAGGTAGGAAATAGTAATTATGTTCGTGTTCACCGCCAGTCAAGGTCAAATCAATCTTAGCCTCAGCTAGAAAGAATCATGTATGATTTATAATATAACATTACACAGCCGTACCTTGCTCTTAATCTAATACATTGTCTGTTCTGAATAAATGCTATGTCATCTTTGTAATTTGATTTGGTCAGGTGATGTCGACGTTTTTGGCACAAAAACCACACGCTTCCACAATAGACATCTTGTTGAATCCTATCTACACTTCTACAGAGTCGAAAATTGTATTTTCGTGTACTATTGCATTTCCAAATATTGGCCCTGGTTTTCTTGAAACTTTTAAATTAAATTAAAATCAAACGTACTATAAAAATAGTACAGTTGCTGTTTGAAGATATAAATTCAGAAAGGAAAAAATACGTTCTGCGGGTATCATTCAATACATTCTACTTTGCTATATCCGTCCAAAGTGTCATCCATACTCATGTTATAAACGCAAAAGTATCTGTTTGTCCGCCACGCCTCAACGACTGAACGGATTCTGGTGACATTGGGCACACACATAGATCATGTCCTGACCTGGACATCACGTCCCCGTGGTATACTGTCTGATCCACAACGCACGGTGTGACTGGTAAAATATAGTTACTTAATAATTTCCCAAGATGTACGGGTACATCTTCAAATGACGTACCAAACTATCCTTACAGTACCTCTCTAGATTTTCCAGTCATTAAGTAACAGATAACTTATGCATAGTTAAACAGCAATGCGGATAGGAAGTGAAAATGTCACAGCTATGCTTACATATTGGATGCATGCTTGCATACGATTATGGTTCTAGTTGCTTGCTTGTTTTACTTTCGTATCTTTTAATGAAAATAGGTAATTGTTGACGCAAAGGTTTTTAACCACTATACATATTACTCAGCTCTTTTATTACATTTTGGTAGAGCATTTAGTGCAGGGTTCGAAATTATCAAGATAATTATTTTCTTTGACAAGTATCCTTACTGATTCAAAGTTTGATCTTTTACATTCTTTTAATGATGCAGTTTTAACGTACTCGAATTCATTCCAAAAAGGGTATTTATTTTGGAATTTTTGTAACTATACCTCTGGTCCTAGACAGTGAAATGCAAAAAGTATTGTCAACGCCATGTCATTGTCAGCTATCTGCCAGTAAACGTCAATAACGGTCCAGCCGTTGCAGAGATTAGCCAGAACAAAGACTTAGGCCGCTATCACACGGAGTGCACCACAACAACCGCACGCAGTTGCTATATTCAACTGCATGCAGTTGTCTGCAGTCGGATCTGACTTCACAAAATTCGAATTACATACAAAAGCCCAATCATTATTGCGCTTTATTTTGTCACTATATTCTTGAGCTTTATAATTCCATATGCTGACTTTACTTTTTATTAAAGAAATTAGGGCTCCCTGCAAAAAGTTAAAGCCTATAAAATTGTTAACACAATCCGATTCAAATCGGGAAGCAATATTTTTATAATTTCAGCGGGTATTATCTAGCGCGTTAAGCCGTAGGTCCCGGCTGTCATTTGTACATCTTTGACAGTCGTTAGGTAGTCAGTGGCGCAAAAAAAGTCTGACAACTAGTCTTACCAAGGGATATCATATTACCCAGTACGAACTGGGATGTGGCGGTCAGATAGACAGTCGCTCCATGTAAAATACTGGTATTCAGCTGCATCCGGTTAGACTGGAAGCCGACCCCAACATAGTTGGGAAAAGGCTAGGCAAATGGATGGGTATTATCTAGTCACTTAATATAAAAGGTGTTCTAGCCACTAGTGCGACTGACGGATGTAGATGACTTGTGGCCGCTCTTAGCAATTAGTTACAATTAATCCGTTGATGTTCAATAATAAATAATAACCTATGAGAACCGCTTTGTTCATTGTCATTTCGTATTAAATTAACTTTGTATAGTCTAGGAGTTTTTATTTACTTTCATTTGTGGAGACGTTCAGGACTTCAGACTTTTCCAAATGGGAAGTTCACAAGTAATAATTAGACAAAGTGACATTTTAAAACATAATCCCAGAAGAGCAAGGTAGAGGTGTTGGCTTGAACTTAGTCCAATAACGCTATTAACGACATTGAAGGAACATAGATTGCCTCAACAGGGAGACACGGCCAGTAAAAGGCCTATAGAAGATCTTGGGGAAAACGAACTGTCTTGAGAGAGAGGCCCAGACTCAACAGTGGTTAAAAGATACCAATGTATGAGATTCAGCACCTGTCATTTTAAGATCTTGGTTTTCTACTCAAACTCAAAGCATTTATTTTAATTAGACCATTACAGGCACTTTTGAGTGTCAGAAAAACAAAGAAGGCTAAGCTACTGTCACAGACACAAGGCATAATAACTTGTGAAAGTACTGTAGGTGCCCATTATAAAAAGCGTAAATCTCTATAGAGAAGAATGAGCAAGAAACTCCATGGACACTCTTTTCATTCAAAATATTGTTATACATCATTCATGTTGAGATTATACATATATGTGAGAACGATGAAGAAATACGTGCACGTTAAGAGCGTCCCAACTAAAAGATTATATCAACAATTTAAAAACAAAGTAAGCAGTTAAAATAAACCGTGGCAGCTTAGAGATGACCAGTCTCAACTGACAGCGCCCGTTCACGAATCAGCCCCATTCAGGTCAACCATATTGAAGGAAGCTCAATGATACCTTCAAATAACCTATATTTGAAGTAATTATGTCATAAACATGATAGGTACTACATGTCTATACTTTTCATCAGTTTGTAGGACACTGGGTCAAGAAATAGAGCGCATTAAATTGAAAAATGGCCACTTCAAGCAATTTGCCCGTCTTCATCACTTCGAAGATTCCTTGCATATTCTAGTCTTCAGCATGTCAGTCACAATCAGGCTTAATTGTAGACAATAGGACGAAAGATACGGAGGTAGACGAGACAAAAGGATACAATAATTTGGTTTGAGTTTTTATCACTGATAAAATCTACGCGGTGCTGACCAGACAACGCCAGTATTGAATGATCCTAGACCAGATATGTAGTTTCTACTTGTGGATATGTGGAAAAACATGATCAAGAGTTGCGAATCCTTTAGCTGTAAGGAGTTCCTCGCATACAGAATTTTCGACATAAGAAGTTAGAACTACATTTAATTAGAACGTAGAGTTAGAACTACGTTTAGAACTACATTTTGAAAATGGCAATTCTATACTCTTTTTCATTCATATTGATATAAGTAAATAAATTTGAATACGATTTATCGAAAAGACACGACACAATTTTTTCCTGAAATCACGCTTGAATCCGTTTTTTTTTTCCGTAATTACAAAACTGCTAGAAATGCTTTGGTCTTAGTGTTACTTTTTATTACCATTTTATGTGTAAAATTAGTACTTATCACCATAAAAAAATGCATACCTAGTTTGAATTACTTTAAACAGTTTTCCAAACAGATAATTAATAAAGGAGTTTATAAGAAAACGTCACCACATGACGCAGTATCAAGTCTAATGGAGATATTTTCCACGCATTCGACTTCCTTGTTATATATGAGTGTATTGTTCGACCATTTCCGATGAGACCAGTACGCAGAAACAGGCCGGTGATCAGAAGTCGTTTCAACAATTTTATGAGGTGACAGTTTAGTGAGAAATTTCAATAATCTTAAATCTTAATTTGTTTTAGTAACACTTCTGAATGTGTGGAGTTGGTGCTACCCATTAAACTACTCTGTTCCATTGTTCTGTATGGTGTCGGATGTAAAAAAAAAAAAGAATAGCAGCATCCCATATCTTCCCGTGGGTGTCGTAAGAAGCGACTAAGGGAACCAGAGAATTGGCAGCAGCGTTCTCTGTGCTTTTGTAACAACCGTACTGCGATCGCTAACCCGCCTGCCAAGCGTGGCGATTATGGCAAAACCCCCCCTTTCAGGGAGGCCTATGTACAGCAGTGGACGTCTTTCGGCTGTAATGATGATGATGATTCGACTACTCTGGTCACAGACAAATACGCTTAAATCTCACACTTTATGCCCTTTTTTTCGGATGGGAAATCATCAAATGACCCCACACGCTTTGGGCGGAGCGGAATGGAGTGTCAGACTTGTACTGACTAAAACCCATCCGTGTTCCTTCCTTGCCCTTTGTGTTCCAGGGCCGCGGTATCTCTTTCGAACAGCCCGCAGCCCTGGCAGGCATCGGCCCTTGCGGGCCCCTCCCTGTTTGCTGACATCTCTTTGAGGCGCGCGTGGAACACGAACGCGCCGTCAACACGACTTGTCGTCAAAAGACGGACGGACGGCGAACTAGCCCATTACTCACCGTCCACAAGTCCGCGTCTACGGTGGCCGGAAGCCACCACGTGACCCCCGACGCCCGAGGCGTCTCCCGCGGCGGCTGGGACGAGAGGTTCTCTCCCTCTTACGCTCCGCCGCCTCCTTCGCTAGCATGACTGCTTCGCAGAAGGAGGTGACGGCGTCCCATTCCCACTCGCTCCGGACCATGGACTGGACCAGGGCCGGACGCGATAGGTCGCCGCCGCCGATCGCTGCTACGAGGACACGGCGGTTCTCCGCCAAAGCGGCGAAGACCTCCACCGTGTCCTCTGGGCGATCCTCGCAGTGGTAACACCCGGACGTTTCCACCCTGTCACCTGCCTTCGATAACCTTTTGACTGCATCAACAAGGTGAGTTAGCGTAGCCAAATTCTACTTCTTCGTCATATCGAAGATTTCCTTTTTTTTAGACAGATCAGCTTGGATAGAACTCTGCTATTTCAACGTTCGGAACTATTTGGCCATCATATGCTAGGTTAAACACACGAGGTCACGATCTTTTTCGAAGTCCAGACATAATTTTGGTTTTGATTAATGAATCATATGATGACCATATGCAGGGCCGACATGGTCTTTTGAGGTAAGAAACACCCATATAACATAGGCCACCTGGACCTCTGTCTCGGCAATAGCGTTTGCGACGTCTAAACCAGTACAGGCTAAAAAAAATGTACGAGGCAGTATATTATTTGTTTCGGTAAGTTCAAAGCAGGATGTATATCTACATAAGTAGAAGCCACTTTCGGAAAGTAAGCACAATATAAACATTCACTAGTACTTCAGCAAGCTGTTTACCGTGTGCGTCACTGACCCACCCTGTCCCTTTGTCTACTAATAGCAGTCGGCAGTCGCGCCTTTGACATAACATCGTGCGGTCGATCCGGGCAGTTGGCTCGCCTGTATTGGGTATGTATGCACACGGGCGAAAAAGAAACTTCTGAATATCGCTGAAAGGGTATTTGCAAGCCGAACTGTTCGATAAGATAGGAAACTTTGAGAAGACTAGCTTTTACCCGCAGCTTCGCTGGCGTAAATTTAGCATCTGACAATCAATTCGGTTCGAAAGACACATGGCACCATCTATTTATCATAAGGTTATCGTTGTTTTCCTCGGGAATAGTCCTTTTATTCATGATGAAGGTATCCTATGTCCGTTTCTGTACACCTTATAACGTATATGCAAAATTTCAGGATGATCGGTTCAGTGTTTTAGGCGTGAAAAGGTAACAAACACACTTATGGCATTTATAACATTAAAAGTTAGGATTTATAAAAATACCAGGATACGCAAATGAACTCGTCATAATCGTCTTGGAATGACAAATGAATGACCGACCTTGGAGTTTTCCAAAAAAAGTCAAAAACAAAAGCAGTGCTTAAATTCTAGTTCACGTATCAATCAACCGACCAAGCTTGCTTGCATGGTCGAGAGCCGAATCTTAGTGGGTGGTACTTTCATACAATCCTAAAAGCTTGGTTTGCCCTTAAAACCTACAACTCCTCATGATGTTAGGGTTTTTAAACAGTCTGCTTGCATTAGGGCGTTTTCAAATTAGACGGTTGATGTCAGACTCCCGCCGCACGGTTGTTACGACCGTGCGCAGTACTGCTGCCGGAATCGTCATAATTTCCGCGGCTGCAGTCCGATCGAATTTACTAAGAAACACTTTGCGTTCACCGCACTAGCGAATAACGACTGAGGCACGTAGGTATATGCATTGTTGCCGTCCCGCCAACGGACGTGCGTCGTACTGCTCCCGCACGATCTTCCGACGAGTCTTCATCATCACCTGCTTAGGCTTTTTCCAACTATGTTGGGGTCGGCTTCCAATCTAACTGATGCAGCTGAATACCAGTATTTTACATGGAGCGACTGCCTATCTGACCTCCACAACCCAGTTAGTACTGGGTTATATGATACCCCATGGTAAGACTGGTTGTCAGACTTTCTGGGCCACTACCTGTAACGACGATTTTGCGTCGAGTCCCATTGTATGAAAAATCATAACTGCCCGTACGCAGTACGATAACCGGACTGCAGCAGTCCGGCACCAACCGTCTAATTAGAAAGTGCCCTTAAAGGCCCTTGGGCGGCATAAAAACTCTGCTACCAGGTTATTCACTAACCACAATATAATGAAAGACGATAGGCTTGGCGTCTTGCTGGTCTACGCTTATGTCCCAAAAAGCTGTTCAATGCATGACATCGCAACACAGTTCTCCCAGCTTTGAAAAACCTCCAAGAACCTACTTATGACACATCCACGTCAGCACATACGACTATATAGCATAACACTTCACTTCTGGCGAGGTTTGCGCCAAACGTGGCTGGAGGACTGCCAATCCGACAGAGAATTGATTTAATAATCTTTCATTTCTCTGTGACAATTCCTGTACACATCGGTTTTGTTTGTTAGTTGATGTTCTTGAACAAAACCAAAGCATGGTTAGTGATGTTTTATTTTTGGGGCACTAGAAGAAATTACATTATTTTAATTGTCCTTTTGGTCCTAGTCGTTATTGGGTTTTTCAATCAAACATTTCCTAGTATCAGTCACGGAATCTGGATGTGTGTCCGGTTAATGGCATTAGGCTGTACGCGAGCACCCTTACATGTAATACCCCTATTACATGTGACTCAAAAATAACTGGCGAAATGTGTGTATACTTTTAAGTACACCTCTGCCTAACCCTTCGGGTGCGTGATGTTATGTTATGTCCTGGACAGCAGTGGTACGTAGGCAGACTTACGAGTATGCCGCAAGAAAAAAATATTGGATCTTATTAAAATTTTTGTTGAAATCGCTGTCGAAAAGCTAAGAAAGCAATTGCTGCTGATCTGGGTCCTCTCATAGATATGCCACGAAAAAGTCTACTTTACTCAGAATTTGACAGAATCTGTGAGTCCTGTCTCTGTCACAGTCGCATTCGCATTGATCAAGGAATCGATGAGAAAAACCCTATACCTTTTGTAATAGTATGTCATGTGAGGATGACGACATCCAAGGCTGACTTGGATTTCTTCCTTAAGAATGAAACGATGGAAAGTGTGTAGGAAGGCATTGCCCAGCAGTGAGATCTTACAGACTAACTATATTAATAATTTAAGGAACAAGTACCTGGATGACCGAGCTTTGCTCGGTAACACGGATAAAACGACGTTTTCTAGAAATGACGTAGCTTGATCGATTTATCGCCCCCGAAACCCCCTGCCAAAATTTCATGAAAATCGTTGAAGCCGTTTCCGAGATTCAGATTATATATATATACATAAATACAAGAATTTCTCGTTTAAAGGTAGTATATAGATTAGATTAGATAGATACTACTGTTAGTGCATGATACTTCGCTCAAAAGCTCATTACACATGCATACGATTCCTCAATCGAACAAAGATACGTCGGATCAAAAATAGATATGACGAATCTAAATCATTTACACGTCCGATTCAATATTCTGAGAACGAAAGAAAAACAGCTGGCCAAAGAATTATTGAGGAAAACTTGGAATACTGTAATCTTAAATACTAATAACCAGGGTTGTTATGGAGCTTCGTAACCGTAACTAAAACTATCGGATGTCCGAAATCAAAATATATCCGTAACCGTATCCGTTTCACAAGTTTCGGATAGTTTCGTATAAGGGCGGAGTCTAAATAAAACGACATGTTTCTACAGGTTTTTTTTTCACCGCTCGCGCGCCACGTGAATCTTGCAGTTTGTTTGCTATTTCTAGTCATAACATAACCTCTTTCATAGCTAGTTAGTTTTTTATTATATCCGTAACCGACACTATCCGAAATTAAGAGATAATCCGAAATACTATCGATACACATGATATACGATTACATATCCGTAACCGTATTCGAAACCGATATAATTTTATTCCTATATCCATATCCGAAATATCATATCCATAACATCTCTGCTAATAACCAGGTTGTTATCAATAAAGGTAATGCAACTATATAGTTGCATATGGATACTTTGTAAGTGCTAAGTGGTATGCATTATAATTGTGATGTGTTTTTGTTTTTGTATCAGTAGTACTAGATGTCTCAGAGACGTGTTCAGAGAATGCCATTGAATATCGATCTCGTCAGCATCGTTTCATAGATCTCTAAACATTCACTGATGGACATTATCATGAACAACCGGTTAATAATGCTGGGACACGTCCCTCCTTTCAATGGAAGTGAGCTGTAATTCACCACGTGGGCTCAGTGCAGGATTGTGAAGAACAGATTTCCACTTCTTACCATTGAGAGAAGATCTGGGGGTCTAAAAAGATCGCTTTAGCTAGCAGAATCATAATAGGATAAGAATAATATGAGTTACGTTACAATTCGTAAAATGGTCACAAAGTGAGCATGAATTCTGGTAATACCTTTTTTTTTTCGGATGGGAAATCATCCAAATGACTTCTCCCGCTCTGGGTAGAGCGGAAGGGAGTGTCAGACTTGTACAGACTAAAACCCATCCATGTTCCTTCCTTGCACTTTGTGTTCTAGGGCCGCGGTATCTCTTTCGAACCGACCCGAAGCCCTGGCAGGCATCGGCCCTTGCAGGCCCCTCCCTGTTTGCTGACATCTTTTTGAGGCGCGCGTATTCTGGTTATAGCTTGGATTTGTTACTTCAAGAATGAGTTAGCTTTCGTATAATAGTCAGAAAAAACATTCCGACGTAAATCAACGTTTCAATATAATCACCATCCGTAAAATCTTCACGTCTTGTAGACACAGTGATTATATGTATATCGGCTATGATCATTGGCCTCTTAGCCTTTTCACAAACTATGTAAATGTAATACATTATGTATTGTACAATACAATGTAGCAAAATACTGCATCCGAATGGCGCAATGAAACACACTGACAGGTTGTCGATGGAGCTTCGAATATTTCAGTGGCCCATTTTGTAGTAAATCCTTTATAACTTGCATAAAATGGATTGGTGCTCTCCATATATTAAAAAGTACCGTAGCAAGAATCTTTGGCTACGAATATGATTTATTAAGCACTCTGCTATAGTTTACAACATAAATTATCATAGTTTTTAAATCAGTTGCGTTGCAGATAAGTTTTTTTGAAGATATTTGCCAAAGAACTGCAACTTCGGTGTGCATTTAGCACTATGAAGACACACTTCCAGTCTAATAAATGATCAGATTTCTGTTATCTGTTCACCTACTAATATGGTCTTACATCATCAGCCTAGCCTTTTCCCAACTATGTTGAGGTCGGCTTCCAGTCTAACCGGATGCAGCAGAATACCAATATTTTACATGGAGCGACTGCCTATCTGTCCCGCCTATCAACCCACGCAAAGTTTGACAAACAATCTTACCAAGGAGTATCTTGCCTGGTAAGATTGGTTGTCAAACTTTCTTACCAAGGAGTATCCTCCTTGGTAAGATTGGTTGTCGAACTTTCGGGCCAAACTTTCCTGTAACGACTGTCAAAGATCTACAATAGAGATTGTCTTTCAAGGACTAGATATTTTTAAAAATACCGAACAAATTAAAGATTAAAGGTTCCCAATGACAACACTATGTTACAGCAGGATCAGGAGGTGGTTGTCAAAATGATGATTGTGTGGAGCAAACAATGTTGCATCTCCAATCGTGCCTTCTATGCACCACATGCAGTTTAAGTGACCTTTGCGCTGCCACGGACGACGTGAAAGGCAGAGGTGTTGTACTTAACAAGTACACCCACATTTCGCCAGTTATGTTTAAGGCCCATGTAATGGGAGGCAAGCGCGAGCCTATTGCCATCCACCGGGCAATAATTCCGCGGCTGCTACTGAGCAATTCCTGATGGAACAAATCAAAATCAAAGAACATCATTAAGTTGAACCCGATCCGGGGGGTTAAAAAGTCTATGGCTAAAGAACTTATAAAACTCCTACGCATAGTAAATGTCACTGAGTAAAAACTTAAAGTTACAAAAACAATCCAATCAATAGACAATGAAAATTAACAAACCACAGTCATCCAGCTAATCTTTATCTGCTACCTGACATTGGACAAGCCTAAATAAAAGCCACACCATTGGATTTTCAATCCTCACTTTTGCTCCATGAGTTGAAACTACAATACTTAATGCAAAGTTATATTATAGCATTACTTTAGGTGTTTGAGGAAACGGGTAAGAAGTGTCTATCGCAGCACTGTCGTTAACAGAATATCTTAGTACTTAAATAACTACAGGTACTACCGTGGGCGAATCGAGTCTCGTTATATTTAGACCAGACCACAGTGTACTTGTGAAAGGTCGGGAGGTTATGAGACCAGTTGAATTGTTTATTGTAGCTTAGAAACGAGCTAAATATGCTGAAGCGGTTAAAGTAGATGAGAATTTTGAGCTGTACACGTTTATTTTACACTAAATCATTTAACCTAAGGTGGAAGAGGGTATTATTATTTCATGAAAAAGTCATTCAATAGGGTTAAATGAACTTACAGGGATTGATGATGGTGATGATTGATGATTTTCATGATTATGATTCTGTAACTACATACGTGTTACTAGCGCGATTCATTTTTCATCAACATACAACCTGACAATGAAGTGCAAATGGCAAAAAACGTAAGAAAATTTGAATTTCGCGGGCTACTCTGACTGAAAGGAAACGTTTTAATAAACTATTGAGGCACTGTTACATTGAAGTGAATAAAGTTATGCTCCTTGCTCAGGCTAACCCCACAGGTGTTGCTTCTCCTTAAGGGTGGTCTTCCTCGAATCCCCTTCGTACTTCTGCCTCTAAGACAAACATCACCATAACATGCCTCTACGTAAAACATAGGCGTGTCAAATGCATTCCACATACAATACCTTTTCAATACAACTTCCACATAAAATAACTTAGAATATGCACTATTGTAAGATGTGGCATCCGAATGTGAAATTTGAAAGAACAAAGAGCTGGGAAAGCCAATACTAACCTAAGTAACCTATCACGATCGAAACAGGTATAAGAGCCAATGTTTATGCTGCAGAAGTATGGAGACAAATGTAAGTTAAGACGATTATTAAAGATAGTGGTACATTTAAACTCAAATACAAGGTGTAAACGGATTGTTCACGAAGCCGCTAACCAAGCATTATGTACATCAAACTAAGTAACTTTACGTAAAAATTATTGCTGGGAAACCACTTTTTTTTTGGGGTGAAACATCACGTTTTACGGTAGGACTCAATGTAACTCATTCAAAATATTGTGCTGATGGATGGATTGAATAGTACGGGGGTCGTGAAGGTGTCTTATGTAAAACATTAAAACATGTATTTAAAAAAAGTTCCAACTTTTTTTTTTTCTTTGACCCCCAATATCTCCGTAACTAGAAGGTTCCCAAGTATGGTCTAGAACAAAAAAACGTGCCTTTCGGCTTCGTTAAGAGTCTTTTTACACCCTTTATAACATTATGACATTTTGCTCGGACACCGACACGAAAACGGTTACCATGTAGTCAGTACATCATTCTGAGCCGGAGAGGGGGATGTGTGGAAGACACAGGCCCCTGAAGGGATGGAATGAAAAATAGGTAAAAGTATCGCAATTAACTGTAATACGAACAATTAAAATGTCTAACATTATTTATATGTCTGCGCGGCGGTTGCAACACAAAGGTTAAGTGAAGAAGGTCCATTACAAATAAAGACCACATATATTTATACTCTATATACTACTATTATAAAGAGGTATTTGTTTGTTTGTTTGTAATTTTGTATGTAGAGGGTTTTGTATGTAGAATTTTGTATGTTTTGTGTTTAATATACGGAACTAATGATCCAATTCCATATCCGTGAGAAAACCGGCATGTGCTAGAACCAAAAATTCGAAGACGTGACATCTACCAATCTGCACTGGGCCCGCGTGGTGGATTATAGCCCATTCCCTCTCATAGAGAGGAGGCCTGTGTCCCAGCAGTGGTAACATTACAGGCTGATGATGATGAATGATCCAATTCTAAATTTGAACTGACACAAAGCTACATTATTTGTGGGTGCTATATAAGGCTATAAATTCTATTTATATCATGCATATTAACCGAGCTAAATGTGTTCAATGCAAAAAATGTGATCATTTTTTGCATTGAGAAATAAAAAGAAGACCGCACATAATTATGTGAAAACAAATGCCAAACACCAGTGCAAGTTGCAACCTAGTTCGTAAGCCAAGTCAGAATGGGCAGGATAAAAACTCTGGCACCAGGTTGGGCACCTACCACACGATATAGGGTAAAAAGAACGTAGTTCGTTGGTAGGTCATGCAAATATTCCTCTTTTAAATGTATATCATGTAAGTCGGGTTATGGATTCATTTGAGTCACTGATAACCATTTTCGTGCAATCATTTAAAATTCATTAAACTTGGTTCCGAAAATTATTATAGGTAATCCTTTTCGATCAGTAGTTTTGTTTATGATCCAAAACGTGCAAAATCGTGGCTTCACATTTGTCTCAAGGTTGGACTAAGTTCTCTAGACCTCGGGGAGGAGGAAGCCGCATTAGATCCCGCTGCTCCCCGACGCAAGTGTGCGAGGGAACATCGGCGTGGTTTCGGTCAGTACGAGTCTGACAGACTCAAACTCAAAAGCATTTATTTCAATTAGACCATTACAGGCACTTTTGAACGTCAGAAAAACAAAGAAGGCTAAGCTACAGCCACAGACACAAGGCATAATAACTTGTGAAAGTACTGTGCCCATTCTAAAGCGTAGATCTCCATGGAGAAGAATGGGCAAGAAACTCCATGGTCACTCTTTTCAATCAAATAATTGTTACAAAATCTTATATATATAACCCACCGCTCTCCCCAGGGCGGAGAACATCTAGTGAGGATTTCCAAACCGAGTAAAAAAAAAAGTTCTCTGGATCTGTATTTACCTTAGCTCTGTTACATCATCTTGGCGTCAAAACCTGAATTATCGACGCGGTTTACCCTGATCATACCACAACTTTCTGATCTGCTCAAGCCGATTACACATCGATTAGTGCAGTCCCTTAGCTATTGCGTAGAGTGAAACTTCTGTTCCCATTCAATGTTGAACGCCATGAATGGCTGAAGTTTAACATGTATTATATTTATGGCATCATCTATCATTACATGACCTTTTTCATTGCGATTCGTACAAGGAAATTATGTTCATGACCAAGTTATTACTCGTTAGATTTATAGTAAGGATTATAAGAGGAAAATGATTAGCACTGTGTTAAAAACATTTCAAGTCTAGGTGCAATTTTATAGGTGTTTAAAAACGGGCGTTAAGTAATATTTGGTAAGAAAATTACATTTCTTAGGAAATGTTTTATTGGGATTCTTACTGCTTTTTGTACACATGTTTTGAAACGGGCAATTGGGTATGTGATGAGTAGGGACGATTCGCTTGTGAATATAAATGTTGATGGATGGAGAGGGAGAGGAAGTCAAAATCAAAGCATCGAGTAAAGCTGTGACCGAATGGCGCAAGGAATGGAAAGAGGAGTGTTAGCCGTCCGGCGGCGAGATGGGCAGACGACATCGTAGCCATTGCGGGAATATCCTGGATGAGATTGGCACAAGAACGTGGAGCTTGGCACAAGTAAAGAGAGGCCTATACCCACCAGTGGGTGAAGTCGGGCTGTGGATAATGGATGAGGCCAGTTAATGGTACTTTTGAACTGTCGAAACAAAGACAACAATAAAATGAAGCTATAGTTCCAGTCACAAGGCATGGGGTCACAACTAGCGACCCCTTAGTTAACTATATTATCTAGATACACCTTCTCCTAACCCTTCGAAGAAATAAGCATGGAGTTTTCTTGTTCATCAATCACAATAACTGTGAAAGTACTGGAGAAGACCAAGGAACCGATGGATGGATTGTCTAAGGAATGATATGAAAGAAACAGGAGTAAATGACAGCGTGACGGTTGACAGAGGAGAATGGCAGACAAAAACGTGTTGTGCCGACCTCAAGTAACATGGGATAGGATGGGAGGGCAGGAAGACAATGACAGCTTTTATACACAGTACTCATCAGTTTTGCCTCATCATTATCACTAGCCTATAATGTTCCCACTGCTGGGACACAAGCCTCCTCGAGAGGGATTAGGCTATAATCCACCACGCGGGCCCAGTGCGGATTGGTAGATATCACATGTATGTAATGATCATTAGTTTTGCCTACTCATATAGAAATACAATTTAATAACGATTTTTTACTAGCCCAATAATTGTCAGCGGCATAAACATTTACGTAGAGAATTAGTGCCTTTTTCCTTAAGGTAATTAATTTCAACTGTGGCAGTAAAGTCAAGGGATTTAGTTCCTTAGCTTAGTATATTTTTCTCGTAAGGAAACGGAAATGTCTTAGATTTAGAATGAATAATTCGAAGACAATCATGTAACACCCGCATTGAGCCCGCGTGGTAGAAATCTGACCTGTGTCTCAGCATTAGGAATATTATTGGCTTTATTATGTTTACTTACTATTCACCCTTTTTTTTTTACGGATAGGAAATCATCAAATGACTTCTCCCGCCCCGGGCAGAGCAAGAGAGAGTGTCAGACTTGTACTGACTAAAACCCATCCATGTTCCTTCCTTGCCCTTTGTGTTCCAGGGCCGCGGTACTATTCACCCTTCAACGGCTATTCAGTATAGTTTTTTCCTACTGTCTGACTCCAAGCTAACATTTTCTTTGTCTGTTTGAATTTGAACACCAATCAAAATCCTACCATCAGAATTCACATCAACATCAAACCGTCTTTATTGCCGTATCAATATAGGTTTTGAGATATATTTTTATCTGAGCAGGTAGTCCGACCTTGGGAGCATCGTCGCGATCCGTCCATACGACTCCTTTTATTAACTATACAACACTCGTGAGTACTCGTGACATGTTTTATAATAACTTGTCGTGGTTTGCAAGCCTTATTCGTGTGTCAGTGTTATGAGATCTCCAAATATTCTAAAGAAGTCATTTGGTGATATGTGGGGGCTACCATAGTAACTTGGAAGTTCGTTGAGGCTACGATTAAACAATCAAAGATTTCTTAAAATGGGGTATTTCCTCAAAGAGATGTCAGTAAACCGGGGGGCGCAACGGCCGCGGTACTGTTCGAAAGAGATACCGCGGTGGAACACAAAGGGCAAGGAAGGAACATGGATGGGTTTTAGTCAGTACAAGTCTGACACTACCATCCGCTCTGCCCAGAGCGGGAGAAGTCATTTGATGATTTCCCATCCGTAAAAAAAATAAAAAAATAAAATATAGTTGCCCTAAAACATAGATCTCTATGGAGGAGAACGGGCACGAAACTCCATGGACACTCTTTAGCCCAACAGATAAACCAAACAAAGAAGAGAGGACCTTTAACCCAGAGGTCGTTCGTACAGTTCTATTTTTACCCGACTGCCAAGGAAGGGTTATGTTTTTCGCGCGTATCTTGTATGTATGTATGTATGTATGCATGTAATATTCTTTATAACCTCATATATTCCAAACCGCTGCACGGATTTATTTAATTAACATATCGTTAGATTCGTCTTGATAACCCAAGTGTTCTTAGATAGGTGACATGAAAAAAAAACCAACATGAAGACTGTGAGACGCTATAGTTTAAAGTACAAAAACATTTTTTTTTAGTTACTGCTTTATGGGTATCAAATTAAAGGGCTCATCATGAGGATTTTAAAATGGTATATCATGACCATGTAACTAAAAGGTGTAAAATAAAAAATAATATTAAAAAATAAAAATACCTGACTGCGTAAAAAATAACTAATAATTAAATAAAAACTGAAAAGAGAAAAACAAGTTCAGTCCAGAAGTGTTGAAAACATTTAATTTAAACTGCAACAGTCGGGACCCATTAAATGATCCAGACCAAAATCATTCTATCCAATATGGGTCCCGACTGTTGCAGTTTAAATTAAATTGCTTTCAACACTTCTGGACTGAACTTGTTTTTCTCTTTTCAGTTTTTATTTAATTAGTGAATACTAATTACTAATGCAAAGCGCTCGCCCCAATGACTGATATTTTTGTGGCTCACTTATGTCACTCAAAAGAATAAAACTGGAATCTTTCCTTTTCTGTAAAGATTTTTCTTGGAACATTTTTAACATGTGTGAATGAGATAGCAAGTTATCCATGTCTGTTAGTCGATACGGAAGCTGAAGATTAGTACTAATTAAAGGAGTTGATATGTACTGAGACATTAGGACCTAGACGACTGGTGGAAGACCCAAAAACAGATATGTTGGAGCCAATTAACTGAGAAAAAAATTTAGACTGAGTTTGCAAACGGCCATTGTGGCTCACGCAATTTTAATTTTTGTTAAGATTTTCGTTGTTCTGTGTCTCCTAATTACAGGGCGTAAACAGACTCTTCACGAAGCCTTGACGGCTTCGTGAAGAGTCTATCCAAGCATTATGTACGGTGGGCTGCATCAATTGGGTACCCCAGTTGGGAACGTAGGTGCTTTCAAGAAGGGCACCCACATCGTGACGCTGGCTGTACATCAAACTAAGTAACTTAACGCAAAAATTATTGCTGGGAACCGACTTTTTAATTGGGGTGAAAAATCACGTTTTACGGTAGGACTCAAATCTAGTGAAAAAGTCGGAACTTTGACCCCTAATATCTCCGTAACTAGAAGGTTCCCAGATATGGTGTAGAACAAAAATATGATCGCAATGACGCACAGTGGAACGAATGTATGGGAGCGGTTGGACGTAGACATGTCCGAAAAAAAAGAGTAAAATTATGCCAAACTAATGATGCCATCTTATTCGATTACTTAATGCCTTCATAACTTGTGGTGATGAATTTCTTCATAACTCCCATATTTCGGGAGTAATTTGAGAAAATGTGAAATTTTACTATGAAAATGAGTGTATCGAGCTCTCTCCCTCCTGATTCCGGGCTTGTTTTAAGTAGCGGTCTCTAATATCATAATGCTAATACTAAGAGCTATATTTAATACTAAGACACATAGTGCGCCAAATGTGCACTTTCTGGGATAAAGAGTTTAATTTATTTTATAACACAATTTTTTTATTTTTTGTTTATTTTGTTGATTAAAACCGTTTTTCTAAAGGTTTACCTTATTACAATAACATTTCTGAGCAGCCAATTAGAGAAGATATAAGCTAATTAGGATATATAATTAGGGACTTAAGGTTTACATATAAAACTGATGCACTAATGATTACTGATAAGAACATTGCTATTATTTAATTACTAAATGGCTCTTAATACACTAATTTAGCATGCATCATTTACTAATTATCACAATAACTAATTACCTTGCAATATTTAACAAAGGATACCTGGGATACCTGGATTTTATATAAATAGGTCACTATTAGTAACTTTAAAATCAGTGTTGATTTACACCTCGTTGTATCCAAGCTAATCTCGCAATGTATTTTCCAAATTTTAATACAAATCTTGATATTCACGTTGCTTTATGCGCACGCGCACATAAAGATTTACGCGACTTTAACTATTTGTTCAGTGTTTTAAAAGATAACAGTTGTGTTCAGTTATGTGAAAGTGCTGAAACAAGTTTAAAAGACTGGTGTCGTCGATTTTGCTACCGCATTTATGCAAAATGGACACAGTCTGGAAGAAGCACAGATAAGTTTCGGAAGAAACATGAGATTTGGCTACAGGCTGCAATTCAATGGCCGGAATTACAGAATGAAAATATGGAACCTTCTACAGAAAATATAAGTGACGTCATCGAGCCCATAATTTCTCCTGCTAAATCTGATGCTTCAACTTGTACACATCCTAGTCCTCGTAAATCTTTTGAGGACCTTAGTAACCGGCAAAAAAGAAGACGCACTGAAGATAGTCTTTCATGCAGCAGTAGCAGCGCTGAAATTATGTTTTCGGCCGAAAAGGCGCTTCAAAAGGCAGGACAAAGCGATACAGCTTATGTTATGAAATACTTGACGGAGAATCCAGAAGAGGCCTCAAAAATCAAAGCCTTCATTGAAGGTAAATCAATTCAGGTACGGGAAATATCCCCTTTGAAGGCATTGGCTCTTTATGTATCGATGAACTTATCGAAATGGCGCTATAACACTCTTCGGGATTTCAACACTCAAGAAGGAGCTCTTCAATACCCGAGTTACTACATGTTGGTTAAAGAAAAAATTAAGTGCTATCCGGCCAAAGAAGATCTCACAGTTACAGAGAGCTCTGCAAAAATCAAATTACAAGCCTTGATGGATTTAACCTCAAGAAGACTTATTAGGTCGTTAGAAACCCCTGTTGATCCCAATCAACAGCTCGTATTGACCAGCAAATGGGGTTTTGACGGATCATCTAGCCAAAGCATTTATCATCAAAGGACGAGTGAAGATGAGCAAATCGATCTTGCTAGTAATTTTATGATTAGTCTTGTACCACTGCGGCTCGTCTCAAAAGGTGTAACAATTTGGGAAAACGAGCGACCATCTTCCACTTCATTTTGCCGGCCAATATTGTTTAAGTTTATAAAGGAAACCAAAGAAAATGTGCAGAGAGAGATGGCTGAAATCGAAGCAGAGATTGAAGCCTTAACTCCATCCACCATCACTGATGGAATTAGTGTCAAACACCAACTGCTGTTGACAATGATTGATGGTAAAATTCATTCCATTATATCCGATACAGCAGCTTCAGTGTGTGACATATGCAAGGCTTGTCCTAAAGAAATGAATAATTTAGAGTTAATCAAAGATAAACACGCAAACGAGGACATGTATAAATATAGCTTAAGCACCCTTCACGCTTGGATTCGCTCAATGGAATGCTTATTACACATTTCCTACAAATTAGACATAAAATCATGGCAAGTAAGGGGTGATATAGCAAAAAGGCAAGTTGATGACAGGAAGAAAAGAGTTCAAGAGGCTGTAAGAAGAGAAACGGGCTTACTTCTCGATGTTGTGAAACAAGGCAGTGGATCCACCAACAATGGCAACTCGGCAAGGAGATTTTTTGAAAACTACACTAAATCTGCTGAACTGACCGGAATAGATGCTATGCTTTTAAGAAAAATCTGTGTGATCTTGCAGTGTATTTCATCAGGAGAGAAGATCAACGTAACTAAATTCCGAGAGTTCTGCTTTGATACTGCTAAGCTTTACGTGGAGTTATACCCATGGTATTATATGCCTTCTTCACTTCATAAAATTTTAATGCATGGGCCAGACATAGTTCAGAACATGTCAATTGTGCCCATTGGTTTTCTATCCGAAGAGGCATCTGAGGCTAGAAATAAAGATTTTAGAAAATATAGAGAGGGGCATTCTCGAAAGCATAGCAGTATCTCATGCAATGAAGATATTATGCACAATCTTTTACTGTCTTCTGATCCACTTGTTACAAGTATCCGTCCAAAAGGAAATAAGTTTGTAAAAAAATCTTCTTTTAAGGAATTTTATGAGCTTACGGATTCTGAGAAAAGTGATATCGAATTTGTTAACATAAATGATTTAGCGGACATCGATTCTGAATTTGAATTAATTGATGATGATGATGATGACGAAGATAATTAAATGATGTTATTGTTTTAAAATGTGTAACTTAGTAAATTAGAGCTTACATCTTAATTATTTATTGTACTTTTAATGAAACTAGGTAATTTATTATCAACTTACTTAAAAGTCATACTCTCATCAGTTCTTGTGAATATTTTTGTTAATATATATTTCTGTATATATATAATATATTTATAGACCTCTTAATAAGTCTGTCTGCGGTTTAAAGTAAATACAAATGGGGAAAAAACGTTTTTTTTTTTAAATTTTCATTTCCTTTTATCCCAGAAAGTGCACATTTGGCGCACTATGTGTCTTAGTATTAAATATAGCTCTTAGTAATAGCATTACGATATTAGAGACCGGTACTTGAAACAAGCCCGGAATCAGGAGGGAGAGAGCTCGATACACTCATTTTCATAGTAAAATTTCACATTTTCTCAAATTACTCCCGAAATATGGGAGTTATGAAGAAATTCATCACCACAATTTATGAAGGCATTAAGTAATCGAATAAGATGGCATCATTAGTTTGTCATAATTTTACTCTTATTTTTCGGACATGTCTACGTCCAACCGCTCCCATACATTCGTTCCACTGTGTGACGGGGAGAACAAGTGCCTTTCGGCTTTGTTAAGAGTCTTTTTACACCCTTTATATTGTTCACTGTCCTTGGTGCTAAGTAACGTTCAATAAATATCAGCCTTCACTCCCCTGACGAATCATCGAAACAAACAAAATCATCTAAAACAAATATTCTTTCATGACCTAAGCACAAATGTCATTCAAAATGTTTACTTTACTTCTATTAAACGATTGTTTCTCTCATTCGGTGACATACAGTCACAGATGATGCCAATTCTTCAAACAAAAAGGTCTTACGATGACTCAGACTTGTGTCATGGCCGTATTACTGTCAAATAAGCAAATTATTGTACCGTTTCCGTGTTATTACGAAATTGTGGGTATGAATTGAGATTTTGTTGTGTTAGTGGTATGTATGGTATGGTAACTGACTGTCTTGTTTATAAAAAAAACTAGAGTACGCCCGCGGCTTCGCTCGCCTTAATTTTTAATTTGACTATCAATTCGGATTGTACTCTGTAATCACCATAATTCAATCATGTTTCGAAAGACACGTGGCGCCATTTATTAGAAAAATAACGTTATTGTTGTTTTCCTCGAGAACTGTACTTTTTTTCTGGTTGAAAGGTATCCTATGTACGTTTCAGTACACCTGACAACGTACTTATATGAAAAAAATCAGAATGATCGGTTCAGTGGTTTAGGCGTGAAAAATGCGTCTTCAGTAAGCAAAATAAACTATCATAAAAAAAAGCGAAAGGGACGCTAACGGTGTGTGAATAAATCCTAAACTTTCTGCAAATAATAAAACCGTCCATAGTCCATGCTTAAAGCAATGTTCAGAACTTCTATCAGGCAAACGACAAATCCGTCCAGGGGGGTTACCATGACGTCTTAAAGCAGTTGTCACTCCAGTGTGGGTAAGAGATGGCGCAACACGACCTGTATAGCTCTGTCTCTTTCCCACACTGGAATTGCAACTGCTTTAAGACGTCCGACGTATAGGACGTCTATAGTCGACTTTTGATGCGTCCTAGGGTATACCCTAGGACGCATCAAAAGTCGGACATTAATTTTCTCGTGTCGGCCGGAAAAAGACCGTCGATACAAAAATAAAAGTTTATAAAAAGAACAGCCAAATTTAATCATACACCGCATAAAATGGGCCTCAGAATAAAGTAGGTAATACCATGAACGTTCATGTCAATGACTCCATAATTGGTGGGGAAACGAGGTGACCGCACACTGTTCTTGTTAGCACAAAGGATACTATTGGTCATTTACTTGAAAAATCAAGAAAGTACAGGAGATTCAGACTTCAGCAACAGTTCAAGGCAAAGATCAGAGGTGCTAGACAAATTGGTATTCTATCAGCAATAACTGCCTAATCCTAGCTTTAATTTTATAAACGCGAAAGTAAGTTTGTTTGTTACCCTTTCACGCCTAAACCACTGAACCGATCATACTGAAATTTGCCATACCCTTTCATCCCGAAAAAAAGTACTGTTCCCGAGGAAAACAACAATAACGTTCTTATGATAATAGATGGCCCACGTGTCTTTCGAATCATGATCGAATTATATTATTACAAGCAGAGTACAACCCGAATTGATTGTCAAATTCTAAATTAACAAACGCAAAAAAAAATTAGCAAACGCTAGCACATACTTAAACTCATGCCATTTCCCATGGTTCCATGGGGGTAATCAGTAACTACACAACGCCCCCAATTACGATCCATTCAGCCATACATACTCCTTTCGTCTCGTCCACGTACAAACATCTGGTCATACACGCACGCTGGTTGCGAGTACTACGCACCTGACCTTTCTGGAGAACTTCACCAATAAGTTCAGTGAATATCCTTCTAGCTAGGGTGTCTTCCTGGCGTTACCACTCACAGCCGTATTATGTGAACTAGAATCGAACTACAGTTAAGACAGAATAATTACTTAAAAATCCTCATCTACATAACATAACATTACGCTTGTAATCCAAAAAAAAGGTTAGGCAGAGGTATATCTAATAAATAATACACCCACATTTCGCCAGTTACGTTTAAGTCCCATGGACGAGCCTATTGCCATCACAAATGCAGATTCTGCTGCTGAAAAATTCCTGATGGAAAAACCCAATAACGCTTTACCCGACCTGGGAATTTAACCGAGGATCTCACACTCAGCAGTCGCCGCGACCACTAGACCAACGAGGTAGTCATTATCACCTAATCGCGAAAATTACCAGAAATCTGTATACACCAATAAAATAATGATGAGTCATACTGTACGTGGTTTTAGTGGTTAAAGCTTGACAGGGGGGTTAATATGACGTCTTAAAGCATGAGTAATCCCAGTGTGGAAAAGAGACTCAAACTCAAAAGCGTTTATTTCAATTAGACCATTACAGGCACACACACAAGGCATAATAACTTGTGAAAGTACTGTAGTTGCCCATTCCAAAGCGTAGCTCTCTATGGAGAAGAATGGGCAAGATACTCCATGGACACTCTTTTCAATCAAAATATTGTTGCAAAATCTTGGTTACATCATTCATGTTGAGATCATACATGTATGTGAGAACGATGTAAAAAGGCGTGCAAATTAAGAGCGTCCAGAGTAAAAGAGCAAATCAACAGAGTAAGACAACTATACAGGTCGTCTAGCGCCATCTCTTTCTCACACGAATTCCTCCTGCTTTAAGACGTTATGGTAGGGCCCCTTTTTTTTCGGATGGGAAATCATCAAATGACTTCTCCCACTCCGGGCAGTGCGGAAGGGAGTGTCAGCCTTGCACTGACTAAAACCCATCCATGTTCGTTCCTTGCCCTTTGTGTTCCAGGGCCGCGGTATCTCTTTCGAACAGTCCCGCAGCCCTGGGTTATGGTAGCCCCCCTGTACTTCACATTGTTAAGTTGGTCTTGCAATAAGTGACTAATCTCTTTAGAGACCGCTCCATTGCGCCCATTGGTATAGCCGTGGTTACTATGGCTTCGTAAGTTGGCTGCTTGATTACCTAGATTTAGCTATTAGTTGTTGGTGGGGTGTTGTTCTATTGCAGTTATGAGCAAGGGTGGTAATTCAGTAGGGTTTTATTATAAAGCTCTTTTTAGAGTTTCGTACCTACCCAAAGGGTGCCACAGGGATTCTATTGCTAAGGTTCCGCTGTCTGTCTGTCACAAGGCTGTATCGTTTTTTTGTAAATAAATTGATTTAAGAATAAGAATTATTTATTGCGTAACTGTGTACAATTAGATCTTATATTAAGAGTTTTAGGAACAGCAGTCTACCCATGTCGGATATTATGCAATACTTAAAGAAAAGCAAATTGATTAATTAGTTCTCAGCGTTACCTGAAAGTTACTTTAAAAGACATACCATGTTTTACTTACGAACTGTGCTTTTTGAAACGCACATTTATACTGATGGCGAAACAGGAGCATCGATAATAAATTCATTTGTTTTTTTTTATGGTGTAAAAACCGGGGCATGACATATGAATAATTCCAGCCATGTGCCAGTCCAACTCGCACTTGGCCGGTATTTTATAACATCATCGATGACTCACAAATCTACATTACACACCGACGAATGATAATAAAAATCTAAGACCAAAAGAAATGCACATCAAGCTACTACAATCTGTCAGATTTCTTTAATAGATTTTCAACTTTATCGCTACAGCATAAGGTTCAAGGTTGATGGGGAAAAATTAACAGTTTCGCTTAGCTTGATGTGCTGGCGTCTGTACATCTTCTCTAATTTTATCTTTGTGATTTTGATCCATTGATAATAAAGTATACACCACGAACTGCAAATCGATGTTCCATCACACACGCCATCTTTAACGGCTTAGTCGCAAAATGTCTACTGGTCGTAAAATGTAACGTTTGAAAAAGAAGCCATATTTATGTATTATTAAAACGGCTTTATTTGCAACACTAACACGAAGCCCGGATGTACTTGGCTTTGATGCGATTTCCTGTATCAGATATACAGAAGTAGTTGAGCATACGAAACTGTCTGTCTTTTGATGCCTGAAATACATGTGATGAATTAATGTGTCATCTTGGCTTTATTAAGACCAAATGGTTGATCTATTTATAGATAGCGAAGCATACTGTGTTCTATCAGGTGGTCTTGTCTAATCTATATTAATATTATAAAGTTGTAGGGGGTAATCACCGGAACTAATGATCCAATTCTAAAAATTCTTTCAACGGCAGATAGCTACGTTATTCGTAGGTGCTATAGGCTATAAATTATATTTATACTAGCTAATACCCGCGGCTTCGCACGCGTAGATGTCGGTTATCGCGACCAAAAGTGATCATGAAATTTTGATCACGTTCCTGCAACAAAAACTTGACAAATTATATACTGAAACCTTCCTCGACAACCACACTATCCATTGAAGAAAACAGCATAAAAATCGGTGCAGTCGTTTTTAAGTTTATCGCGAACAGACAGACAAACGCGGCGGACGACTTGGTTTTATAATATGTACTGATAGTGATCATGTATATGAGCCAAGCTATCACAATTTATGCGGACGAAGTCGCGAGCGCCAGCAATTAATATGGCTTTTGGTCTAAGATCCTTTCGTCAAAATTTCATCAAAATCCCGAGATCCGGACAAAAACTGCACCAACCGAGCACTAAATCTTTGATATGAAAATGGGATTTCTAAAAAGTGAAACGTACCGTGTACTAGCATGCAAATGTAGGTCGCAGTTGAATGCCGGCTTGCGTTGCGTCTCATTGCATTGTGGTGCATTGCTATTAACAATACTTACAGCTATTTCATTATTGCTGCAGTATGTATATGGATTTTTAATGCGCTCTACGCTCGATGTATGCTTTTTAGGGTTCCGTAGCCAAATCGCAAAAAACGGAACCCTTATGGATTCTTCGTGTCTGTCTGTCTGTCCGTCCGTATGTCACAGCCACTTTTTTCCGAAACTGTAGGAACTATAGTGTTGAAACTTGGTAAGTAGATGTATTCTGTGAAGCGCATTAAGATCTTCACACAAAAATAGAAAAAAAACAATAAATTTTGGGGGTCCCTTATACTTAGAACTGAAACTCAAAATTTTTTTTTTCATCAAACCCATTCGTATGTGTTATCTATGGGATAGGTCTTCAAAAATCATATTGAGATTTCTCATATCATTTTTTTCTAAATTGAATAGTTTGCGCGAAAGACACTTCCAAAGTGGTAAAATGTGTGTACCCCCCCTGTAACTTCTAAAATAAGAGAATGATAAAACTAAAAAAATATATATGATGTACATTACCATGCAAACTTCCACCGAAAATTGGTTTGAACGAGATCTAATAAGTACTTTTTTCTTGAATACGTCATAAATCGTAAACGGCAATTTAGTCTAATGTTGAATAGATAATGTTACGGAACCCTTCGTACGCGAGTCCGACTCGCACTTGGCCGGTTTTTTTTTTAAGTTTGGGCTGAGCTGGTCTTGGGAAGTGTCGTGAGGAAAGTTTTAAGTACTAGTAATTTATAAATGCTGGTTTCCTCGCGAGTCACGATCGATGTTTGTCCTTCAGCGAAACAAGTGATAATTATACAATACGCACATGAATACGAAAAATCAGAGTTGCGTGTCTTGGGTTCGAACTGGAGACCGACATGACAGTTCACTAGGTTATCACTGCTAATTGTTCAAATTAAACTTTGATGATGAATACGCACTTTTGATCATCAAAATTTACAAGAGACTCTCCAAAACGCCCGCAATTCGCCACTTCCTGGCGATTCAAGTCAATCAAATCAAAAATCAAAATCAAAATCAAAGCATTTATTTCAAGTAGGCCAGTTACAGGCACTTTTGAATTGTCGACAAGATAAAAATGTAATGAAGCTACAGTCCCAGTCACAAGGCATAAAAACTGTGAAAGTACTGTAGTTGCCCATTCCCTAGCGTAGATCTCTATGGAGAAGAACGGGCAAGAAACTCCATGGACACTCTTTTAAATCAGTATATTTTTACAAAAACCTTGGTTACATCATTCATGTTGAGATGGTACATTATGTGAGAACGATGTAGCAAGATGTGCAGTGTGCACGTTAAAAGTGTCCATAGTAAAAACAAAAAAAAAAAAATTAACAATTCAAAAATAAAATAATTAATTCAAATAAGCCGTGGCAACCAAAAGATGACAAGTCACAACTGACAGCGCCCGTTCACGAACATGACGCATGTATCAGCACCATTCAACTCAACCATTTTGAAGGGAACTAAATGATCCGACACACGCGCCACCATCAGCGAGGCCTTTGAGTGAGCATGACATACTCCTAACCGCCAGGGCACATTCAAGTCAAGAAAAGAATAGGTTACCAGTGAACGATAGCTATCTAGTACAAAGTACTCACACAATATGGGCTATGCGGCTATATAATACTAAAGAGATTGAATTTATACAATGCAAAGATAGTTGTACAATCTTCAGCAGCTCCAACAATACAGTTTAATGCGGAAGAAGAAGTGGCTGAAGGTTAGAAGAACCTGGTGGAAGAATGTGCATAGCCATAAAAGTAGAGAACGGCCAAGAGATAGATGGACTGTGTAAAACATGATATGGCTAGAGGGTGGGACTAATAATATGAATACTAATCGAGAAAGAGAGAGCAGCGGTGGCCCAGTGGTAGCGACCCCGACTTACGAACAGTAAGTCGTGGGTTCGAACCCAGGCAGGCGCATTACTTTATGTAATTTATTTCATCACCACTGCTCTCAAAAACGGTGAAGGAAAATATCGTCAGGAAACCGGCATGTCCTAGAACCAAAAATTCGAAGACATGTGACATCTACCAATCCGCACTGGGCTCGCGTGGTGGATTATGGCCCATTCTCTCTCATAGAGAGGAGGCCTGTGTCCCAGCAGTAGGAACATTATAGGCTGGTGATGATGATGAAGATGAATCGAGAAAGTATGGACGAAGACATGGTGACACCAAATAAATTGGGATGAGGGCAGAAGTATGAAGATGGTTAAGCTGGTCCTGCTTTATGAGAAACTAGCGGACGTCACGCGGTTTCACCCGCGTAGTTCCCGTACCCGTGGGAGTACGAGGATAAAATATAGCCTATGTTACTCGCTGATAATGTAGCTATCCATTGCTGAAAGTTTTTAAGTTTATTCATTACATACAAAAATAGAAATCTTTCCTCTTTACTATATTTGCATAGACTAGCTTTTGCCAGCGGCTTCGCTCGCGTTCATTTAGAATTTGACAATCAATTCGGGTTGTACTCTGTTTGTAATTCAATCCTGGTTCGAATGACACGTGGCGCCATCTATGAGTATTATAATCTTGCTTTTCTCGGGAAGTGTACTTTTTTTTCGGGATGAAAGGTATCCTATGTCTGTTTCTGTATATCTGACAATATATATGCAAAATTTCAGGATGATCGGTTCAGTGGTTTAGGCGTGAAAAGGTACAAACAAACTTACTTTCTCATTTATAATATTATGTAAGGATTCTTCGCAACGTTAACTGTTGTTGAGCCATCGCGCATCGGTTGTAAGAGGCCAGCGTTGGGTCTTTTCCAGTTAATACGACGATTATTGGACTTATTTGCTGATGTTTGAAAGACGATAACGTAGGAATGTTTGCATACCTGTGAGAAGGTGCTGATTGTAGGATTACCTTATGTATGGAACGACAGATTTTTGAAGTGAGAAGGAGCTCGTGGCTAAGTAATAACAGCCGCTCGGGTCGATCTTTAGGTTAAGCCGTGCTTGCCTAGGTTGGTCTGTGGATGGGTGACCACCCATTACATACCGAGTTTCCTCCGTGCCTCGGAATGCACGTTAAGCCGTTGGTCCCAGCTGTCATTTGAAGGTCTTTGACAGTCGTTAGGTAGTCAGTGGCCCAAAAAAGTCTGACAACCAATCTAACCAAGGGGTATCGTATTACCCAGTACTAACTGGATTGAGGAGGTCAGATAGGCAGTCGCTCCATGTAAAATACTGGTATTCAGCTGAATCCGGTTAGACTGGAAGCCGACCCCAACATAGTTGGGAAAAGGCTAGGCAGATGATGAGATTTTTGAAGTAAAACTTCTTTACGCACGCTTGACTTAGGAGTTTAGGACTAAGCTGGTGAATATGTAACGTTACGAGGCAAACGGAAGTTGAGAGGGAGATATAAGTTAGTGAAGATAGAAAGATACAGAGTTACGTTTTTGAATATGACAGACGATTGTTCGGCATTTGTTTATGTTATACTTTAATCGTGTGGTATAAAGCACACTCGTTTTTTTTTTTTAATATTTTTTTTTATCGGTTATGAAAGATTTCTATGTGGTGCACCACATAGAAATCTTGCATGACCCACCCGGGTTCAGAATAATGGACTGAATACGTGGTAAGCGTTAGTGCATCCAGGGATTTCATAAATGATAATCACACAAAGGCAGTTTTTTAATTTCATAAGTAACCGTATCATTTATTTGCATTCCACTGTGTTGTTCATGAAAGAATGGGAATGTTACAGCATTGTGTTCTTTGCATACTACTACGTATTACAACAATTGACAACCGTCGGTAAAGCCAGATCACACAATATCATACAATGCAAGCAGAATTTAGATACAAAAGTCCTCCCTATCTGAAACTCAAATGATGTCACTGACATATTTGACATCATAAAATCTTTTATATTGTATTGTCATAGCCTATTTAAGGAAATTTCAAAACGCCTAGTTGACTCTTCCCGTGACCCAAGGGCTGGCTTTTACCTTGGCCAGAGGCTAAGTGTTGCCATACAACGTGGCAACGCCGCCAGTCTCTTGGGAACATTACCAGCTGACAGCGTTGAGGAGTTTTTCGATGCCCTTTTATAGTTTGTTGTTAGTTTATTTATTTTAGTTTAATAGTTTTTAATTATTAATGTATATAGCTAGTTTAACCCAATTGTATAGAATACTATTGTAGTAAGATTTTAATATGAAACACATTATTGTATCTCGATTTCTCTAAAGATGGAATCCATTCCATTTTTCTAACGATTGTTTCCAAACAATCGTTACGACAATCACCATTCGTTTCAGATACTCGATGAATGATTTCATCGAAATAATGGGACTTTCTTTGTGCTCAGGTTTGTCTAATATTAGAAACTGTTAAATGGCTTCTATTTCCAGATGAGGATAAATCCATAAATAAGCCTTTAGATATTCGGAGATTGTTTGTCTGTCTCACAGTAGCGAAGGGTCAATTTTTGTTAGAGGTAAGCCGGAGTATATATTATTTGTCTATACAGAATGTAAACCGACTCTTCGCGAAGCCGTTAACCAAGCCTTACTTACATCAAACTGTGTATTACTGGGAAACGACTTTATTTTTTGGGGTGAAAAATCACATTTTACGGTAGGACTCAATGTAACGTATTCAAATCATTGTGCTGATGGATGGATTAAATACGGGGGTCGTGAAGGTGTCTTAAGTAAAAAAAACACATTAAAAACATGTATTTAAAAAGCACTTGTGAAAGTGTTGGAACTTTGACCCCCAATATATCCGTAACTAGAAGGTTCCTAGGTATGGTCTTTAACAAAAAAATGATCGCAATGACGGGGAGAACAAGTGCCTTTCGGCTTCGTTAAGTCTTTTTACACCCTTTAGAATATTGACAGTGTCATTTTTCAAAGGGAAGCCTGTAGGAATCGAGTTCTATGGAACCTTCGCAACTGCGTGTCTCATTTTATCGGACCAGTCGTCACAGTATGTTATTGTGGGTTTAATCATTAATCGCTCCAAATCCTGCTATATCTGTATCATAACTTTCTTGTAATAAATTGCTGTAATTATCATTTAAATTCTTGGCCGGTATAAATCAAGTGTCAATTTGGATAAGGTGAAAAATGCGACCGAACCAAATCGAGCGACGAATGTTAACAGTTTCGGGAGGCATGTCTGACATTACAACTGATTTAAATTCTACAAGTTCTAATTTTAAGAATAATAGTTTCTGTAATTCCACCAGCTCGTTTGGTGGGAATATTAGATGATTTTAGAATACGTGGAGAAGTTCTTCGTCTATCTAGGAGTTTGGCGTTTCAAAAGCATATATAAGGTCCCATTAAAATAGATGGACAAACTTTTAGAAATCATTCAGACCACCAAAATAAGGACAATGGTAAAAAAAAATAAGAAAAACGCACAAGAAAATAAAATCAGCTAACGAAAATACACTAAAAATTTCATTTATTATTTTATAACAAAATAAAATCACTTTAATCAGTGTTTTTTTTGCTTGGATATCTTTGGTTAAACCTACTGTGGGGCTGTGTTAAAATTTGTCCATCTATTTTAATGGGACCTTATATGTAAAGTTCAGCCATTTCATTTCTGAAGGTGTTGCCGGGTTGACGATCGTTGGAGTGAGTTGCGTCGCGTGTCTCGAGTTCAGGGTCTCAGACCAAATAAAAAACTAAGACACAGCACTGTCAACAGTGACGTGAAGCCGGTTTTGTAAACATGTGTGCACTGTGAGCTTAGTTTTTGAGCGTAGTTTAATTGTAATTTTCTTATAAATGTGTGCGTGTGAGCGTGTATGCACAGAGCGAGGCGTGGTTTTGCACATGCTTCACTGTATTGTTCGCAGTGCTATGTCTTGGGTTTTTTATTTGATCTGAGTATAGGGTATGAAGAATAGAGTGCAGAGTTCTTCATGCCCAATAGAAAAGGGCAGTAACCCACCAGATAACACATATTTGTTTGTTACCTTTTCACGCCTAAACCACTGAACCGATCATCCTAAAATTTGGATATACGTTGTCAGGTGTACAGAAACGGACATAGGGTAATTTTCATCCCGAAAAAAAGTACTGTTACCGAGGATAATAACAATAACGTTCTCATGATAATAGATGGCGCCACGAATTAAATTATTACAAGCAGAGTACAAACCGAATTGATTGTCAAATTCTAAATTAACGCGAGCTATACCGCGGGTAAAAGTTAGTATTTTTATAATAATTTCACGTGAATAACGATCGCGGGCAATAGCTAGCTAATAGCAAATAAATCTTCATGGAACATATGACCGAACTATCGACCTGTTTCTCAGACCACGCCGCGGTACAAAATGAGTCATTTGCATCGTAAGCGCGAACACTCATGGGAACAACCTGTGCAGTCTTAGTTTCCAGAAATACTTTTATTACGCTTAATAGCACAAGTGCTGAGTACGAGTAAACTATATCGTGTATGCTTAATAGAATCAAATCGTACGAATTTAAATGTCTTAAATGTACTTATCGCGTGTGCGAAATGTAAATTATTTTTTGTTTGTTTGAAACTTTGAACCATACGTTAAACGACGACTAATCAACCTATACTAAACCAGTTCATGTGGATCTCTCATTGTACCGGAAATCTGTACAAAACGAGGCCATGTTATAATGGAACTGTATAGCTTGATGTGTCGCCTTGTGTACTTAAATAAACTAACGTTAATTTTCAAGGACGTCAGGGAAAACTACAGAACGCAATATGTAGTCTTGTACAAATTTTGAAAAACTAAATAAAAGAGAAATTAAAGACCAATCCGATAAAAAAGTATACGTAAGGATCTAACATCCTTACGTATACTTTTTACAAGACTCACCTAAGGCCAAGATTACAAAACATTACTTTGTACGTACAGTCACGGTCTTTTCCGCCTGATCAGTTAAGATTTTTTTCCCACAAACCAATTGGAGACGCCCCATCCGGCTAGAGAGCGCTTCATGTTGTTCAAGTAAAAATGAGCTTAGTTGGTGATCAAGCGGGAGTGTCCACCATTGTACTTTGGATTAGCATTATTCTTGTCACTGTCTCCAAGCACTAACTAAGCGTCGATTACAAACGGTCTTGGCTTTAGAATCACTGATACACACAGACACTGACTGTCGTAAAATAATAGTTTTTTGCAAAAACAATGTAAAAAAAAAACAACACTAAAATGTGGAAAATAATATACAGACGCCAGCAGGTCAACCTACCCGAAACTGTCAGATTTTCCCAACCCACCTTGAACCTAATACTTTAGAGATAACGATGAAAATCTAATTTGTAAAAAAATTGTAATTTGTAGGTCAGTGTCAGGTTGTACGTTAATGAAAAATGAGTCGCGCCAGTAACACGTATGTAGTTACACAATTTCAATCATGAAAATCATCAATACAACCGTCTAAGTTCATGTAACCCTATTCAATGAATATTTCGATGCGCGGCCACTGCAGGGTTAAGCATCTAACCTTACCCAAATTTAAGGTTTTCGGTCCATCTAGCCACACTAAAAAAAACTCATTGAAAATGCATCAAAAACTCGTTTCACATCCAAAAAGTTTACCGAATCAACGCTCTCATATAAGGGTATAAATCAATTGAATTTAAAATACCTAGTTCCTCGGAAGAAGGAGGAATGTGGACATTTCACCAGACGTGGAATGCACTCGGCAAAAACTAGTGCCAGCCTGTATTGTGACCGTTTCGACGATTTTTGGCTTTGTCGCGTTTTTACTGGGCTATTATTATAACTCTCGATGATTTGCTTCATCTTATTGAAGAGTGTTCTATTTCTAAACCGAGTTCTACAAAAGAAGGAGGTTATGTATTCCACCAGTTTTTTTTTCATGTATGTACACCGATTTTTCAGTGATTACTGTTCCGGTAAATGATTGATACTTGACAAGGATTTGTGTGATAAAAATAACCGGCAAAAGCACTAAAAGGTAAAAAATAACTTTACTTTCGGAAATCGGTGAAAAGCAAGAGTGAACAGGCATCTTCTGGGCGTGCTCGTTCCATCATAGACCTCATCCATCGCTTTCCATCAGGAGGAATCGAGGTCAAGAGCAGGCCCATAATGTAATAAAATGCAACAAACAAAAGTCACCGACTTCCGAAAGCACATAAAGCTACTACAATCTGTCAAATTTCTTTAATAGATTTTCATCGTTATCTCTAAAGTATTAGGTTCAAGGTGGGTTGGGAAAATCTGACAGTTTCGGGTAGGTTGACCTGCTGGCGTCTGTACATTATTTTCCACATTTTAGTGTTGTTTTTTTTTTACATTGTTTTTGCAAAAAACTATTATTTTACGACAGTCAGTGTCTGTGTGTATCAGTGATTCTAAAGCCAAGACCGTTTGTAATCGACGCTTAGTTAGTGCTTGGAGACAGTGACAAGAATAATGCTAATCCAAAGTACAATGGTGGACACTCCCGCTTGATCACCAAC
Source organism: Lycophotia porphyrea (assembly GCA_950005105.1). Lineage (NCBI taxonomy): Eukaryota > Metazoa > Arthropoda > Insecta > Lepidoptera > Noctuidae > Lycophotia > Lycophotia porphyrea. The sequence goes on along the minus strand of OX465410.1, from coordinate 4,600,077 downwards.
TAAGCTCATTGTTACTTGAACAACATGAAGCGCTCTCTAGCCGGATGGGGCGTCTCCAATTGGTTTGTGGGAAAAAAATCTTAACTGATCAGGCGGAAAAGACCGTGACTGTACGTACAAAGTAATGTTTTGTAATCTTGGCCTTAGGTGAGTCTTGTAAAAAGTATACGTAAGGATGTTAGATCCTTACGTATACTTTTTTGGGCCTGCTCTTGACCTCGATTCCTCCTGATGGAAAGCGATGGATGAGGTCTATGATGGAACGAGCACGCCCAGAAGATGCCTGTTCACTCTTGCTTTTCACCGATTTCCGAAAGTAAAGTTATTTTCTACCTTTTAGTGCTTTTGCCGGTTATTTTTATCACACAAATCCTTGTCAAGTATCAATCATTTACCGGAACAGTAATCACTGAAAAATCGGTGTACATACATGAAAAAAAAACTGGTGGAATACATAACCTCCTTCTTTTGTAGAACTCGGTTTAGAAATAGAACACTCTTCAATAAGATGAAGCAAATCATCGAGAGTTATAATAATAGCCCAGTAAAAACGCGACAAAGCCAAAAATCGTCGAAACGGTCACAATACAGGCTGGCACTAGTTTTTGCCGAGTGCATTCCACGTCTGGTGAAATGTCCACATTCCTCCTTCTTCCGAGGAACTAGGTATTTTAAATTCAATTGATTTATACCCTTATATGAGAGCGTTGATTCGGTAAACTTTTTGGATGTGAAACGAGTTTTTGATGCATTTTCAATGAGTTTTTTTTAGTGTGGCTAGATGGACCGAAAACCTTAAATTTGGGTAAGGTTAGATGCTTAACCCTGCAGTGGCCGCGCATCGAAATATTCATTGAATAGGGTTACATGAACTTAGACGGTTGTATTGATGATTTTCATGATTGAAATTTTGTAACTACATACGTGTTACTGGCGCGACTCATTTTTCATTAACGTACAACCTGACACTGACCTACAAATTACAAAAAAACGTAAGAAATTTTTTATTTCGCGGCCACCCTGACGCTTCCACCTTAGGATGGAAGATAGGGTGTAGTGGCGCAACTTGGGGTAGTCTATGCCCAGCAGTGGACTGCTATTTAATGAGATGATTGATTTTGTCGACTGCTTTTGAGACGAGAGACTTTTTAATAATAACTAGCTGTTTCCCTCAAGTCCACGATCTTCGTCCGTGTGAAGTTATTATGAAAATATTATTTCTCACTAAAATAATAAAAGTAGCTTAAATTACTTCTTTTAATGTCAACTATCTGCTAGTAAAAGTCCCGTCAAAATCAGTTCGTCGTCCGCCGAAACAAACAGACAGACAGAATTAAAGAAAAAAGATTTTTTGTTAAATTTCGTATATTTTCGTAAGGTTACTGCCCATAACTAGGACAACTGTACTTATACTACTCGACCCCTGCAATGTTTTTGAGTAATATTTTATTATTCAAAAATACGGTGGGGTCAACGGGATTTTTTTTAAATTATATTAATCAATTCCCGCTGACTCCACCAGTGGGACCACGGGGGGTAGAGTTTACGGGAATACACTAAAAAGCTGTTTTGAAATAACAAATAGACACTTCAATCATATTTATTTGTATAGATAAGGTTAATGACCGCTTCCTCTCTGAAATATTTGAGGACCTACCGCCATCTATCGGTCGCAAATTCATACTGAAAGTTTTGGCTGACATGTACAGATAGACGCCAGCAGGTCAAGCTACCCGAAACTGTCAGATTTTCCCAATCAACCTTGAACCTATATATATAACCAAATACTTCAAAAATAAAGTCAAAAATCTATTAAATAAATCTGACAGACTGTAGTAGCCTGACGTGCTGGCGTCTGTACAATATAACTAACGCAGTTCTGCATAATATTACACATTTGCACTAACAGTAAGTATTGATAAGAAATTAATTAAACAATTAAAGGTATGCTGTAGTTAACCGTTACTGTACATTACAACCAAAAGAGTATCAATAATGAATGGAACGATTCGAATGACCATTTTTTTTTTGTTAAAGTTTGTTTTAGACACGCTTTTACGTCCATTGATGGCTTTCAAACTGCTTTGAGTGAGTGACTACTTCTTCAAGAAGCTATGGAAGATCAAATTGTTACACCGTACGTAAGTGAGACAGTGGGGTGAAGTCATTATAAAAAAAAATCAATGTATCATAGGTGTTATTAAGGCTTTATCATTGGTTAAGGTTATTTTTGACAAACGCTACAGATATTCAGTGGCCCGGAAGTCTGACAACCAGTCTTACCAAGGGGTATCGTATTATCCAGTACTGACAGGGTTGTGGAGGTCAGATAAGCAATCGATTCATGTAAAATACTGGCATTCAGCTGCATCTGATGAGCCGAGAATCCGCGCCCAACATAGTTGGGAAAAGGCTGGGGACGTGATGTTGATTGGATTTTTCCCTAGTAGCCCTAAACAGAGAGAAGTGCAAATGGAGAGCCCTTACCTCGCAATGGTACAGACGCCAGCATATCAAGCTACTACAATGTGACAAATTTCTTAACAGATTTTCAACTTTTATAGCGAAAGTATTAGGATCAAGGTTGATTGGGAAAATTTTACAATTTCGGGAAGCTCGAAGTGCTGTGTCTTTATATTACAGGCTTGTAACAATAATTGTTGGTTTTATAGTCAGTTACATGTTGTCTTGCATATGATTTCTTTATTGGTTACAGGTTCCTAAGGTGATTGTTACAGCTATAATGTCAATAAAATTAAATGCGTGGGTAGTTGTTTTGGCTGGTAATTGCGCCATCTTTTCAATGGGGAAGGCAACTGTAAATCTAATGGCGCTAGCATAGCTTGTACCAAGTATCGTTATTGGTTGGAAATCTGTCAATGTCATTTTATATTTCATAACAGTTTGACCTCATTGGTCAGATTGTGACACCAAGCTATGGACACGACATCTAGAATCAGCTTTGACTAGCCTTCCCTATTCACCATGGACTTGTCTGATCATCCACTAAGTAAATACTCAATAATTTCACTAAGTAATTAATTCCCAAACTCGACCACCATTTCACAGAATTATATCCAAAACTGCCATTTGTCTCTAAAAGTACAACAATGATTTATTGTAAAGGCCTTAACATTTCAAAAGGATCTGTCGAACTTGTTCGTCAGTACGATGATATGCTGAAGCCCTTAATGTGTAACAACTCGCTAACAACAACAGTTTATTGGAGTGACTCAACAAATACCGCTTTGAAGTCTATTCTCCTCTATCAACGTTCATCTGTACAAATAATATCGTGTAAACACTTGTTCGCTTCGTTTAAATTGTGTTTATGACAAAAAATCTTGGGTAAATTACCGAGTTTCTGCTGAAAATCATTTGAAACATAAGCTGTATCCACGAGAGTGTGATGTAACGAGTGATGAGAACCTCGTGCAGTTTTTTAATTCAGGATAGGATACTTCAGGTAGCTTCAGAAGGAGATGAGGATGGGGGCTTCGGCTTTGGGCTGATTTTAGCACGTGATCTGCACACCTTAACCACCTGGCCGAGCTAGCAGCCTTGATTTCGTTGACAGCTTTTGAAAGAGGTTCTTATCAAGTTCTGTTTTAGCTGATGCCCGCGTGAATGGCGGTTATCGTGACCAAAAGTAAGAGAACATACGTCATCGCGGACTTTTCTGTAGACCTATATAAGATACATAATCCACCACACATAATTTTGTTATTTTCAAAGGGTTTTTAGGCAGCGTTTTCGTTGAAAGCGGACGGCTTGTTTTTTTCCGAAACCTCCAACAGATATCATTATATTTTGGCCAATGTATACAAAAACTTGACAAATTATAGACTAAAACCTTCCTCCGAGAACCACTCTATCCATTGGTTAAAACAGCATGAAAATCGGTGCAGTAGTTTTTGGGTTTAACGCGAACAGACAGTCAGACGCGGCGGAGGAGTTTGTTTTATAATATGTAGTGATAGTGATTTGCCTTTATACTGGTAGCCAAAGGATTTGCCACAGAGATATTTCGAGCAAAAAGGGGAACAAAAAAGGAGACCTTTGCAGTGGGTCTGCGTTATAGAAAAAAAGATGCCCCTTTGCCAAAACACATCACAAAATCAGTTTTGTATTTTATCCAAGACTGGCAGGTTTTCTTATATGAATGTTCGTGAGGATAAAACGGCTTAGAGACAACAAGCGCTATCGCCCATCAGATTGAAGGACCGCTGGTCGCTGGGACAAACCAGTCTTCAAGTGAGGACTGGTAATCGGGTAAGCAAGTTAGAGATGTAGACCCCATACATATAAATGTAATAAGCGACAAGTCGCGAGGGAAGTAAAACAAATACTTAGAGGAAGAGCCAAGAAACGCTATGATATGGCTAGCAGTAAGACTAATACTGAGGCGGACGGGATATGCAGGGTGTAAACAGACTCTTCACGAAGCCGTCAACCAAGCATTATGTAAATCAAACTAAGTAACATTACGCAAAAATTAGTGCCGGGAATCCATTTTTTTTTTGGGCTGCATAATCACGTTTTACAGTAGGACTCAATGTAACGCACTCAAAACATTGTGCTGGTGGATGGATTGAATTGTAAAGGGGTTCTGGAGGTGTTTTAAAGTAAAAATCTTACATTAAAAACATGTATTTAACAAAAAAAAACTTGTGAAAAAGTTAGAAATTGAAAATATTTATTTCAGACTTACACATTAGTATACACAAACTACTAGAACTTTGACCCCCAATATCTCCGTACCTAGAAGATTCCCAGAACAAAAAATTAAAAATAATCGAAATATAAAATTATCGCAATGACGGGGAGAACAAGTGCCCTTCGTTAAGAGTCTGTTTACACCCTTTAGATTTGTAGGGATGAAAACTTGCTTCAATCCCAAAAATATAAGGACAAGGACAAGCTCATGTTGATGCTTTTGTACTGATTTAGATGAGGGAGGATGTCATCTTAATATACTATTCACTTTAGATTTATAGTCAGTTTGTTACAAAGAATATCTTAAAACACAAAATTACTTTTCCGAAGTTTTTTTAGTTACAGCTAGGCATTGTTCCAAATAATTATAATCGCTCTAGAAAGCATAAATTGTTTAATGTCCGATTTTGTCGCACTGTAGCTCGATCCGCCTCCCCTATACCGCGTATGCTTACGATGCTCAACGCGCTCGTGGAGACCAATCCAGGATTAGACTTGTTTGCTGATGAATGGAAGACGATAATGTTAGAATGTTTGAGGTTTTGTGAGAAGACCGAGTAAAAGGATTATTTAATTTAGTGTTAATGGCTTATGCTGTACTAAATCTAATAAATAAATAAATTGTTAAGGTAGGTTCAGAACCAGGAACTCGCCACTGTATTTTTTGGACGGAGACTTGTGTAAAAGTCGTAAGGACCATAAACGGGCACATAAATTCTAATACCAGGAATTCTGGGAACGGAAACTCCCAGTGAGTTCTGGCTTAAATCTACCTGTGCGCACAAACATTGGACAAATGGACATCCGTCCAAGGTACCTACGCCAAGGTTTCCGACAGTCAACCGTTCGTTTTACGATTAATCGAGAACAGTGTTCAATATGAACAAACGCGTATGAGTGTATGAGTTAATCATAGATCGCATCGATCTTTACATGTCTTTTAAAGCAGTAACAGTATCGGAATCGGGGACAAGGCCTTTCGTTGCCCGTTTTCTAACTAGCTACACTGTGTTTCGATATTATTGTGTCTCTCGTTTAAACTTTGTGTGTTAGGACACAGTTTTGGTTCTGTGTTCAGTTGGAGTGCAGGGCACATCAGTTTGTTAACGATATTTGTAATATAATATTCATATATTATTAGCATGTTATTTTATGACTGTCGCATATTTATTGATGTTTAAAAGATAAATAGGTATGACGTAAAGTTTATTTACTTCATCAGACTATTTAACTAGACAATAATGCAATGAGTATAATTTAATATTGATTATGGTACTTTTCAAGATACTTAACGAGTTTAATCAAAATATTAATTAATGCAATGGAGCTTTTTACTTCATTATTAATCTCACACTGGACAGGTACTAAATAAATGCTGATAGTGGCAGTAAAAAAAAATGAATGCGAATTTTATAATAAATTTCCAAATACAATTTTCAATGCGTACAATAAACAAACGATCATTTATTGTCGAAAAACGTTGACCGCTGACCAGACCGGAGCGATAAAAATCTCGCAAACCATAACGACTGGTGAATCAGCATTAAATGGTAACCCTAACAATTTATGGACGACATACGTAATTACATTTACTCAAGTTGGTAACTGACGCTTTCCGTTGGTCGCATAATAAGCAGTTGAGAGCACCTCGAGCCAATGTTCGTAAAAAAAAACACAACGATGACCCGTCTTGTCTGAGGAGAGGAATGGAATGCAATGCGACAAAGTCGAGATGAGCGCAGCGCACCGCTCACTCGGGGATCGCGTTCACACAATTTCACGTATTCGGGTAATAACGAACGATAGGCAGTAACTCTAAAGTACATGGGTATGTCTAGCTAATATGCCGGAGAGGCCGTTCACAAGGCGCGGTCGTGAACGAATGCAATTATTTCATGCTCGATGTGCTTGTATCCGCCATTACGGTGGACGCGTTCGAATTTTGAATATGCTCGAGCTTCAAACTTTTTTTTTCTATTTGGATGCGTTCGTATTCGCATGAAACTTGAATGTTATTGTTTCAATTTACATTTGCTTGTTATCTGTATGATTCAATGACTTTATCTGTTATATTATGTGTTGTAGATACAAGATAGGTAGGTATATTTATAAATTTAATCTTTCGTAAAACTACGCTATGAATGAATGGCGATGTTATTGACCTTGTTTCACTATTATCGGTCATTATTAATTAAATTTTTCGTGTCGACCTCTTTACTGGATAATATTTTTATTCTGATGTTGATTAATTCATGTACATAAGTAGGTAAGCAATATTATTTAGTAAATAAATAGGTATTTCGAGATTATGTAATACTATGCAGATGACACAGTACGTATTTTGATTTCGTAACGTTTGTTTGTAATTACAGTTTAGTTGATCAAGGCGAGTTTCCGAAAGGAAGCGTTAGCTAACTATCATGGTACTTATACCTACATTTAAGTAAGTACTTAGTGGGTAAATATAAACATTATTTAGCTTTAGATTATTAACAGGTTATCATAACCTGTTAATAATCTTGATGAATAATAGTTAAGAAGCAGGTATAGTAAAATAAAACAATGACAACTAATCAATAGTTTTGTTACTAAAAACAAATACGATGTCTAACTATAAAACTGTTGCTTTTTGAAAATCGAATATTTAGCTTCGGCTTGTAGCAAGCCGGTTTATCGAACGTTTCAAAAAGATATCCAAACTCCACGGTTTCTCACATTCGATTGACATAACTACTGGCCGTTTATAAACACGAAATAATATTCTAACTACATGTACAAAATGATGACATACTACGAAGCTAAACGTTATCAGCACTTGAAAATATCGAAGCGTTGTCAAGCAACACACAGGTTTTTATAAACTATTAATTGCTATACCTAAAACTGTTTGCCCAAGTAACAAAAAAACTGGTCGATTAATGCAATGGTAGTCTGTGATTTACCAATCACATTACTTTGTAGTACACCTGGCAACAATATTTATAGAAATAGAGGAATATGGAAACATTTTGAGTAACGAACATAAATAAAAACAATTGAAGTAATCGTAAGTATAGTATACCTGATATTATTATGATGGTCACTTTACAACACTACTGTTTTAAGTAATAGAGAACCAACTTTCGCAGGTCTCTTTACTCAATCGAAGCACGTTAAAAGAAACACGATTTATTAAATAACTGTTGCAGAACAGGACTCGCGGAGTCGACAACACCTCGGCGTTACACGAATATTGTGTTAAGAACGCAAGGGACACGGCTAGCCGCCACTAAAATTATTGATTTACAAAACAACAAAAGATATAAAACGGGCCGAGTGCACACCCCCGCGCCGCCGAATCGATCAGAATGATAATTGTCGCGCACAAAGAGACTACTGACTACTCACCTAGACAGTTGGAATGCACACACACAGTTAAAACAACAACACACAATTTATGTCAACAATGTTTCCGATCACAACGTTCAATACACTAATTAGATGTGTTACGACACTTATTTATATTGTTTTTATTGTGTTTTACTTGTAATTAGTGCGAATTAAAACCGATTTGTGTGTCGGAGACGCGAGCAATTCGACGATCGCTAGCAAGATGGCCCCGCGTATGCCGCGCGGCGCCCGACCCCCCGCGCGTCGCGCGTACGTGCAATGAAAGATAGGTGGCGGGTACACACGACGCGAGCAGAACGGACGCCTGTCCCGAGATACGTCGTGAGGTAACAGAACCTGCACTGCACTACAATACAATGCGATTTAAAAGAACCATTTCGCACGCCATTTGAGGTTTGATTATGTTGGAATGTAGTCGGTATTGCATAACGAATCTGTACAGTGTGTATTGTATGCTGTATTTGAACTAGATGAAGTAAAACTAGCAACTTTAGCTGGATTAATTTAAACTTAAATGTTTATCTTATAAATGAATAAAGGGGTACTAAATTGATTTACCTACGAAAAACGCCATAATTAAGTACCTATTATAAATTCCCCAGATCATTTATTTACTTAAACAGCCCTATTAGATAACAGATAGAAATCTCCATACTGTTGACGCCACTCACTATAGCATACAATTTTACATAACCCAAGCAAATGCCTCAAAAAATTGTATAAAATAACATAACACACAAATTCATAACATTAAACTCCGTTTTCGCATCAAACAACCCAAGCGACATTGATTTACGAGCAATTTATCTCAAGACCTATCGCGGGACATTTCCCCACACGCGGACCGACCGCAGTTCTTTCCCTTCACACCGCTTTGCCCGTGCCGAGACTCCCCCCGCTACCCGCCCTGTCCTCTGCCTACCGACCTCTTATATACTGCTCTCTTTACAACAGAAAAAAACACCAATTTCCCAAATTCCCGAAGCGGACCGCTCTCTCGCTCGCGGCAGACCTAAGATGGCGGCCGGCTTCCATTTTGATCGCAGATTACTAAGCGTCGCGTCCCCGTGCGTTCAAAGCCTAACCGATGTAGCGTCCTGTAGTTTAAACACACTTTATACACTTATCGCACATGTTTTTAGGCTATTTTTTCGCGTCTTAAACGACGGTGGCGTCGTATTTGGCCGTTTGTATGCGTATTTGTATGATTGTTATTGTATTGATTGGTTGTCCGTTGTGAAAGAAAGTCTGTCTATCTAAACGGTCGCGTTAAAATGTAGCGGCGGCCAATAGCTATGGTTTTGTCTCTTTTCACCCGTACGGTTGTGTCTACCTGGGTGTAGTGGGCATAGAATGGCGTTTAGTCCCCGTTTTGCGCTCGCATGGAACAATGAAATGGAGATATGAACGATTAAGTATTCTAAACTCGCGTGTAAGTAATAATACTAGTGCAAAATGGACAGAAATACTTCGACAGCCCCTATTATGTTACTTGCTAATGTTAAGCAGTAATAGTATGAGTTAGTAAAACACGGACATCTTATGTTCAATCCCCGGTATCATCGGAATTCAAGGATTGCAATCAGTTCGTATTGATTTTATGTCAAAAACATCGCGTAGGTTGGCTAGTTGGTTATTAAAGCAGTAGCCAATCAAAAAGGGTCTACATAGGTACCTACGGTTAACGAAGAAAGTCAGTCCTATTCTATCTCAGTATACCGTTCTGTGTCCAGATATCTAGATAAGTACTTCAATACCCTAGATAACATGAAAAGAAAAAAACTAAAAAGACAGACAGAACGCAAAGGAAAGCAGACTAAATAAACCCTTACCGAACTCATTTATTAAAAGAACTAATAAAAAGCGTGTAAATAAAAAATGCTATCCTTTGTCTCTGCTACACAAGACAAGCTAGATTCAAAACAAGAACGTCCGTATAAAAAAAAATATAGTAAGTAAACCATAGATAAAACAGAACACAAGTAACAACCTCTGTTGACATACGGGCTTTCCTGTTTACCCACCGAGGAAGCTAGCGTTATGTTTATCTTTATAACTTCACTTACGAAAGGGGGTGGGGCTGGCCGACATTTAATTTCGAAACAGTTATTGTTAGGGCAGAGATTGGGCAAAATTCTGAAACAATTACATAATCAAAGGCGAACACAAAAAATGGTTTACGTAAGGAATGATTGACAAAGTCACGTTGTGGGTTCGAAAAACAATGACGACTTTTCCACAATTACTTAACCCCACAGTTACCTTTTTTATTTATTTTTCGGATGGGAAATCATCAAATGACTTCTCCCGCTCTGGGCAGAGCGAAAGGGAGTGTCAGACTTGTACTGACTAAAACCCATTCATGTTCCTTCCTTGCCCTTTGTGTTCCAGGGCCGCGGTATCTCTTTCGAACAGTCCCGCAGCCCTGCCAGGCCCTCTAAGTAACCTGGAACAGAATACTGCTCCTATTCTTCAAGTATATTAGGAAACCAGGCAGCATTGTATTTCATGGTACAGACGCCAGCAGGTCAAGCTACCCGAAACTGTCAGATTTTTCCAACCCACCTTGAACCTAATACTTTAGAGATAAAGTTAAAAATCTATTAAAGAATCTGACACATTATAGTAGCTTGATGTGCTGGTGTCTGTACGTACCACTATTGCTCATCTTCTAGCTTAGGTGTCAATGTTAGACATTTGACAGCTTCCTTCAATAAACCGCTTAAAAATGTGTCGATTTTATGGGCAATATTAAAAAGATTAAGACCTACCTAAAGGCTGTAAAAAGACTCGTAACGAAGCCGAAAGGCACTTGTTGTCCCCGTCCTTGCGATATTTTTTTTGTTCTAGACCATACCTGGGAACCTTCTAGTTCGAAGATATTGGGGGTCAAAGTTCCAACTTTTTCACAAGTTTTTTTTTTTAAATACATGTACTTAAGAAACCTTCACGACCCCTGTACTATTCAATCCATCCATTAGCACAATGTTTTGAATGCGTTACGTTCCTCCTATCCTACAGTAAACCGTGATTTTTCACCAAAAAAAAGTCGATTCCCTGCAATCATTTTTGCGTAAAACTTTGTTTGATGTACAGAATGCTTGGTTGACGGCTTCGTGAAGGAGTTTACACCCTGTATATAAAAAGCAGGAAAAAGAAAATAAAAAAAATATTGATGGAAAAACCCAGTAACACTTTGCCCGATGCTGGAATCGAACCCAGGACCTATATATGCAGGAGCACAATCAGCGTATAGCGATCCCACTGCCACACACTCCTCTTTGTGAAAGGCAATGTACACCGCTGCTTAGCACTTCGAGAATACAGGCGGGATGTTACGATATTATTCGAACAAGCAAAATTCTCGGAGAAGCTTTAAATGGTAGGTATCTCTAACGCATTAAATGCTCTCATAAGCAATCATCATCTGCCTAGCCTTTTCCCAACTATGTTGGGGTCGGCTTCCAGTTTAACCGGATGCAGCTGAATACCAGTATTTTACATGAAGCGACTGCCTATCTGACCTCCACAACCCAGTTAGTACTGGGTAATATGATACCCCTTGGTAAGACTGGTTGTCAGACTTTTTGGGCCACTGACTACCTGTAACGACTGTCAAAGATCTAAAAATGACAGCCGGGACGGCTACAGCTTAACGTGCTTTCCGAGGCACGGAGGAAACTCGAAAGAAGCTGGCAGTTTCGTCACAACGTTAATGTATTCTCCATTGTTTGTCTTTTTATTTTAGTATACCCGTGTAATTGTCTATCTACATATAGATATACTTGATATATATTTATAGTATTTTATTATATTTCGTTATATATCCTTGTAGTCTATCTTAGTATAAAATTAAAATATTTACTGATTTATACACCTACCACTGTTTGTCTCTCCATTACCCAAAGGTTGACTGGTAGAAAATGCCTATGGCATTAAGTCCGCCTCTGTACTTTGTGCTTGAAGTGTTAAATAAATAAACTCGGTATGTAGGGGTGGTCACCCATCCATAGACCAACCTAGGTAAGCACGGGTTAACCTAAAGATCGGCCCGAGCGGCTGTTATTATTTAGCCACGAGCTCCTCATAGGCAATATGCAGCACAAACATTTCTGCTTAGCAGGCTAAAAACAAGAAACCATTCATCGAACATAATCGTTCTCCAAATTTGAAAATACCGCCAAAAAGCGCTGCATATTTGCCGTAGGGACAAGTACAGAATTACCTACAGATAATCTAGTTCCCAGCACAGGTACCACAGATTATAAAGTCTAAGTATCGATAATACCGATGCGATGGCAGATTGATTCGCCGACTTGACAGCAAGCGGTCACCACATATGTGAGGTCATTGCTCCCGTAGAGGTGACGCAACCAGCTAACAAGACCCATCACACTTCTTATTATCCTTTTTAAACTAGGTCTGGTAACAATGGACATTTTTGACGGAAGTTGACAAAGATACTAGTACATTACATTGGTATTAACAAGTTTTATTTTTTTGTTTAGAGATCATCAGAGAAATTTTAAACCTGTTTTTAAGGTTTCTTTTTCATTTTTCTGTTATGGTGTCGTTCTATATCGTAATTAAATCTCATTAGGGGTCCAACTGGTTTGTGGTATTATTAAGTACTATTTAAACTCCTTGGAATATCAGAGTAAGCGTTAGAAAAAGGATTGGAGGCCCTTGTACATACAAGCGCGCGGTGTAAATGTAAATACGTCTATTTTTTAATCTATACAATTTAATAAAATTGAAGTGTCTGTTTGTAGTATCAAAATAACACCTTTTTTTACTGAATACATATGAAAATATATAGGTATGGCATTTATACCAAAAACACATTCTGTCTGCTTGTTCCGGCCGGCTAATCTCCGAAACGGCTGGACCGATTTTGACGGGACTTTTACTGGCAGATAGTTGATTTATAAGGCATTTTTAGAAAATAACTAGGGTTCCGTGCAAAAAAATAAAACCTTCGAAATTGTTAACAAAATTCAAAATGGGAAGTTATAAATATTTTTTAATAGCTTTTGCCCGCGGCTTCACTCGCGTTAATTTTATATTTGACAATCAATTCGGGTTCTACTCTGCTTGTAATAAAAATAATATTATACAATCATAATTTGAGAGATACGTGGCGCCATCTATTATCATAAGAACGTTGTATTGTGGTTTTCCTCGAGAACAATACTTTTTTTCGGGATGAAAGGTACCTATGTACGTTTCTGTACGACTGACAAGTACAGGATGACCGGTTCAGTAGTTTAGGCGTGAAAAGGTAACAAACAGACTAACTTTCGCATTAATAATATTATAGTTAGGAATGGTGCCCGTAAAGCTCAGTATTGGGGCCCTGAAACAGTGACACAAGGTCGCGAGAGACCACGTAGGAGATGGCGGGATGAACTGGATGTCTTCCTTCAGAATTGGAAAGAAGTAGCACAGAATCGTGACCGTTGGAAGGAATGGAGGGAGGCCTTTGCCCAGCAGTGGGACAATATGGGCCAGCTATAATAAAAAAAAAAGTTACGAATATATTTATGTGAAACGAGTATTTTTAATTTTAAAATCGGCGTATTTATGTTACGTGTACAACGCGCGCTCGTGTTAAGGCTTCGGGTCCTAAAAAGGTATTTATCGAAAGTATAAATGATACAGGCCTGTTTCTGTTAATCACAAGTGGTTATGTTAATTAATCAAATATTTTATAGGATAGCGTTATTGCTGTCGTTTTGCGGTTGTACACTCCGAAAGTTCGACTTCGGTCGGAATCTAAATTTTTGGTATAAAAGAAAATTTGGTAAAAAAAAAAAAATTAAATAAAATTAAAATAAATAAATTTGGTAGGTAACAAATTTTTGGGGAAAAAGTAAATTCAAAAATGATATTTGTACTAGTTGTCGTTTCTGGCATTGGGCTGAGTAGGTACTGCTGATTTTCTGGAGTTATCAAAATTGGTTACAAAATAACTTTTACATTTATTTATTAGGTACAGTCGCGGCCTTTTCTGCCTGATCAGATAAAAAAATTCGCTTGAATCGTGTGGATGCGCCCCGGAGCTCTTTATGTAGTGAGTGCAAGCAAAAATGAGCTTAGTGGTGATCAGGCGTGAGTGTCCTCGATTATACGTACATTATCTACCCAAAAAAACTTAAAAATATACTTCCCATTTTGAAAACCAACCAACCTTCCCATTTGAAGGTAATCAAAATAATGTCCTCCTTTTTTAGGGGAGTTACATTAAATTAATTAATTTCTAACCCTTACGATCATCATTAACCACATTATCATCTTGTACCTTCCATTGCCAACTATAGGGTGTAAACGGACTCTTCACGAAGCCGTCAACCAAGCATTATGTACACCAACCAAGTAACTTTACGCAAACATTTGTGCTGGGAAACTTTCTTTTTTTTTTGGGCGGTAAGATCACATATTACGGTAGGACTCAATGTAACGCACTCAATACATGAGCTATGATGTTAGGATGGATTGAATAGTAAGGGGGTCGTGGAGATGTTTAAAGTAAAAATCTGACATTAAAAATAAGTATTTAAAAAAAACATGGGAAAAAGTTATAGGTGTTTAGATAAAACAACCCTTTGTTTAGTTATATTTAGGTACTGTATATTACTTAACTCCAAACCAAAAAACCAACTGGGTGGTCCATGGCAAAATAGAAATTTTCAAATGGTCCCTCATGACTAAGAAGGTTAAGAACCACTGGTCTAGAACAAAAAAATGATCGCAATATGGGGAGAATAAGTGCCTTTCGGCTTCGTTAAGAGTCTTTTTACACCCTTTATGTTGGGGACGGTTTTGAGTCTAACCGCATGTAGGTGTACCAGTATTTTACATGGAGCGACTGCCAACCTGACTCTCACATCACAATTACTTGGTAAGACCATAAACTTTGTAAAAAATAGTATAATTAAGGTTACCCTCTTGAAAAATACGTCACTTGCAGAGTTAAATGAGCAATATGAGCAATCGACGTAAAAGTTCCGATGAAAAATAATATAATCCATTTCTAGTGTAAAATGAATTAAACTAATAACTTCTTAGTAGGGTGTGTTTTTTTGCATTGTAATAGGATATTCTGATGCAGCTGTCGCTGACTGTACCGGTGGGGTAACCATGTTACTGAGAAAAGTTGGGCTATTTCTTGATACAGATATTTGTTCGCTTTGGTTTTAGATAATATTAAAATTGGGAAGGTCATGGTTGATGGTTATTTAATCAACTGTTTCTACCAAAATTATTTTAAATGAATCAATTGCCGTGTTAAACTGAAGCTTTAGGAACATAACCACCTGTGGAAACACATTGTTGATCGTAATTTAATAAATGGAGTGAATATTCTTTATTGTACGTCAAAAATAGTTACACAGCTTTTTTTCAAAATTACTGTATATATATTGTGAGTATATAATGGTTTTGTCACTGATACCGGTCACTTTTTTCTATGTTTGATATTATTATGTTAGAGAATCAGAATGTTGCATCCCGTAAAATTTCAGGTTTCAAGACAATATAAGCAAATTATGTCCTACAGCAAGTCAATAACATCGCTGTTGCTGTTTGGTAACTGTGCTCTATTTTAATTGTTAAGATATTTTATTGTAAGAAAACCGCAGCGTCATTAATTATATTTACCTTAATTACAATTTTTATGTGCTATAATACGCGATTTTAATGATAAAATAATATAGTGCTCTATAGTATAGCTCAGACCTCAAGTGCATATGCGGCGGCTCCCCACAAACAATGACCCACCTTCCATCTTGCACTGCATGCCCTATGACCTGCGCTCTTGATGATTTATTTACTGCATCAGTGAGCGGGGTTCGCGTGGCTGAGTTTTGGGCTAAATATACTATTTAGACTTTTTGCCATCGAAACGTTAAGAAAAATAAGTGTTCAGTTACGATATTAAGCTAAGTACTAAGGGGCACAGTACTTGTCACTATTTAATAGGGGAAAAGTAGGATCGGATGATCCTACCTTTCCTTGAGAATATCGGGGCGAGGGCGAGAGTAAGAAAATTCGAATTATTTTATTACAATTCTAAGCGTACTTAAACGTGAACCGTTATAATGACCACACGAGGCTGGCGCGTGCGTTGCAGGTAGGTCTTGCCTACTTACTTATCTTATAAGACACTTTTTTTTTGGGATGGGAAATCATCGACTTCTCCCGCTCCGGGCAGAGCGGAAGGGAGTGTCAGACTTGTACTGACTAAAACCCATCCATGTTATTTCCTTGCCCTTTGTGTTCCAGGGCCGCGGTATCACTTTCGAACAGCCCGCAGCCCTGGCAGGCATCGGCCCTTGTGGGCCCCTCCCTGTTTGCTGACATCTCTTTGAGGCGCGCGTGGAACACGAACGCGCCGTCTACACGGCCTGTCGTCACGGCGAGCTAGCCCATTACTCACCGTCCACAGGTACGCGTCTACGGTGGCCGGAAGCCACCACGTGACCCCCGACGCCCGAGGCGTCTCCCGCGGCGGCTGGAACGAGAGGTTCTCTCCCTCTCGCGTTCCGCCACCTCCTTCGCTAGCATGACT
Organism: Lycophotia porphyrea; assembly: GCA_950005105.1. Classification (NCBI taxonomy): domain Eukaryota; kingdom Metazoa; phylum Arthropoda; class Insecta; order Lepidoptera; family Noctuidae; genus Lycophotia; species Lycophotia porphyrea. The sequence goes on along the minus strand of OX465410.1, from coordinate 4,583,402 downwards.
GCTTCGCAGAAGGAGGTGACGGCGTCCCATTCCCTCTCGATATTATAAGAACCTATTAAACTGTCTATAACTATCAATCACTACATAAAAAAAATAAAGGGCATAAATCGTAACTAACTTAACTTAAGGGAAGTTAAGTTAGTTACGAAAGTATTGCTCAAGCTATTTTCCTCTGAAATATTTTCTATTGGGGGTTTCAGAACGATATACTGACTGAGTTACTTTGTATCCCAATCCGCGGGGCAGGCAGCGACGAAAAGCTTTTATATTATAACTTAAAAAATCAGGACCGTCCCAAAAACATAAAATGCCTAGTCGCCCCACAATGTCGTACAACCAATGTCTAAGAATTTTGAATACCGTTGAGCGTAAAAATAACTTCTTTTTGAATTCCTTAAAACTGGAATCTTTTGAAATCACACTTATAATCTTTTTATATTATTATTGATTTGATACTTTTATTGTGTCTGATTACGAATTCTTTTGGTTTACAAATAAAGTCGGGGTCGGGGGGAGTACTCGTTAGTAACAGACAAGATAGAAGTAAGAATAGGCAGGAATTACGCCAATATTTTTCTAGAAATATGGTTTACTATATATATATATTAGTTAATGCAAATTAACTGCTTCTTTACAAAATAACCGTTGATAACAAAGCAGACAATGGAACAAACGATTCCTGGAGTTGAGACGGCGTATCGGCAAGCTCGACGTTGAACGCCCCCAGCTAAACGGACCGACCACCTTAGAAAGGTGTCTGGGTCAGACTTGATGAGGAAGGCGAAAGACCAGCTCTAGTGGCAAAATTTGCCAACGGGTTCAGTTGACCAACTCTAACATGAATTAAGTCGACTGGACCCGCGGGTCCCGCCTGTGTTGGGATCTGTTCACTAAAGAGCCGGCGTAGCTTAGGAGACTTAAATACATATATCTAGAAAAGAACTGCGCCTGCTACTATTTCCGAACATTAATTTGAATTAAAAATTGGAACAGAGCGCAAAGTATCCATTCCATCTACCTATACTATTCGTGTGGGATTAAACTCCCTTCAATGCAAGTAACGATTCAAATCCGCTCTCAAATACATCAGCATTTGATATGCAGTAGTAAATGTTGATAAAGTGAGAGACATGGCACATCTAGAGGTGAAGCGACCTCCATTAATATTGATTTTATGCGAGAGGGCGGCGGCCAGCAGGGTTGTGTTGTTGTTTATTTTACACTTTATTTATTACATTCGGGTAGGGGTGATGAACAAGAGATGTGGGGAGAACTCGACTGTTACCTTACAGATTGGTACTGAACAAGGATAAGTGGAAGGAGGGAAGAGAGCTGTTTGCTTGCTGTGGGGCACAGAAGGCTTTTAATCAATAAATAAATATTTATGTAGGAGTATGAGTTTGACCAAAAAAACAAAAAACTCGAAGACATGACAATCATGACATCTACCAATCCGCACTGGACCCGCGTGGTGGATTATAGCCCATTCCCTCTCATAAAGAGAAGGCCTGAGTCCCAACAGTGAAAACATTATAGGCTGATGATGATGATGAGTTTGACAGGATCCGGAGAAGTGTGGCATCACACTTCTCCGGACGGTTAAATGCATCAGATTTAAATGAAACAATAGTCAGTGCAGATCGCATCGAGAAGAGCAGAAAGGCTGAGACAGACTGGAAGCGAAAGTCGAAGGACAGGCTGATGCGGCGCTGCTTGAAAGAGGCTTGTGATCAGCAGTGGAATGCCGAAAAGACTGTGAAAGGTCAATGCGAGTCTGTTAAGGCTAGTTGCTGGGCATTCCCACCAACACAGATGCTGCACAGATCTTGGGTCGTATTTGAAGGTTGAAGAAAAACTTAGTGCCGTGCCCGTAGGTGAGACTCTTGTGCTGGGCTATGTTGGCATGTGTGGCAGAATGGCAGTGGACACCAGCGGTGTAGAGAGACCGATGCCACGATGTGGATTTCAAACAACGTGATTGGTCGATTCTTGCCCTTCTCTCCGTTCCGCTCCGGTTTGATGGAAAAGCTGACCCTAATGGTTGTACAGAGACCCATGTAGCGTTGCAGTTGCATGCTTGGCATAAAGTTTGGAACTCGGTGTTTATACTGAGTTTCAAACATCGACATTTAGAAACATACGGTTTTTGACGGTGGGTAACAGGACACCTGGTAACACAAGGCAATAATAGATGGAGTAAGTAGCTGATTGACAAGCATCAAAGACTGGAATCAGAAGCGACGGTCTCCCAATGGCCTTGTTTACAACTTGCAAAACAATGAATAAACCAATAAGGAAGATAACTCATTTAAAAAATGATGCGGAATAAAACAAATTATGTAACCGGAAACAATGAAAACCGCAAAAAATAGGTAAATATTAAGGCTACCGTTATAATGTACCATGGTACTACAATGGCAAATTATGCCGTTCATTCACTTCTATAGGTAACTTGTTAGTTGGTAGGTAAACTGTTTAAGATATTGTCACGCATGATAAAAATATTACTGTTCTAGAAACGGTGAAGGAAAACACTGTACTGTTTTAGAACACAAAACCCGCATCTACCAATACTGGGCCGGTGGTGGTTTGTGGCTTATGGACCACGTCAGAACACAGGATACCTCTCGAGACACTCTTCCAGTAGAAGGAACTCTATAGGATTGGTACGCTGCCTATCAACAAGGAGAATAAACCCAGCTTGCCCAACTTCTATCTTTTTAGAAAGCTTCATAAATGGCACCTACATATTTTGCGGCAAACCAGGACAAAAGATCCACAAGATGGTTCACGAATTCACGGTCCTCAGCTCTGAGGGACCTAGTTTGATGAAGAGTCGACCAGGTATTGGATTTGACTGCCCACTGCCCAGGGGACGTGAGATATTCCGTATAGCCATTTGTGAAGGTGGTTCTAATTTTAATCCGTCCTTGACAGCTTGCTGAACCTGAGAAAAGGATTGTTTATCCATAGGAATTTTCAAAGAAGAGTAGTTAAAAATAGAATGCTTACAGGTATTTTTTTATTTGGAAAGACACAATGGCATTTTGACCTTCTCAGGCTCCCCAAAAACTATTGCACAGCGAAGCGACTACCGGATAGTACATTAACGAAAATTGAAGATAGGCCCAAATTAATTAAGTTATTTCTTAAGGACTACTCATAGGACCAATCCTATGTGCAGTCCTCAAACAATTATTAAAACAACAATTAAATATTATTATTTAATCGTTAACGCGCAACCCTAGACCGCATTCAAAGCCCACGGGATGTCACACGTCTGAACCGAGCGAGAAGTGAGAAAAGGACAACAAAACTTTCCCAGTACGAGTGAAAGAGACAACCATGCTTCTCTCGTTTTCCCCTCGCGCCACGTACTTGGTAATTCTTTTTACTCAAATAGGTAAGTCAGGTTTATACTGTATTCTTTGGTGTTATGGATTTTTGGCGGGATTTCATTATGTCCGTTGCAAGGTCCGTTGTTAATTGATTTCGAATTCAGAATTGAGTTTTGCATAATGCGGCTTTTATGTTTTTTTCCGTATTTGAGATTTTTATGTTGAGTTAAAAATTGAATGACTGCCTCGTTGGTCGAGTGGTCGCAAGCGCGACTGCTGAGCATGAGGTCCTGGGTTCGAGTCCCAGGTCGGGCAAAGTGCTATTGGGTTTTTCCATCAGGAATTCTCAGTAGCAGCCACGGAGTCTGGATTTGTGCCCGGTTGATGGCAATAGGCTCGCCCCCTATTACATGGGACTTAAACATAACTGGCGAAATGTGGGTGTACTATTATAGGTACACCTCTGCATAACCCTATGGGGATTACAGGCGTGATGTTATGTTTTGTTATGATGAGGAAAAAGACAGCTTGTAATGTTATGTAATGAAAATAATTATGCGTGTCGTGCATGCGATTGCGGTGTGCGTATATTATTGCCTAAGCCTATTTTATACATATTATCCATACTTTAATATTGAAAATGCGTAAGGTACTCTGTCTTTCAGTGTATTTTGATATTTAACTTGGCACACAGGTTGACCTGGGTTATAACCTTAGGCCTTTTTATTCCAATAGTTATCCAGCAAATTATTCCAGTTCTCGTGGAATAATTCCAACGACCAAGCAGGCACAGCGCAGGCATAAGGCTGAATGACATTATAAAAAAAAAATTGGTCTGAGATTTTTAGTCTTTGCTCTCTTGTGGTATTTTGTATTTGTGGCGTGAGTATTTAAATATTTCGTCTGACCTCTGCACATTCGTTCCGCTTAGAATTTTAAATACATGAGTTAATTAACATGGAGATTCCACATTCGGTCGGAAAGGTACCACCACAGGTATTTTGCATTTCCGTCGGGCATTCGGCATTGCATTCATCGGTTTGAGCTACCCAGACAGAAGGAGGAACAAATTATATCTTTTTCTTAGTTTTCTTTTTGTTTCTGTGTAGGTATGAATCGGCAATTAGCCGGCCTTGATATTTTTCTCTTATGAAAATGTACACACGCTAACAAAAACCAGTCGTCTAGGGAGGAATGAAGGTTGTGACAGATTCCTACCTACCAGTAACGAAGGGTCGATTTTTGTAAGAGGTAAGCCGGAGTACATATCTTTAATGTGATTATATTATTTGTCTATAGAATACTGACTGTGCCATTTTTCAAAGGGAAGCCGGCAGGAATCGAGTTGTAAGGAACCTTCGCCACTGCTACCTACTAAAAGTTGCCTATTAGCTAATTGAATTACCGAAAACATACCCTCTGACTGCTTAGCATGAGTTTTAAGACTTGTTATTTTTTTCAGGACTCAACTGACTTTAAAACAAAAAAGTGTGTGTGTACTTATTACGCGCGTAAGAAGTTATACTTCTTTGGCGTATAAAACTAAAATGTTGACTAGCTAACTTCAGGGTGTCGGTTTTTCGTTACGGTGTGCGCGCGCATCGTAAAAATTTACTCTCATCATTTTTTAAGAAGTATAACTTCAAAAACTTAAGTCAAAACTCCGGACGGGAGAGCCAAAAAAAACAGACATGTCCGAAGAAATCCGGACGGATGGTAACCCTAATTAAGTAGCGTTTGAGGATACGACTATACTGGACCAAATAAGCTCTCAATACTATTTATATTCAAAATATCCCGTTCAACCCCCAACCCAACCACCCAACCCTCATCTACCTAGCCTTTTCCCAACTGTGTTGGGTTCGGCTTCCAGTCTAACCGGATGCAGCTGAATACCAGTATTTTACAAGGAGCGACTGCCTATCTGACCTCCACAACCCAGTTAATACTGGGTAATACGATACCTCTTCGTAAGACTGGTTGTCAGACTTTTTGGGCCACTGACTACCTGTAACGACTGTCAAAGATGTACAAATGACGGCCGGGACCAACGACTTAACGTGCTTTCCGAGGCACGGAGGAAACTCGGCATGTAATGGGTGGTCACCCATCCACAGACCAACCTAGGCAAGTACGGCTTAACCTAAAGATCGACCCGAGCGGCTGTTATTATTTTGCCACGAGCTCCTCTTCGATCTATATGCAACCCTAGTGACTTTAAATTAATTTAATTTCAATGTTTTCCCCAGAAAAGTTATCTAACTTGATTAATCAAAGCTTCGAAGCCGATGGGTGGGCGGTAGTGCAGTTTCCGGTTATAAATAGGACCACCTACTCGTTTACCGTGGGAGTTATTATAAGCCAGTAATGGAGGCTATACATGGGTGACTTTGCTAGGTATTTTTTAGCTGCTAACTTTGTTAAGTAGATACCTAGGCTGTACATCTTCACCTATCAGAAAATTTATTGGAATCTGGCTTTCTCCTGGTGATGTACGCACGACGGCTGATCAAGTTAAATAAAACCTATCTGACCCCACAACCCAGTTAGTACTGGGCTACTAAATACTCCCCCCTTGGTAAGACTGGTTGTCAGACTTTCGGGCCACTGTCTACCGGTAACAACTGTCAAAGATCTATAAATGACAGTCGGGTCCAACGGCCTAAATTGGTTTTCGTATGAAAGCTCAGTAGGTATGTAATGTAAGAGCTGGTTACCGATCTACAGATCGACCTTGGCATATGCTGCTTAACCTTGAAAATGGACCCGTGCGGTTGTTACCATTCAGTCACGAGTTCCTCCGTCGAATAGTGTTAGGTGTATTTATATAAGTTCATCTAACGACTCCAAAGTGACACATTTGTCCTTGAAACTCAGCGAAATCAGTTTTTTAGGGTTCTGTACCTAAAGGGTAAAACGAGACATTTTCCCAAGTGATGTATTTCTGTTGCCGCTATAACAACAAATACTAAAAACAGAATAAAATAAACATTTAAGGCTCCCATACAACAAACGTGATTTTTTTGCCGTTTTTTTGGAAATTAATAACGGCGACAGATAAACGTTTGAAATATTCACAGAATATTAAGTTGTATAATATTCACTATAAAAATAAATAATGAAATTAAAATAAAATAAATATTTAAGGGCCCCATACAACAAACGTGATTTTTTTGCCGTTTCTGTCTAAGTTGCATATATAATGGTACGGAACCCTCCGTGCGCGAGTCCGACTCGCACTTGGCTAGTTTTTTAGCTCCACATCAAAACACCTAGTTGATCGATAAGTAAGATTAGCTCTGACCTCAAAACGGCCGAAAGGAGCGCCTAAACCGTCTGGTGTCCTTTGTGTAGAGGGTAGGACTTTACTCAGTTCTCGTTTGATACGCATTGCGGAGTTTAGTTTGAGTATCCGAGAGCTTTTATTTGGGATCGGATGTACTTTTAAAGTGACGCGACGAGAGAAAAAGTAGGCATTTTAATCGATTTTTGGTCAAATTCTGTGTGCCGCTTATAGACTCGATACACTTAGGTATTTGTGTGATACAGTACAGTAGTCCGTACGTGTACGTGGATGGACTGTGTAGAGGATGATATGGCAAGAAAGGAGGTGTCTGATGAGATGACGAGTAATAGAGAAGTATGGAAGAAGAAGATATGCTGCGCCGACCTCAAATGAATTGGGATATAAAGGTCAAGAGAAAAATGACAGTAGACCGTACGATCTGACATAGATAGTAACAAAACCAGTACCTATAAACTGGCCTCTTATCGTCTTGTCGATTGGACCTTCAGCTGAACTAGCGTAGTACGGAATTTCATTAGGATAGTTTAGCTTAAAATTGTTTTTTTCCACTGAAGTGCAGCTTTGCTGTACCGTAGAACGGGGCTATTCAGATTTTCGGGGGTTATTTGAAATGAAGTAATTGTAAGATTGTCAATAATCCACGAAAATCCGGATAGCCCCGTTCTACTATACGTACCTACTCCAGTCAGGCCTTTGTAACAGCGGCCCTTCCTGGTGGTCACCAGGTGGTTGACTTGGTTCCCTATCGCTACAGATATACCGCTACACAAAAGAGTTGGTCGATGTGTTACCAGGTACAAGAAAAAATAAGCCTTAATTACCTACCTACCTTGAATTAAGTGCTAGCCACTAACAGGCGCGGTTGCAGCCTAAAGGTATGATTCCGAACCACGCTGCACGCAGCAGTGCTGCCGCGACACTACTGGTCCCCATACAATTTCTATAAGCTTATATGAGATTACATTCCGGGCTAGGCAGCAATGTCGCGGCAGCAATGTAGCGGTAGCACTGCTGCGCGTCAGTGTCGCCTTACCACCGCGACAGACCAGTAGTGACGCGTCTGCCGCCGCAGCATTGACAACAAAAGGATGAGTTTCTCTGATTCAGAAGAGGAACAGTTAATTAACTATGTGACTTTATATCCAGCCCTTTACGATATCTTCGACATCTTGTCAACTCCAAGTAAACTAACGAATACACAACAATACTTCAACCCGAACAGAGCGACACTGCCGCCTTGTTCGGAATCAGCGCGGCAGGCAGCACTGCTGGGCAGCACCTTTGTGGCAGCACTGCGGCAACAGCACTGCTGCTTGTTGCCGAATTCGGAATCATACCTTTAGACTGGGGGAGGTCACACAGGGCCGTTACCAGTAATTTGGCGTGTCATTTAGCGTGTATGATTTTTTTATTTTGGTGGGGGTCATGACCCCTGTGACCCCCCCTAGCACCGCGCTTGCCCACTGAACTATTTAGCGATTATTACGAAATTGAATTACACGGTGACCCTTCCTTGGCGCCAAAAATATCAAACTGAGTGTTTTCCATAAGACACAGTAAATAAAACAATCATGATTTTGGCGGTTACCAAACTTACCAATGATATTTTGGTAGGTATGTAATACATAATACTTGCAAATTTGTCAAAACAAAGCTTTATTTTGGTTTAGTCTAATAATTGAATTAAGAAGTCTAGCTAGAATCCTAGATTATCTAGAACAGCTCACTCTACTGTCCACGTATACCGAGATAAACGTTCGTCCGACTGATTCAATATTCATCAATTTGCAGACAGCATTTGAACGCACTACATTCAATTTCCTATAGTATTATTGAACTACATTAGATCTAGATTTAATGCTAGCAATCTTATATCCACTTTGATAGCTAAACAATGAAAATTACTGCAAAACTGTTACTGTTTGGACTTATTGGTAGGTAAGTATTCAATCGTGTCCATTTCCATTATTTACAACAACATGCAATTATTATGATTTGTGATATATCGGTAAATCATTTTAATGATGAATTACTTACCAATTAAGTACTGAAGTCACACTTCACATTCACTTTGTCACATTTTCAGCGTAAATTACTAGAAATGAATGACCGATACGAAATCATAACAGCAATAAAAGTATCCGATTGTATTGTGACAACTGATGATTTAAGAAAGTGACATGCCGCGGACACATTTGTCAACCGTTGAAAAGACCTGCTTGCAAAAAGTTCTAAAAACAGATAAGAGATGGCTGTTTTTCGTTTACTAAGTTTGGAACTAGATGTCGCTAGTAGTTACAACTGACGACTTAGAAAAAAGCTAAGTTCCACTACTTGATAACAGATGGCGTACCAAAATTGACCGGTAGGTATTTTTCAATTCTCTAGAAGGAATTATTATATTTTTAATTTTTGGTGTCAGCCTGCTGTCTTTTTATACATATAGTGATTACGCCTATAAGGTGCTGCAAGCACAGTCATTATGAATAAAATAAAGTTTACATCTATTCGAAAGGTGAGAGGGTAAAGTAGGTATGCCACCTGTAGGCTACAGGTGGCACACGTTACCCCTTATCTTTAACGCACCTGGTGTTACATCAAATCAAGTTGTCCTTAATTATTTCTTTGAACAAGCTGTTCCATAAGTTTTTGTAAAACAAAATTTGATTTCGTTTTATGAGCGGTTAATTTTTTGTAATACTTTAAAATATTGAGTCACGTCCTGTGAAAAATTTGTAAGTTTTTAATACATAAACTTATGCATGCACTCATAACTGAAGAGTCTGTTTCGAGTCATTTTAAATGTAATTCATGTCATTTTGAATATTACGCCAAAAATGCATGACATTCTCTGCCTTCCGGGAAGACTTCAATTTTGTAATCAGCGCCACCGCCATCTGTGATCAAGTAGTAGAACTAGAAATGACGTCACGACAACGTCAACCAACCGGTTCGTACAAGTTGCACGGTACCGTTGGGTTCAACGGCCTCCAAGAGATTTGTTTACGCGCGGGAAGTAGAAACAACTGACTATCGGAAAGATTGTGAATTTTGGTGGGATTTTTTAAATTCACACAGAGCTTGTAAAAATATAAAATTAACTTTGTAACGTTAGTTTTGAAGTTTTCGAGCGGTTTGAGTTGAAAAAACTTTGGGTAACGGACTAACTGCTGTTATTATGAACCGTCCTTGTGTTATGTGCAGTCACGTAATTAAAATGATGGCGGATTTTGCGAATTGACTTGCAAAATTCTAGAAATCAGTACCTACATAAATACTTATGTTTTCTTTTTGATTTTAATAGGTTGCTAATTCGCCGTGTTTGTACTTGCTTGATTGAAAGTTTGATGGTAGGGTTGTCCTTATTTTTGCACTTCCCTGTACTAGACTTCCGGAAAACAATACTTTTTGAGAAACTCTTCAGCAGTCTATACTTTCTATTCTATTCTATTCTTTATAAAGAGGGGTTTTTTTTTGCAAGTTTGTATGTTCCCCTTACTAGTCAATCCATTCATCAGCACAATGTTTTGAATGCGTTACATTGAATCCTACTTTAAAACGTAAAGTCGTTTCCCAGCACAATTTTCGTAAACGTTTTCGTGTTTTTCGTTACTTAGTTTGATGTACATAATGCTTGGTTGACGGCTTCGTGAAGAGTCTGTTTACACCCTGTAGATTGTAGATCAAGAATGGAGTATCTGGGAGAATTTGGGGCAGGCCTCTGTCTAGAAGCGGGGGTGGGGGAGGGGGGGGGGGGAGGGTAACAAAACACTGACTGTGCAATGCCAGTTCTTACTCGAACCATAGTCCCGTATGGCCTACAGCTTGGCATTTGTTCCGGGTCTAGGCGTCTGATGTATAAGTAACAGCTTTGTACCTTGTGTCTTAAAACTGAGAGGGCAAATTCTTCTGCTTATCGCTGGCATGACCAATTATATATTTGCTTAGCCCAAAACTTCGCCACTTCCACCACGTCGTCGGTGGGAGTATTGAGTTATATGTAGCTGAATAAAGTAAAATGGCCATTACAAAAAAAAAATATGTTTAATGTTGAAGGATAATTATGGCAAGAAAGGAGGTGTCTGATGAGATGACGAATAATAGAGAAGTATGGAAGAAGAAGACATGCTGCGCCGACATCAAATGAATTGGGATAAGGGCAAGAGAATGATTATGATGATGTATCCTCAGAGCTTATAAGTTGTTAAAATATTTAGTTCGATTGGATCATAAATAAAGGGTGTAAACAGACTCTTAACGAAGCCGAAAGGCACTTGTTCTCCCCGTCATTGCGATCATTTTTTTGTTCTAGACCATATCTGGGAAACTTCTAGTTACGGAGATATTGGGGGACAAAGTTCAAACTTTTTTTTGAAATACATGTTTTTAATGTAAGATTTTTACTTTTAACACTTCCAGGACCCCCTCACTATTCAATCCATCCATCAGCATAATGTTTTGAGTACGTTACATTGAGTCCTACTGTAAAACGTGATTTTTCAGCTCAAAAAAAAAGTCGTTTCCCAGCAATAATTTTTGCGTAAAGTTACTTAGTTTGATGTACAGAATGCTTGGTTGACGGCTTCGTGAAGAGTCTGTTTACACCCTGTATTTGATTAGTTTTAAATAAGCTGTAGTTAACTACTTTCTTCCGGTGATTTTGTATAAATAGATTCTGCGATATAACTCTTACGTCCCGTTTCACTCACTATTAATATGTTTGTTTTTATTATTTTTAAACATGTTTCCTTTTGCAGTTGTTTTATAGGGACCCGTACCTCAAAAGGTAAAAAAGGAACCCTTAATAAGATCACTTTCTTGTCCGTATGTCTGTCCGTGTGTCACCACCGATATTCTCAGGAACGGGTGGACCTAGCAAGTTGAAATTTATACCAGATACTGAGGTAGCCCCTATTAGGTGTTTAAAGGTCCTGAGTCAACACGATAAAAAGATGTAGGCAAATTTAGATTTTCGCGAAATCTTGTAAGTACCAAAATTTACCTTAATTTTCCACTTTATTTATTTTTAGGAATTTTCCCTTTACTTGTGCCTTTATTTGTGTGACCTTGCTTTTAACCGAAATTGACAATTATAGGTCAACCGGAAGTAACCTATAGATTTTGGGTCGAAAACCTATATAGTAGTTCCCATTGACCTAGAATTACGAAATTAGGCAAAAAGCAAGGTCTTACAGCACAAATACAGGAAAAGTTCAAAAAAGTAAAAAACCTTTAAGGGTGTCCAAATAGATTATAGTATGGAACCCTTCGTGCGCGAGTTCGACTCGCACTTGACCAGTATTTTTTTTTTAATTTTGAGCTGTGTAAATCATCACTCGACAACATGGACTGTGCCAATCTGGATCTCTAACTCAATATTGGTGATAACTTGTGCTTTTATTTGTCAAAAACGTAGCCCCACAAGAGCTCGTGGCTACATAATAACAGCCGCACAGGTCAAAGGTCGGTTTGCGGATGGGTGATCATCATTACATATCCAGTTTACTCCGTGGCGCGGAAAGCACGATAAGCCGTTGGTCCCGGCTGTCATTTGTAGATCTTTGACAGTCGTTGCAGGTGTCAGTGGCCTGAAAGTCTGACAACCATTTCTTACCAAGGAGTACGGTATTACCTAGTACTAACTGGGTTGTGGAGGTCAGATAGGCACCATTCGCTCCATGTAAAATACTGGTATTCAGCTGTATCTAGTTAGACTGGAAGCCGACCCCAACGTAGTTGGGAAAAGGTTAGGCAGATGATGATCATATTTTTTTCTAGCACAGTCTTCAATTTACATTTCATTTCCACAAGACATGTTATAAGTAACATTTCTTTTTACGATTTTGACATGATTAGCCAATAACTAATGGAGATACATTATTACAACCAATATGTTTACAGTTAAATAATTATGTTAAAAGCCTCAATAAAACGTTTACGAGCTTGGCAGTTGAAGTTTTAATAATTACTTGTGGGTTGCTGTTGATCTAGCAGTTATATTAATTTGATACAGTTATACTGAGTTAACTGAGTTGTCACAAAACCGCCAAAAGTGGAGAGATTTGGAAGAGACCTGCACTCAGCATTGGCTGGTCAAGGGTTCAAGAAGAGATATTAAGTTGAGAGGAGAGGGCGAGGAAGGCCAAAGAAAAGATGGACGGATTGTGTGAGGAATGATATGAAAGAGAAAGGAGTAAATGATGCCGTGACGTCTGACAGGGAAGAATGGAAGAAGAAAACGTGTTGCACCGACCCCAAATAGAATGTGACAAGGGCAGGAAGACTGAGTCGATGAGGAAAGTGTATTCAGGAAAATGTTGAGTATGAATGTAGATGGCTATAAGAGTAGAAGAAGACCAAATAAACATACTAACTAAAGAGCAATATGGTTTTCGTAAAAATAAAACAATAAATATGGCAGTCTTTGAATTACTCTCAAAAATCATAGTCAATGTTGACAAAAAAACACCGATCGCAGCCATACTAATGGATATGTCAAAGGCATTTGATCATGTAGATCATGAATTATTACTACGTAAGTTAGAAGGTTATGGCGTAAGGGGCAATGTATTAAAATTAATTAAATCCTACTTATCTGACAGGAAGCAAGTCACTGTCTTAAAAAAGGTTTGCCCCAAAACAAAAGTAGAATATACCTATACGTCGTCGACTAGATATGTTACATGCGGAGTTCCCCAAGGAAGTGTCCTCGGGCCCTTGCTATTCATTGTATACATAAATGATTTACCAAAATGTATTAAACATCAAACCGTTCTTTTTGCAGATGATAGCACTGTCATAGTCCCATGTGAAAACATACATACTTTCGAAAATGATATTAATAGTTCCCTTCAATCCATAATAAACTGGTTAGAAATAAATAAATTGAAAGTAAACTTAGAAAAAACCAAAATAATGTTATTTTATCAGCGAAAAAATCAAGTGCAACTTAATATTACTTACGATAATAAAAGGATCGCTGAAACTAATACTGCTACTTTTCTAGGATTACATTTAGACAATCACCTATCATGGAAATCCCATATTGAAACCGTTGCCAAAAAGTTAAATCAATATGCATATGCCCTATACAATTTATCAAAAATGGTAAATGAGTCTGCCGTTCTAGTAGCGTACAATGCATATGTAGTTTCTACACTACGGTTCGGCATTATGTACTGGGGAAATTCCACTGATAGACTCGTCGCTTTCAAAGCGCAAAAAAAATGCCTTAGATCAATTTTTAAATTAAAATCAACTGACAGCTGCCTACCATATTTTAGAAAATTTAATTTACTTACCATGCCTTGCTTATATATTTATGAGATAGCTTTGTTCGTAAAAACTAATTCGGAAACATTCAAAGCTGAAAAATCTAAACGCCGTAATATGGACATTTGCTCCTACTCACACAAGACTGCCCTTTATCAAAAAAGCATTGTAGGTATGGCACCCAAGATATACAATAAAATACCCAGGTGCATCAGAGAAAAAAATGAGTTAAATGAATTTAAAAAAACGCTGCTGAAATTCCTGACACAGAAGGCATATTACTCAGTACAAGAATACCTAACCGATGATAATTTAAATAAATATTCAAATAAAGTGTAGATAAATATGTGCTTTAACAATATTTAACAATATTAATAATATTAGTAATATTTTAACATTTTCGACTTAATAATAATGTAATTATGTGCATGTAAATCATTTAATATTGTGATACTTATTCTTTAATTTAGTTATAAGGACATTATATATAATTAATATTTGTATGCCGCTATCGGCTAGACATGGCGAACTTATATTTTATTATGTACACCTTGTATGTTACCTATGCTCTACAAATAAACATTTGATTTGATTTGATTTGATTTGAACAATGGAAGGACTGTGTGAAGGATGATATGGCTAGAAAGGAACTGACTGCTGAGGTGACGAGTAATAGAGAAGTATGGAAGAAGAAGATATGCTGCGCCGACCTGAAATAAATTGGGATAAGGGTAGGAGAATCATGATACTGAGTTCCTCAAACGAATGTATCGTTTTAGGGTTCCCTTTATCTGGCAGAATCTTGACGCTCCGTTTATTTGGCATAACACACTTGGCCTAATCTTCTTTTAACGAACATTTTTAAGGCACAAAAACCATTTGGTCTAATTACTTTTTGACCGAATGTTTAGAAGTCCGAATTTACAATGGCATACTTTTAAGATGGTAGCTGTTCATAGGTTGATCTTGAGTTTGATCTAACCTGGCCTAATGGGTCATCATGGACCTATCCCAAACATAGTGTGTGTAGAGCTCCATCATTCGGTTTTGTCCATTCTGCTCAACTATCTGCACCCTCCAGGGCTTAAATGGGGTACGTTTGAGCTGTCGGTCGTTACGTACATACTGGTCGGATAAAATACAGGCCGTAACAAGACCCTTCTCGAAGCCGTCAACCAAGCATTCTGTACATCAAACTAAGTAACTTTACGAAAAAATTATTGCTGGGAAACGATTTTTTTTTTTGGGTGAAAAGTCACGTTTCACGGTAGGACTCAAGGGAACGCACTAAAAACATTGTGCTGATGGACGGATTGAATAGTACGTGGGTCGTGGAAGTGTTAAAAGTCAAAATTTTACATTAAAAACATGTATTTAAAAAAGAACTTGTGAAAATGTTGGAACTTTGACCCCCAATATCTCCGTAACTATAAGGCTCCCAGGTATAGTCTAGAGTAAAAAATGATCGCAATGACGGTGAGAACAAGTGCCTTTCGGCTTCGTCAAGGGTCTTCTTATACACCCTTTAAAAGTCACCGACGCGAGATGAAGAAGACGGCTATACTTAGGTGTCATCATTATTTCACGCGTTATAACCTCTGGACAAGTTGTACGCAAATACCCATTTACAATGCTCTTCGAGTTCAAGTCAACAATGCATTCAGTATGCAGCTGGGACTGCCACGCTTCTGCAGTGTGTCGAGAATATTTGCGCATACGCACACCTGATCAGACGTAACCGAGCCGCGTCGCTGCTGCAGAGGGTTCGGGGCAGCTCGAACAGTCTCCTGAATGGCATTGCGGAGAAGATTACTCTTTTATGCATTTTCTATCAAACCTACATGTTTACTAACAGAGTTTTTAAAGTTAATGTTTACTAACAATTTATGGGTGTAAAACGATATCCGAAATAAAATGTTTTTTTTTTTATTTTTTTTTATTAGCCTGGTTGAGTTTCCCACTGCTGGGCAAAGGCCCCCCCTTTTTCCTTCCAAACCTCTCTGTCCTGTGCAATATCTGGCCATGTTCGTCCCGTAAACGATATCAGAACGTCACACCATCTGCGCCGCGGTCTACCTCGGCGGCGATTTCCTCCGACAGGTGTCCAGTGGGTGACGATCGTTGCCCACCTCTCCGGGCAAATGATTATTATAATGACTCTTTTTTTTTTCGGATGGGAAATCATCAAATAACTTCTCCCGCTCTGGGCGGAGCGAAAGGGAGTGCCAGACTTGTACTGACTAAAACCCATCCATGTTCCTTCCCTTGCCCTTTGTGTTCCAGGGCCGCGGTATCTCTTTCAAACAGTCCCGCAGCCCTGGCAGATTATAAGAACCCTTCCTTAGCATTCGGCTAAAAAGGCTAGAGCTAGCTTTTAACGGACATCATGGGTAGTTAGAAGAAAACCAGCCAGTAAGCATTGTGCCTCCGACAGTGGTTTTAAGGATCCGATAGGCAGTCCCTCCATGTATAATACTGGTATTCAGCTGCATCCTGTAAGCCTGGAAGCCGACCGCAACATATGTAGTTTTGAAAAAGCTAGATAGATGATAACGATGAACCAAGATTAAACTTAAAATACTGCGATTGCTTCATGCACTTATAAACATAACTTAGAAATTCAATCAACTGAATCCTCCAGTAATTCTTTTAATGGTTTTCTATCAATAGATGTAACTGTTTATAGAGAAAATGACAGCAGTTTCTTTTAATATCCGAAGTGTTGGAGAGTATCAAAATAACGATTATGAGTATTTCGACTTCCGAATTAACATTGTAATATTTTTTATGACAGCTTTGAGATATTAAATTCACACGGAACTTTTGAAACAGTTTGATGTGAGTGATAAAAAAAATTACATACATAGATAAAATCACAGTTTTTTCCCATGGGGTTTAGGCAAAAACTGCAGAACGCCACCTGCTATTTTTTTTAAGTGAAAACTTCTTTAGGCGCCTTGGGCCTTTTTGAGATGGTAAAAAACAAGAATAAGCACAATAAATGTGGAAGCACAGTGCTTTATTCGCGCTTGCCTAGGTTGGTCCGTGGATGGGTGACCACACATAACATACCGAGTTTCCTCCATGCCTCGGAAAGCACATTATGCCGTTGGTCCCTGTCCCGGCTTGATATTTGACAGTCGTTAAGTAGTCAGTGGCCCGAAAGTCTGATAACCAGTCTTACCAAGGGGTATCGTATTACCCAGTACTAACTGGGTTGAGGAGGTCAGATAGGCAGTCGCTCCATGTGAAATACTGATATTCAGCTGCATCCGGTTAGACTGGAAGCCGACCCCAACATAGTTGGGAAAAGGCTAGGCTGATGATGATGTTGATGGGCTACTATCCATTTTTTTTTTCTCGGATGGGAAATCTTGTAATGACTCCTCCGGCTCTAGGCGGAGCGGTAGGGAGTGTCAGACTTGTACTGACTAAAACCCATCCATGTTCCTTCCTTGCCCTTTGTGTTCCAAGGTCGCGGCATCTCTTTCGAACAGTCCCGCAGCCCTGGCAGGCGTCCCACAGCCCTAGCAGGATGGGCTACTATCCTTACATAGTCATTTCATCCACGTCCATACATGTGATCATAGTCTTACAAGCACGCTGCTTGCGGGAACTACTCCCCGACTTTTCTAAATAACCTCACCAGTAAGGTTATAGTTTTAACTAAGGAATCATTTGGTAAACGAAGTCTTCATCCTATTCTTATTCTTTATTGCACACAAAAATGATAAATACACACAAAATTATGATAAATAGCCTATGTACAAAGGCGAGCTTAACCCAGAATTGGGTTTTCTTACAGCAAACCTAAATTCGATTGCGAAATCTGCAGAAGAGGCTTTTGCTTATGTGCATAAAGAGTACATTTATAAACTTAGATTAACTTATTTTATAAACAAACTAAACTTCACCGTGAGTATTCATGAGGAAACTGGCATATCCTAAAACCACAATTGTACCACTGTACAGCATATTGTGTATTTCGCCAGTGGTTATGTTTTAGTCCGACGAAATAGGAGGCGAGCCTATTGCCGTCAACCGGGCACAAATCCAAAGTCCGCGGATGCTATTAAGAAATTCCTGACTGAAAAACCCATAAACAATTTGCCCGACCCAGTTACGAATCCAGGACCGCATGTTCAGCAGTGGCGATTGCGGCCACTAGGCTAAAGAGACTGTTAAAAACTATCAAAGATGGTATCAGAAAAACGTTTTTGAATATGGAAATTATCAATTTTGCAAAATTTAATTTCCTGCCAATGTGTTAAGACTTAGAGGCCAATAAACTCAGGAGTGAGGAGATACAATCCACCTTTTCCAATTTAATGGCAATTTTCAATCATAGACCATTAGAAATTTTATTCTTTCTCCCCATGCAAAATAACTGCAGCCTATCACAGATTTTACGATGCCAACAACCTATGCGCAAAAAATCTTCAAAAACCGGATACTTACCTCCGATCATTGGCAGCAATCAAAATTGACCGTAAATCGAATTAGCCACGCGTCCAAAACCAACGTCGTTCCATGGCTGAAGAAGATGTGAGTGGAAGAACCGGCCTTAACACCGTTACTGTTCGCATCACGAAAAAAAATACAGTTAGCCCCGAGTCTCGAGCGCGCGCCGCAACGAAAAAAGCACAACCCACCGCTACACCACATCTCTAGGACGTACCGACGGGTGAAACGCGCGGGAATTTTGACATTGACAGCTCCGTTGGCGCCAAACTAACCTTTTCAAATTGTGCATTACGTTGTGCCGTGAACTCGTGCAAACTGTGTTTATTCAAGTGAAAATGGCTGAAAACGGATAATACATTTATTTTTTATTGTGGCAACTGTGGTGTTTTATGAATTGTTTGACAGTGGTAACGAGCAAAGGATTTTTGACAATATGCCGAGTACAATCAGAGGTGAGTTTAAAAAACTTACTTTTGTAAAAGATTCAAAAGCGTCGGAATTCTAAAGAGTTTTCGAACTCTTTGGTTTGAAAATGTGCGTTCTAATTTTAAATCGAGCAAAATTTATGAAGAATTTTAATGGACACATAATTTTGTTAATAGACTATTTTAATCCGAGTGGATTTTAAAATTCTTACATATATCTTGTTGGAAGTAGTATTTTTTACGCTAAAACATTATAAATGTTGTATTCGTGAGGTTAACAGAGGTGAATGCACTTTTCCGTTGTGTTGACGGAAACAGAAGTCGTGAGTAACAAAGGTAAAATTTAAATTTCATGCGATAAGCTTCAGTTTAGAAATTCAAATTTTGGGTATCCGTCACTTTCTATTAAGTTGGCATGTCTTCAATTGTTTTCTTTTTAATCGAGTACAATTTTATCCATTTGAAGGACTTCAGTCGTTAAAAGTATGATATAATTGAAAGTTTCCCCTTTTTAAATGGATAAGCCAGAAAAACCGTAAAGACAAGGCCGAATCTTGACAGTTCAGTTAGTATGAATTTATAACGTTAACAATATCTCTGGTTCGTGCTTATCACCTACCTCTATTCCCGCTCTTATTTAAAAGTACCCAATATTTAAGTTAAGTTTTTTTTTCCATTGTTGCTAGAATATTTTTAATTAATTCTTTAATAATTCCCTTTTCAAACACTATAAATTCAATCAACCTTTGTGTACATCCCCTTTTTCTTTTTGTTCACGCAAAATCCAGTTTTTTCGTGTAACTGTAAAAAAAACTGAAATTATCAAAAATAAATAAATAGGACCTCACTAATCCTAAGCTAAAACTACAAGAAATATATACTCGTAAAGTCACGTTACTATTCATATTTTAGGTAACGTGAATGACCTAGACTCCAACAATGGTCGTCTAGAACTTTCGTCTATGGTCGCCCTACGCCATCGAAATAGCAAATAACGTTCCTCTATGAATTTTAATATCGTAAGCTCGGACGTTATACACTGCTGGGTGACTGACATTCTCATTGATCTCTTGTTTACAAAACACGCAATGGTTACTAAATAAATAGTAGCGTAGGTCATTGAGTCCCGTAGCCTATTTTTATGTTAAATGACATGATCACCAAGACTTGCATAATTCACTTGGCTGTGTTGATATTAATTAGGAGCTCTCCTAGGATAATTTTGATTGTTTTCATGCGTATCCTGTGAGAATTGCCATGATTAAGGAGGTTAATATCCTGAAATCTCCAATAATTCAAATAAAAGACATAATATTCCAAGGTTATGTCGGAATGTGCTGTTCGAGAAAAGCTCATGCAGATAAAACCAAGTAAGTCCTAGAGCAAACAGCCCAGGATTTGTCAGACCTACTTTAGCATCCTTGTATTTATGTCCTTATCTGCTATGAAGCATCACAAGCAGATTAGAACCCATTAGCAGAAATTGATTGGTTGGAATTGGATATTCTCTCTTTATCAACTCGTATCCACATAGACCTCACCCACCAACATAGACCACGTTCACCTCCATCGGTTACTCGGTCTTGGACCTCCAGCACCGAAGTCTGGCCTGCTTACTAAGGCTTCTCCATGTTCCTATGACTTGCCAACTTTTTATCAGATGTAATGACTAAATTAGACTTGACCACACGACTAACAGTTGGTCCAACTCCACCAACACCCTTTTCACCGAAACTTCCAACCTAAACAGTTATTTGCCGCCATTATCCAGTTGCTCGGAAATTCCTGTTGCTAAATCTTAAGAGAGTCACGTCGTATGCCAATCACGTCGTCTATTCGTGCCCAAGACTGCATGGCGACAATGCACCTGGTTTTTGTTAGGTTACGTCATCATCTGGATGGGGTTCCAGAACTTTTGCGGTACGGGGTTATGGATTTTTTGCAACAAAATGAGGACTGCTTTTGGGTCTGTTGGATCTGATAACCTGGCTGTGTCTGAACTCTTGGAGCAGTTTTCTCTGTTGGGTAAGGGACTATTACCAACTGAATAAGGATTGCCCTCACCTGTGGTACTGTCAGTTACTAAAAAGTGACAGCTGAGATGACAACTAGTATAGAAGGAGTAAGGAGAAAAAAGACTTGCTACGCTGACCTCAAATAAAGTGAGATACGGCCAGGAGAATGTTGATGACTGTGTATTTTACTCTTGAAACCATTTTTGTCTGCTCTTATGTCCATCTTTGGTCAGCTGGAAAATGGAGACTGAAGACGCCCTTTTCGTCTAGTTTGTACTGTTTGAAAAAGCGGTTTGCTCGAAACCAAAGACATTTCTCATTAAGTTTATTTATTAACACAAATGTGCATTTTTTCAACATCTGAAATCTTAGTTACCCATAAACAATATTACTTTAAAAAATCCTTATTATAATACAAGACTCTTATGGATGCCTTTCTCTGAAGTGGTTCTGTGTTTATCGAAAATCGCAATGATTCCATCTGCGAGGCCAGTTCCTAAAAGTGACAGTTGGGGGCATTGACCTTGTGTTCGCGCTGTAGAATTAAGCTCCTCTCAAATCTTAAAAGCTTTCTTTAAACAATATTTTTAATAATCGCTATTCCTTTAATTCCTAAAAGCTCTTTTCTACTCAATGCAGTTTTTCCAGCATAAGAAAATTCGCTAAACTTATAACGGTTATTAGGAATAAAACTAAATGAAAAGTCCAGTACAAATAAACCCTTGAAACAAAAAAAAACACCAATTCCAAATTCACAGCCCGCATCCATAGATATTGCGCGCCATTTTCCATAGACGTGCATTCTGTGCGGCCAGCGCCCGCCACCGTCCGCCATTGCCGGCCAGCGTCAGAAAAGCGACAGTAGGGCGGTGCTCGGCCCTGTGTACCGTAAGCCGCAATCCCTTTCTTTGTGACGTAGCGTACGGTACTCTGCACTAGTGATGTGAAAAGTCGTGTTTGTATCGATAAGGCTTTTGGGGTCGATAGTTATTGTTGAAGTTTTTAACTGTGATGTTGGATTAGGATAGTTGCTTGTTTTGATGTTGGATAAAAACGAATGATTCAGTATGATTGAGCCGATAACGTTTCTACTGCTCGACATGACATGACATAGGCTTTCTCTCTGTTTGTAGTAAATCTTTTTTTTTGTTTACAAATGATCTTGGGATCACTCCTTGATAAAACAACACAGTTACAGCTTATTTCATAAAGAATAAAATAAATATAAATAATATAAATTTCATAAACAACAGATTCAATCGTTCATCTTCCCACACATTATCACAATTTGGGTCACAGTACTTACAGTCTATGTCTCCAAGACTTAGACACTAACCATTACACATGTTAAAAAAAGGAACCTCAACGACAGACAAACCATCGACAAGACCCCTCTCTAGCAGTGACGTAGCCTAACGGTGATCGCAGTTAGGCTCACCCACATACTGTGTAACTGTGTGCATGCGTCCGTTATATGGACGCGTTCCGTGCATGCGACGCCGTGGGACCGGCTGTATGGGGGTATACGCCTTTGCTTGAAAAAAAAAACGTAAATGACAATTGCGTGTCGCGCGCGCCTAGTCGATTTTAATTTATGCTCTGTGGTTTTCTGTTATGTCATGTTAGAGCAGGAAAGGGTTGTTAAATGTGATTCGATTGCTGCAAAATTGTTAATGATTGTTTGTTGTATTGAGATATGGGGTTTCAGATAGATGTTTCTTTTGTTAAGGGATGATTTGGTAATCGCAAGCTACGTTGGAATGGACTGAAAACTAAAAATATATAGGATAAGAAAAATAAAAGCTAAAAAATAAAGCTTTAGAAAAAATCCTGTAAATAAGTTTTTACAGCCTTTAATGGGGCAATTTGGAAAATGTTAAAAAATGTATCTCCAATATGGTTCTTTTGTTGATTGTTACTGATATTAACTCCAACTTCTCTTAAGTTGGCATGAGATGAGAAGAAAAGCAGTCGTAGTTAATTTATAAGCAGCAGACTTTGATGCTGTTTGATTCTGAACTTTTTCGTTGAGGCCTTTTCAGTGACCCTATGGGCGTCTTAAACTGAAAAACTAGCCTTTTAATCCCAAGAAAAATATCTCATTTAAATTGTAATATGACTCAAATGACCTAATTTCAAGCTTTTCACCGCTTTCTGTACAGCGCGCATCAGCATGGCGAAACCACCTTCTCATTATCTTACCGATCAAAGCCCCTTTCAACTCAGTTTCTCCAACGGCCAAAAAAAGAACAAGTTTTTGAAACTACATGAGTTCAATGACTTTTAACGAATATGCATCGGTCAGTCCAGTTCGAATTTCGAAAGGTAGATGTAAAGATATAGCCCAGTCATAAAGTCTAGACTTTTGGGAGTTTATGGCTAGAAATAAACTAGGACATCGCTTTGTTAAGTTTTTTGTAGCTTCATCAGATTGCCTGTTGAAATACGTTTTGGTGGTTAAAAGAGTTAGTTTTTGTATTTTAAAATCCTGGCAGGATCGATGTTGGCATTTTATTACCTATTAGCTTTTGCCCGTGGCTTCACTCGCGTGAATTTTGAATTTAACAGTTAACTCGGGTTATACTCTGCTTGTAATAATATAATTCAATCATTATTCGAAAGACACGTGGCGCCATCTATTATCATAAGAACGTTATTGTTGTTTTCCTCGGAAACAGTACTTTTCCAGGATGAAAGGTACCCCTATGTCCGTTTCTGTACATCTGACAATGTATATGCAAAATTTCAGGATGATCGGTTCAGTGGTTTAGGCGTGAAAAGGTAAAGAACCAACTTACTTTCGCATTTATAATATGATTAGCATGTACAAAAATAAGGTTTATTTTTTCTTTCCTTTACAAAAAGGCAAGATTCGTCTTACCTGACTGAAAATAAGGGTTACGTGTTGTAAACTTTATTTTACGTTAACGTAATAAAATAATAACAGAGAATCTTCCTATCTGACACGCTAAGAAGAAGTGGTAACTTTAACTTCATATTTCACTGGTCAAATCAATATTTAACAAATCTAAAAACTACAAGCTAATACTAGTAAATTAAAAATAAACGGCTCTATGGTCAACACAATTTGGCACTATTCAAATGTCAATCACGATGTTCTTTATTCAAAACTTAGACGACACAAGCACAAGTAAATTTAAAATTATTGTTGTTATGAAAAAAAGCTCATTCATAAAATAAAAGGTATTGTAAGGAAGACCAAGACAGGTTATTTAATACAGTAAATGTTAATTAGCATATTATTACAAACCATGCATGCATGCTGGTAACGTCGTTGAAAAAGTGCATTATAGTGATTTTAGAATTGAGCAAACTAGGTTCAGCAAAGTTTGAAAAAAGAAAAAGTTACGTTTTGGTCAGAAACGAGAAAACAGGTAAGCTATTTTTTTAGGGTTCCGTACCCAAAGGGTAAAAAACGGGACCCTATTACTAAGACTTTGCTGTCTGTCAGTCCGTTTGTCCGTCCGCCTGTCTTCACATTTTCACAGATGATGTATTTCTGTTGCCGCTATAACAACAAATAATAAAAATATGAATTATTTGATATTTAAAGGGTTTTTCGGTTTATGGAACGGAACCCTTCGTACGCGAGTCCGACTCGCATTTGGCCAGTTTTTGGTCATAAATGAGTATTCTTGCATAAGACATTACCTCGATGATATAATGATCGATGAAAATGTATGCAACATTTTTTTTTACATTTTTGCAAACCAAGCACAACTATCTACAAAGTATTTATAAAACCTAAGAATATTGAAAAAACACAAGGATTTTTTTATCAATAAACCCAAGGTTTTTTTGTAACTCCCGTAACTTTTATGATCTTTAATACCTTTAATAGTAAATAATCAAAATCTACTACAACTCAATCAGCCATTAATGTCCGATTACTGAGAATTGGTGCCGAATGCGGTCGTTGACCCCGACCGGTCTTCAGCGAACGCTTAATAAAAAGTATTTACTACAAGCCCGTTATATTTGCCGTGTCATAATATTCTATTGAAGAATTTAAAAAAAAATCTGATTTAAATTTAAAAGTTTTAGAACATGAAAAATGGCGGACTCCTAGACAGTGAGGTCAAAGGATTGGAATTTGAATGCAATATGCAGTTTTGACGAAATTAAAAAAAATAACAAGTTAAGGCTGCCTGGTTGGTAAGCGATTCCCAGGTCAAGGAAAATGTTTTTGGGTTTTTCCATCAGGAATTTCTCAGTAGCAGCCAACGAGTCTGGATTTGTGCCCGTTTGATGGCAATAGGCTTCGCCCTGGTAAAAAGTGGGTGCACTACTAAGTACATCTCTGCCTCACCCTTGAAGAACTACAGGCGTAATGTTACGTATGTTGATAAATGTTCGTTACGCCTGTGCTAATATTACCATTGAAATCAATGAATATTACGATAAGTTATGTAAAGCAGGTGACAGGCCTCTAAAATGCAGGACAACAAGAATGCGTTGAGGCCATCAACATTTTTTATTGTAAGTAACTGTTACGTCAACATTTATTAACGACCTTGCTCCCCAAAATACCAAAGTAACCAAAAAATAACACCCAAAAGAAATATTCCGTTAAAACAACGAAGAGATCCATACAAATTACAAATGGCGACCTATATTCGAACGAGAAATTTTAAAATTCGCGCCACGATTCGAAATACGAACTTCGAATTCGTGAGTCGAAAGTTGCGCAACGAATGCCTGAAGTGGGTTCAATGAACGCAGTTCGGCTATTTCCCGTTAGGAGTCGCACGTGAGGTTTTACTTTTAAATTTGCAATTTAGTACCGCTATCGGACACCAGAGTGCGCTATCTCGCTTTTACTGTTGTAGAGCTTTTTTACAAGGAGCAAAAGTGGTGTTACTTTTATTAAAAGGCTTTAAATTAGTAGCAATTCTTCTTTACAACACCAGTATGGATATGTTAGTTTTTTTTGTTTTTTGATTTTATTTGAAACATTGATTTATTATTTACCTAAATGCAATTAGGCTTCATTTATAAGAGGGCTTGTCTTCCAAATCTAATAAAATTAAGAAGACACATAAAATGTTGGCAACATGTTCAACAACTTCTTTAATTCCAGATACTATGTCGTTATTAGTTTGACAATATTGCGATTTATGTCATTTTATAAGCTATCTAGTGGTCGCAATCGCTGCTGCTGAGCATGAGGTCCTAGGTTCGATGTCCGGGTCGGGCAAAGTGTTAAAATCGTGTTAAAATCGGTGCTCAAATGGGAATACTCCAAGCTTTGGTTTACCATGCAAAAACATAAAAAACCCGTAGCTGTATTTACTACTAAAAATCCCGTAACTAATTACTATGCAAAGCTTTACTTTACGGTTTATTCAAAGTTCGGTCATGTGTTAGTAACGCGATAAACATGACGACGATTTAAAAAATGTCTAAACTAGCATCTTTGGGTGTGGGCATGCATTCTTGTCTGAGAAAATGTGACAGAAGCTGCCTGACATGACATAACATCTCGCTTCTTAGATCCTCTTCATCTTCTTCTTCTCCGAAGGGTCGGGCAGAAGTCCAGGGCTGCGGGACTGTTCGATAGAGATACCGCGACCCTGGAACACAAAGAGCAAGGAAGGAACACGGATGGGTTTTAGTCTGGCACTCCCTTCCGCTCCGCCCTGAGCGGGAGAAGTCATTTGATGACTTCCCATCCGAAACAAAAAAACAAAGAGTACACCCACATATCATCAGTTGACAGAAAACGTTGCGTTGGAAGGCCTCCATCTAGGTGGACCGATGACCTGGTGAAGGTTGCGGGTATCCGCTGGATGCGAGTCGTACGTGACCGGGCAAGTGGCGACACTTGGGGGAAGCCTATGGCCAGCAGTGCTGATGATGATGATATCATCAGTTATTTTTAAATCCCCTGTAATATGGGACGAGCCTATTGCCATCAACCGGGCACAAATCCAGACTCCCTGGGCTGCTACTGAGAAAATAAAATGAAAAATACCCGGCCGAGTCACCCGAATCGAACCTAGGACCTCTTGCTCAACAGTATCGCTTGCAACCACTTCACCAATGTGGCAGTCTCAGGAGTGTATCAGGTAAGTGCCGTAGGGCCTGATTCCTGACCTACGATTAAGTTCCCGTTAACTTACTTGGCAGATAATTAAAAAAAATCGAATAAATTCAAAAATGGATTTGTACGGTACTAGCTGATGCCCGCGGCTTCGCCCGCGTGGATGTCGGTTATCGCGACGAAAAGTAATCATCAAATTGTGATCCTGTTCCCGCAACAAAAACTTGACCAATTATATACTAAAACCTTCCTCGAGAACCACTCTATCCATTGGTGAAAACAGCATAAAAATCGGTGCAGTAGTTTTTGAGTTTATCGCGAACAGACAGACAGACGCGGCCGAGGACTTTGCTTTATAATATGTAGTGATAGTGAAGTAGTGGCTATTCGGACATCACGAAATAGGCCATTGGGCGTAGTGCCATGTAAAAGGGAGTGAGCTTATTGTCATCATCATAGTCTAGTTCATCTGTCTAGCCTTTTCCCAACGGAAAAGGCTAGACAGATGAACTAGACTGAAAACCAACCCCAACATAGTTGGGACTGTTGAGTCCCAACTATGTTGAACACCGACCCCAACATAGTTGGGACTCAACAGTCCCAACTATGTTGGGGTCGGTTTTCAGTCTAACCGGATGCGGTTGAATTATTTATATGAGTTATTGAAATAATTGAAACCCTTTCATACATACATACATAAACTCGCGCCTTTTCCCATGAGGGTAGGCAGAAACCACAGAACGCCACTTGCTACGATCCTTACATACTCCTTTTGCCTCGTCCATGTCATACATCTGGTCATACACGCACGCCGGTTGCGAGTACCACCTGACCTTTCTGAAGAACCTCACCAATAAGGAAACCCTTTCCTTTTAGTACTATACAATTTTCTAGATTTAGATATGTTTTTAGGGTCAATCGGTTGTCTGTCTGTCTGTCCCAGCCGATTTTTTCCGAATGTACTCGACCGATTCAGTTGAAATTTGGTACACATAATTATGTTAGTTTGTGACCCTAATACGGGCGTGTACGGACATTGTGAGCATCTCAATTTTTTTTTTATAATTTTAAGATTTAAAATAGTTTTGAATTAATTCAAGAAAATTAAAAGACCATCCCCCCCCCCCGCCTTAACTCGGACCAACCTAGACAAGCGCGCCTTATCCTGAAAATTGATCTCGAATTGTTTATGCGAAAGTAACTCTGTTTGTTTGTTTGTTACCTTTTCAAAACTAAATGGCAGATCGGATCTAATCAAAGGCAAGGAGATAGTTTATATCCCTAGGAAAGCACATAGGCTATATATTTTTTTCTCACACATCGAATTTTCGACGCGAAAGAAGTCGGGGGCAAAAGCTAGTACATAAAAAACATTCTATATTTCATATAACCATAACTAAGACACGCCGCCCCAAAAATGTTAATACACACCGCGACAAAATAACCTATTAGATTTAACATTAAAATCCATTGTTACCCCCAAAGACAACTCTAACCCATCCCCTGAAAAAACGGCCAATGGTCCCTTGTTCACAAACTAAACTAAAATTAAGTTGAGTGCATCTTTTTCTTTCTATTTCATTATGAAAAGGACAGAAGATAAATATTTGTTTAGTACTGTCAAATTAGTCAGCACCTTCCTTCCTTCCTTTTCTTCATGAAATAGAAAGAACAAGATGCACTGAACTTAAATTTTGTTTAGTTTGTAAACAAGGGAATCGGCACCAATGTATACAGAAAATTCGCGAAAAAATTTGGCTCAGATCGTCCGCAGTATGGGTTCAACTTTCGGCCTTGAGACCAAAGCCGCATAACGTACAACGCATACATATACACGCACACTGCGCCGCCCTAGCGTACCTAGGTCACAGGCCGAACCTTACTTTTCTCTCAGGAGAAAAGTAATTTTAAAATAGATGGTGAATAAAGTACTCGTATATCTGTTTGGCTTGAGTGCTGGCGTAACTAAATTACAAAAAGTCTGAGATTTAAAACCGTTTTTTTTTTTAATTAGCTAAACTGTGAAAGAAAAAAACTACATTCATTTGTTTTTCAAGCTATTCAGTTCTTTCTTTGAACGAACTAAGCTTTTGTAAACTTGAAACGTAATCCAGGACAAAAGTTGTACTGCAGAAGAAATGAGCATTAAATAGCAGGCTTGTCCAATGTATTTTGGAGATTTTAAGGTTGCGTCAGGGTAGCCCGCGAAATTCAAATTTTCTTACGTTTTTTGTAATTTGCAGGTATTGTTCAACCTATCTAACCCTATTCAATTAATATTTTATGAAAAAGTCATTCAATAGCGTTAAATGAACTTACAGGGTTATATTGATGATTTTCATGATAGTGATTCTGTAACTACATACGTGTTACTGGCGCGACTCATTTTTCATCAACATACAACCTGACAATGACCTGCAAATTGCAAAAAAACGTAAGAAAATTTCGCGGGCTACCCTGACGCAGCTACCTTAACTATTTATATCGTGTTAACATTTAATACGTGTGATTTTATATTGAAGGCAGACATCGTGAGGAAAACCTAACTTTATTGTCTGAAATCGCCATAACGTATTGAGCAAAAGTTGCTAACAACACTATTTCTTCTTTTGTGTAAAAGAAGCCTTTTCTCTGTAAATAGATAGTTTCCTTCTTCCGTATCGTGTGGTTAGTGCCTAACCTGGTGTCAAAGTTTTTACGCCACTCATGGGCCTCTGACTTGGCTTTACATGCCGTCGAGAAATATCTCTCAGACATGCTGGTTTTTTCACGATATTTTTCTTCACTGAAGCAAGTGACGGATGCTCCGAGTTTCCTTGCGTGATCGAATCAGAAATGAGAACATCCGCAAGAGAACCAATATTAATGTTACCGACGTAGCCCGAAGAATTGCCAAACTTGTGGCAGTGGGCAGGGCACATTGCTCGCAGAACGATATAGCCGATGGGGCCGTAAAGTTCTGGAGTGGCGACCGCGAACCGGAAGACGTTGCATTGGAAGGCCTCCCACTAGGTGGACCGATGACCTGGTGAAGGTTGCGGGGATCCGCTGGATGCGAGTCGCACGGGACTTGTCAATGTGGCGACACTTGGGGGAGGCCTTTGTCAAGCAGTCTTTCTGCTAAAATGATGATGATGACGAAGCAAGTGACAATTATACAATACGCACATGAATCCGAAAAATCAGAGGTGCGTGACTTGCGTTCGAACTCGAGACCTATGATTTGGCAGTCCGACGGTCATACCACTAGGCTAAAAATGGATATAGTAAAATATATAATAAAAAATGTTATAGTGATAGTTTCCTAGACATAGAATAGTGATCATCATGGATCGGAGTAGGTAGATTGAATTGGGGTCATTGATCCGAAATGTTTATATTAATATGGACATTCCTCGGGATTTTCGGAATTGGTTGATTATTAAAAGATACTGAAACTTAGGTAGGAATTGTATTAAAATGAGCAATATTATATTGTTCATAATTTTTTTTAACGTTACCCAGTCACGATTTGACACAATCCAACGACCAATCAGAGAAAAGGATCTTGGGAGGTGCACTAACCGGTGGTACCTTCTGGAATTACTTTCCGGGAAAATGACTTATCCATGTTATTCTTTCTGTTAACATTTATGATACAAGTACCACAAATCAATCTACCTACTCCGATCACTGGTGATCATGCAAATTTATTTAAAAAGTTTGAATAACGCATCCTGTTCAAGGCAAGACTGACTCAAAGTCACACATCACACAAGACAGAGCGACTACCGATCCAACCTCCACGACCCAGTTAGCACTGAGTAATACCATACCCCTTGGTAAGACTGGTTGTCAGACTTTTTGAGCCACTAACTACCTGTAACGACTGTCAAAGATCTACAAATGACAGCCGGGACTAACGGCTCAACGTGCTTTCCAAGGCACGGAGGAAACTCGGTATGTAATGGGTGGTCACCCATCCACAGACCAACCTAGGCAAGCACGGCTTTACATAAAGATCGTCTCGAGCGGCTGTTATTATTTAGCCACGAGCTCCTCAAGTCGCTGACTGACTGACTCAAAGTAGTAGTCATAATTTTAATAAAATCATTTAAGGAAATAATGTTATTGTGTCTGTGTGCTGTTCTTAACTAACTGCCAAACGCAGCATCTGCAAGAGATATGTCATTTATTTTTATACTAGCATTTGCTTGCGGCGTCGCTCGCGTTAAATTAGAATCTGACAATCAATTCAATTTGTACTCTGCTTGTAATTCAATCCTGATTCGAAAAACACGTAGTGCCATCTATGAGCATAAGATTGTTTTCCTCGGGAATTTCAGTACTTTTTTCGGGATGAATGTGTGTCCCTATGTCCATTTTTGTACACCTGACAACGTATATGCTAAATTTCAGAATGATCGGTTCAGTGGTTTAGGCGTGAAAAGGTAACAAACAAAAAACAAACTAAGTTTCGCATTTATAATAAGTATAAATACAATACCCCCTTAAATAAATATTTTATTTTGTTTTTAGTATTTGTTGTTATAGCGGCAACCGAAATACATCATCTGTGAAAATTTCAACTGTCTATTTATCACAGTTCATGAGATTCCTGGTGATAGACGGACAGACAGCGGAGTCTTAGTAATAGGGTCCCGTTTTACCCTTTGGGTACGGAACCCTTAAAATGGCGAAAGTTAGCCAGGCCGACCAGGCTTCATACAAATATCTTCCAACCTGTTGGATGTCTTTGTAGAAAACAATTTTAAACCGATTGTTATATGTCTATATGCTTCCTATTCCTGGCTCCAAATTTACCCAATTCAAAACGTATTAAAATCATCGAAATAATTAATAAAACAGTCGGAAATTTCCTCCAAAGCATACTCAATCGACGTTCCTTACATTCACCGAACCACAGCATATAATATAATACGGATATTACGGGTAAAGACACGAAATTATTGATTTCTTACGTCCTTCGCTTCAGGATCGCAGTTTCGACAATACGTTACGGTTGTCTGGGTAACCGGGTACCGGTAACCGGGTATTATATTTTAAGGGAGAGTGGAGCGAAATTTGGGGTATTTTTGGACACAACAGAGTCAAGTTCGGAGGTCTAAGGCCTCGCTATTAGCTTGTACAATAAGGTTAACTTATTGGAAAAATTGCTTAAACTTAGACTCGTAGCTAAATAATAACAGCCGCTCGAGTCGGTCTTCAGGTTAAGCCGCGTTTGCCTAGGTTAGTCCGTGGATGGGTGACCACCTATTACACACCGAGATTCCTCCTTGCGTGTAAAGCACGTTAAGCCGTTGGTACCCGGCTGTTATTTGTAGAAATCTTTGACTGTCGTTACAGATAGTCAGTGGCTCAAAAAAGTCTGACAACCAGTCTTACCAATGGGTATCGTATTACCCAGTACTTTGTGAAGGTGAGAGAGGCAGTTGAACTATATAATGATGACCTCCTCTTCTCTGGTATCAGAAAGAACATCACAAGAATAGTTAGCTCAACCCGTGTTCAGAATATAAGCCAATCAGCTAAGTAGCGGCAGTGCTTGTTCTGGGTCTGTCTGCGGTTAATTGAATGCACCACTTACGTTATTACAGCTTGTACTTCAAGTCTGACAACCAGTCTTACCAAGTAGTCTCGAGTTACCAAGAAACAGGCTTGGGGAAGACATGGAGCAGCCGTTGCATAGAGGCTCACTGGAGTGGCAATAGCTGGCAATTAGCTGAAGAATCGATGGCCAGTTGGATAGATATGGTCTGAGTGGAGACCGCGAATTGGCAATGAATTGGAATTGAAATGTAAAATTGGATGCCCTCAGGCCTGAGGCAGGAGGGCTGCGGGACTGTTTGAAAGAGATACCACGGCCCTGGAACACAAAGGGCAAGGAAGGAACATGGATGGGTTTTAGTCAGTACAAGTCTGACACTACCTTCCGCTCCGCCCAGAGCGGGAGAAGTCATTTTCAAGGCCTGAGGCAGGTGGAGCGATCTCCACAGGGTGGCTGGTAACAGCTGGATGAGGGTTGCCTACAATCGAGAGGCCTAACTCCAGCAGTGTATGTGAATGCTGTAAGCTGAAGATTTCCTTAACGCGTCGATGACAATTTAAATAGAGTCAGCTCAAAATTTCCATCAGTTCCTGTGATGTGCAAAAAACAGGATAGTCAGGACACGACATCAAGTGTCCCATCGTTTGTGCGGCAACACCACAGCTCATGATGATGAAGCAATGTATTGCCAGAAGCAATTAATCAATTTCTCTTATTAAAAATGGCGTCAACTAAGATTTGTATAAAAATAAAAAATGTAGTAACGTTCCTTGCGTATGTTTACGTCGACTTTCCTTGTTTGGTTGTCATCAGTCGACGTTATGTAATGAAGCTTTGGTGTACTGGCAGCAGAAACAACGTTAGCGGAAATATTTGGGATAGAGTTTTTTTCTTTTTGTTTATGTTAATATTACTGGGTTTCTTTATTTAATAAACGAATTGTATACATAATAACAATTAAAAACGATTAAATAAACTGAAACAACTATACTATACTAGGTTAAAGTGAACTATACAATTTTTTGTTAAAATTCTTCGACAAGGAAAAAAAACTATGGACAATGTTTATATTATACTTAACCCATTCAGTGCCCAGAACCCAGCATATGAGTCGAACAATAATTTGTTCGTTCGCACAATCCGTACCCGTAGCTATGGACTCGCTAGTCGGGTTCTGGGCATGAATACAAGTTATCTATAGTTCATTATAACGACGACTCGGATACGGGTTGTGGGCACGCGAACGAAATTCACGAAGTTTTCGCGAAGTACTGGGCAGTGAATGGGTTAAATACTTACTTACGTAGATTTTTTCTTACTGACAGAACGAGCTTGTCACAGCTTGTCAGTTATGACAAATACGTAAAGGCTTAGCAATATGATCAACTATATATTTTTTTTTTAAAGCTTTGTTTGTGTTTTTCTCTTCCTTTTAGAAATTTATTGACACTGACAGTATTTTAACCATCAGTGTGTCAGCACTTAATAGCCTGGAAGCCAACGCCAACATAGAGAAAGGCGAGGCAGATAATCATGATGTATAAACAGTATATGTTTTACCATCGACTGAAATATTTTATTAATTCGATATGGTGTCGAATACTAGGAAATCAGACTACCGGTATTCAGTAACAATAAAGTTAAAACCTAGAAACATTGAATACTAAGGTATTGTGTATAGCTATCCAAGAAATAAAGAATTAACACTTGTTGGTATTAAACCAGAGAGTGATTGAATAAATGACTGAACGTAATTGACGCCTGTAATTTTACACGTAACAGCAGCAACCCAATAACATCCTTATTGTAACTAGCATTAAAGGTCAAATTGATTCTGACGGAATTGCTTGACGACCAGCAACTCAAACAAATTCGATTTTAGAGAGAAAATGGACAATAAATCCTAACCACTGACTAATATTATAAATGTGAAAGTTTGTGAGGATGGATGTATGGATGTATGTTTGTTACCCTTTCATGCAAAAACTACTGGATAGATTTGGATAAAATTTTGCACACACATCGTTTATAACCTGCATTGACAAATAGGATACTTTTTATACGGGTAGTATAATCTCGTGAGACAATTATTTATCGAATTAGGCGCGGGCGAAGGCGCGGGCACAAACTAGTAAATAAAGTAAAATAAACTTTTATTACTGTTCTTTAATATTTACAATACACATATTAATTATTTATCTTTGACGACCGGTTTTAATCAACAGCTTGTCCTTCGACACAGGCCTTCTCTAAAGTTTTCCATTTCTGGATGTCTCTCACTGTTCTGGTCCACTCTGAACCAGCTACTGTTTTGAAGTCATCTTTAAATCGTTTTGATTGTCGCCCTTTGCTTCTTTTTCTATTCCTGGGATACCACTCTGTTATTTTTATTCAAATTCTCACGCAAACGGATTATACCTTAGCATAAATAATTAAATCAAAGAATTTCTCATTTTTTATAAAAAAAAATATTTAGGAAATATTACTTTTGAATTCTTATGAAACTTTTTTTGTTCACCCTACTATTTTCAACTTTCCCAGAAACACCACAATTTTCTTTAAAAAATAAAAATAAAAACATTTTTTCGCAAGCGAACCCTGTAAAAACCACCAGTGAAGGCTTCAAGGCCACAACAAAACGTTATCCCTATTTTTTTACCAACGGTACTACCAACATAAATTCGATTATATGCTTTTTC
The DNA here is from genome assembly GCA_950005105.1 of Lycophotia porphyrea. Taxonomy (NCBI): domain Eukaryota; kingdom Metazoa; phylum Arthropoda; class Insecta; order Lepidoptera; family Noctuidae; genus Lycophotia; species Lycophotia porphyrea. Next base: position 4,548,270 of record OX465410.1, on the reverse strand, counting down.
ACCATTCTGAACGATCGAAGCGCGTAGAAGGGGACGGATATATGCCGTTAGAGAGAGAGGGGAGATTTAGGTGTACCGCGCATGCGTCCGCACGTGCCGCCAATGGAGGACGGAACACACGGGGTGAGAGTCGAAGGATATGTCTTGCGATATTTTTGGTGGAAAGAAGATAGGGAATAAATAGTTGGGGGAGAAAATCTTTGGGAGTGAGTGTTCTGGAGAGAAAGCTATATAATAATAACGTAATCCACCGATTTTTTTTTAACTTAAAAGAATTTTTAAGTTTTTGCAAATAGGCCTGTAAATGGACACATATCTAATACTTTGACCAAACTGTGTGTACCTAAGTGAGAATAAAAGTTAAATTTAATTACGAAAATGAAAATATAAAAAAATGGTCAAAGTTTTCGTCCCACAAATATGTATTTATATAAAAAATCTAAGAATATTGACGGTAGGCATTTACACATAAAACAACTGATATTAAGGACAACAAAATCACAATCTTTGTTCAAAAACATACAATTTAAACCACTCCTACAAAAAATCTTAAGATGTATCTCGCGACCAATACACGGAAGTGTGTTGTGCACCCGGCACATTGCCTACGCCGCCGCGTAGCGCTACGCTTTCGTAGGCCTCGCAGTGGCTACGGCGGCCAACTCGCGTCTACGTCGTGTAAATTAGGACAATGTGTCACTGTGTCTAACAAACAAAACAAACCTAAATATGTGAACGACCACACAGTGCCTAAAAACCTTACACTGCCATTAAAGTAAAATCTATTTCTAACGCACAATTAATTCTTAAACTAAATCCGGTTTTTGGTAGGACGTTCACCCCTGACCCAGTTTCAATGCATCTGCGCGCAGCACTGCAGTCGACCTAAACAACCCATAGTCATCAGAGTGTTCAAGGACGTTAACAGGAGTGATACAAGTGTTCATTAGTTTATAATCCTTCTCTAGATTAGCTTCGTGCAATAATTTTACAATCATTTTCTCGACTGACACTGATAAGTCTGAACTTCTTCTGTTAATGTTTCGTGGATATCGATGCGAGGTATCGAGATTTTAAGGCTGTTTTTGCGATAAGGGAGGACAAGATGGCGGGACGGGACAGTTCCCTGGAAGGTCAGCTGACTCACGTCATCCAGCATCATATATCTCAGCCAGGAACTGAGGCGCAAGTGAGTGTACATCAAGTGCAGAGTCCATCAGGAAGTGGGACAAAGAGGCATCAGATCATCATTGATATCAAACAAGACATTGATATAGATGAGTTATCAACCAGATCGTTAGCTGAAAGTGTGATGGAGACGCTAGGAGCTCGTTCAGCATCTGTGTACATCGATAATTCTCATGTAGCTGGTGAAAATTCAGGAGACCTTGAATCTTTGACGACTGTTAATGTTATCGTCGCTAATGACCTAAGCCAGGCTTCTGGAAGTCCTCAAGTGGTTGATGAACCTGATGCTGTTCAAGACCCGCCCGAAAGTTCGGGGATACTGCCAGGGAACCGTATAGCTGTTGACAGAATAGTGGAGATGAACAATAGTAGTGCTAGCACTACAGGGGAGTCGACAACCACAACGAACACTGCTGTCACCACTGTTGCGACGACGACTGCGTCAGGTATATGCGCCATTTTGCTTTTACGCAGTTATTTTTGTACAAACAGATAATCATGTCATAGATTCTGTGTGCTTTTCGTCAGCTTATTTCTGTGTTTAAAGCTACTTTTTGGGCTTGTCAAAATGTGTTGTGTTAACAGATTGACAGCAACTTTTTGAGCTACTAAAAATGGCCGCTTATTGTTACAAATCCAGCTGCATTTGCTTTGTTGGTAGGACTATCTTTCGAGATTTTATTATCGGTCTGAAATTGACGTACTGCAGTGATAAGCAAACTGGGCGGGAACAAACATTGATCACTACGCTTTTATTGGTTTTCTTACGATGTTTTCCTTCACCGTTTCTAGGGCCTAGAAAATTGACGATCGCTTTTCAAATCGTTTTACATTTCTATAAAGATTTTCAAAATGATTGACGTAAGATTTTTGGTAGTTTATGTCAATAGAATATTTTTTTACAAGTTAGGTCAAATCTTGCAACTGAATTTCTAACCAGTTCCCCCAACCGATTGAGCTGAAATTTTGCACACACCTTTGGTTTCGTTGACAATACATTTTTATGAAATTCATGACTAGATTCTGCAGCCAGGATCTGCTCCACACGGGAGAACTCCTCAACGGTTAATAGCAAGGTCATGAAACATTGTACACGCGTTCAATGTTGATAATTAACTTAATTTCCTTTTTTTCATTTTAATAAAAGCTTGCTTGAGAGCAGCGGTGGCCCAGTGGTAGCGACCCCAACTTACGAACAGTAAGTAGTGGGTTCGAACCCAGTCAGGCGCATTACTTTGTGTAATTTATTTCATCACCACTGCTCTCAAAAACGGTGAACGAAAACATCGTGAGGAAACCGGCATGTCCTAGAACTAAAAAAAATTGAAGATATGTGACATCTACGAATCCGCACTGGGCCCGCGTGGTGGATTATAGCCCATTCCCTCTCATAGAGAGGAGGCCTGTGTCCCAGCAGTGGGAACATTATAGGCAGATGATGATGAAAAGCTTGTTTTAAGTTTAATTTATTTCCTTTCCAATCTAGTTACTTTTACCAAGATTATGTTGCTAAGAGCTGTCCTATTTTTATTCAATTTTTGCAACTGTCATTTGTATTTTATGTCATTCTTTGTTCCATGTTCGTAAACGTCTTGCAATTTAAATTACGTGACGGTCTATTTCTGTCTCCTTTCATTGATATTAAACATGACAAAGACAGGTGAGAATTTATAAAGCTGTCGTGAAAGTATTGGTTGATAGGTAGATAGATATTTACAAAGTGATACTACAGGGTGTAAACAGACTCTTCACGAAGGCGTCCACCAATCATTCTGTTGGAAATTAAACAATTAATATTCATACAAATTATAATATATTAATATAATTAATTTTAATTTTTTTCCTGATAATAAAAAAAAATTAACATATAAAATCCATAATTATGATATTAAAATTAAACATCAAACTAAGTAACTTTACGTAAAAATTATTGCTGGGAAACGATTTTTTTTTCGGGGTGAAAAATCACCTTTTACGGTAGGACTCAATGTAACGTTTTTATATTCAAAACATTGTGCTGATGGATGGATTGAATAGTACGGGGGTCGTGAAGATGTCTTAAGGAAAAAAATACATTAAAACATGTATTTAAAAAAAACCTTGTGAAACAGTTGGAACTTTGACCCCCAATATCTCTGTAACCAGAAGGTTCTAGAACAAAAAAAAATGTTGCAATGACGGCGAGAACAAGTGCCTTTCGGCTTCGTTGAGAGTCTTTTTACACCCTAGTACCTACACCGACATTTCTCCAATTACATATGTTTACGTATCATGTAATTGTTTTATCTTATGGTTCCTAATCTCTGGATAGTCTGACAAAAAGACTCCGTTATGAAGAAAGATGGTGGCTTGAAGTCCCCTGAGACATTTACAAGAAAACATTCCGCCATCTTACCGTGCACAGCTGTAATTTCTTACTTCCTATATTGATTTTTTGATACATAATCTTTCCCGCGCTTACACCTGATGTAATAAATGTTTCCGACAAAACTTCCAAGTCAAAATCATTGCGTGTAGCAAAGATGATGTATTTATGAGGAGTTCGTGGCTGAATAATATCTGCCGCTCGGGTCAATCTTTAGGTTAAGCCGTGCTTGCCTAGGTTGGTTTGTGGATGGGTGACCACCCATTAAATACCGAGTTTCCTCCGTACCTCGGAAAGCACGTTAAGCCGTTGGTCCCGGCTGTCATTTGTAGATCTTTGACAACCGTTACAGCTTGTCAGTGGCCCGAAAGTCTGACAACCAGTCTTACCAAGGGGTATCGTATTACCCAGTACTAACTGGGGTGTAGAGGTCAGATAGGCAGTCGCTCCATGTAAAATACTGGTATTCAGCTGCATCCGGTTACACTGGAAGCCGACCACAACATAGTTTGGAAAAGGCTAAACAGATGATACACACCAAGTTAAATGAATAGCACAAAGTTATTTTTTAAATATAAGTTTTTATGTTATAACTTTAATTTAAATAAGTTCACGACCCCCGTACTATATAATGTATCCATCAGCACAATGTTTTGAATGCTTTATATGCGAATTTTTTTTGGATGAATATCAAGTTTTACGGTAGGACTCACCTACCGTAAAATTAGATAACTTACAAGAAAAAAAATCAGCTAACGAAAATACACAAAAAATTTATTATTTTAGCTCGAAATTAAATCACTTTAATCAGTGTTTTTTTTTGCTTGGATATACGTACTGAACTCTATGTTAAAATTTGTCCATCTATTTTAATGGGACCTCATATAGTGGCCGGATGAAATTGGCCATAATATAGCCATGACACAAAACCGCAAAAAGTGGAGTGATTTGGAAGAGATCTACACTCAGCATTATTTAGAGACCGGATTTCCTCCTTGAGTTCCTCAGGTTTCGTCGGTTAGGAAATTGTTAAGAAATATGGCTTCTACTGCATCCGGTTAGACTGGAAGCCGACCCCAACATAGTTGGAAAAGGCTGGGGTGATGATGTCTATGGGGTATGATATCAAGCATAATCAGCCTATAATGTGCCCACGGCTGGGGCTCTAGCCTCTAGTCTATATCCTGTTAATTTGCTATATACACCAAGTTTTGCTCTATAAGCGACTGGTCGACAGGACTCCCTTCATCAGCATCATCCACAGCCCCACTTCACCCACTTCTGGGTACACAGGGTGTAAACGGACTCTTCACGAAGCCGTCACCCAAGCATTCTGTACATCAAACTAAGTAACTACGCAAAAATTGTTGCTGGGAAACGATTGTTTTTTTGGGGTGTAAAGTCACGTTTTACGGTAGGATCCAATGTAACTCATTTAAAACATTGTGCTGATGGATGGATTGAATAGTACGGGGGTCGTGAAGGTTTTTTAAGTAAAAAAAAAAAACTCTACTAAAACACTCTTTGTTGGTGCCAAGCTCCACGTTCTTGTGCCAGCCTCATCCAGGTGTACCCGCGATGGCAAAAATGTATTTTACCCATAGAGCATGACTGAGAGATCTTACTTAAGATTTACCAACATTAGAAGTACCGGATCTCCTGATGTAGTTAAGACCAGATCCAAGCCTGATGAGACCTCCCTTTTTTGGTTGATTCTGTTTGATCAGCAGTGATAGCATAGTGGTGTGGCCGTCGGACTGTCAAGTCATAGCTCTCGAGTTCGAACCCAAGACACGCACATCTGATTATTCGGATTCATGTGCGTATTGTTTAATTATCACTTGCTTCGGTGAAGGAAGACATCGTGAGGAAACCAGCATGCCAAAGGTGGAACGGCGTAAGAGTATCCACGCATGTTGCGTCCCACACTAAAGGCCTACCCATCTTCCAAGGAAACAAAGACATGCCGTCCGGTCTCTTGCCATCGTCGCGTGCCAAGCCATTGGGTTCTAAAACAGCTGGGACGCCGACGGTGACAAGAGCTCGTCGGATTATGTCGTTTATATATCCCCGAAGGGTTAGGGAGAAGTGTACGTATTAGTACACCCACATTTCGCCAGTTATGTTTAAGTAAAAAGAGGATTTCTTCGGATTTCTTTAATAGATTTTCTTTAACTTTTTTTTTTTAACTTTATCTCTAAAAAAAGCATTACAAGTCAGTACAAGTCTGACACTCCCTTCCACTCTGACCAGAGTGTGGTCATTTGATAATTTGGAAAATTTGACAGTTTCGGGTAACTTGACCTGCTGGTGTCTGTACGTCACTATAGACTGTAGTATATTGATTCTAGCAATCCAGACAGTAATTAGGCCTGGCCGCCGTCAATGGAGACTGCGAACAATGAAGGGGAGCCGTCAATGGCTGCAACGTATTTGCGTTGCCATGGTTGCTAACTTCATAATTAATTAAAAAGGGCTTGGACATAAGTCTGTGTTGGTTAAGTAGGTATAACTTTGATGTTTTCAAATTTCAAAACGGTGGAAAGGACACCGACGTTAAAAATAATTTTTCGTCGGTCATTAAAAAAAAACTGGCCAAGTGCGAGTTGGACTCGCGCACTGAGGGTTCCGTATAAACTTTTAGGTATTATTAAACTACATATTTTCGGTTTTCAGGTTTTGGACCAAAAACCTATAGGGTACTTCCGGTTGACCTATATAATTGTCAATTATGGTTAAAAGCAAGGTCTTACAGCGCAAGTAAAGCAAAATTCCAAAAAATAAAAAAAGTTGAAAATTAAGGTAAAAGTACTTACAAGTTTTCGCGAAAATCTAAATTTCCCCATATCTTTTTATCGTAATGACTCAGGACCTTGATTTTTATACACCTAATAGGGACTATAGACCTCAGTATCTGGTATAAATTTCAACTTGCTAGGTCCACCCGTTCCTGAGAAAATCGGTGGTGACACACGGACAGACAGTAGGACAGACGGACAAGAGAATGATCTTATAAGGGTTCCTTTTTTATTTTGAAGTACGGAACCCTAAAAACAGCTGTTTTCTACAAAATTGCAAGACACAGTCAAAACGTATGGAAAAGCAGTTTTTTTTTAAATTACCGATTAAAAGGTTCTTTGTGGGGGGTTTTAATGTCTGTGTCCCTTCCACCCCGCAACCGGGCATGCACGAGCGGAACTGTGAGTCACACTAGTCTAAAGTTCAAACGAATACCGCGTATCGATCTTTCCACGAATTTTATTAGGTTAGTGGCACGGATTACTTAATGGTTTCAGTTTGTGCGTTTGTTTGTAATGTTTAACTTATCGGAAATCTAGCTAGAGTGAGTACTATCGGATGTTGACCCTGGTTACGTAGTATTATGACTGTATTCCGTCAAGGGATAGGCAGAAATGGATATTAAAACAGTATTAATTCGTTACACAAACGTTCTAAATTCCTTGATTTGTGTTCGGTCGTGGTTCGGTTGATGGCTATTGGCTAGGGTTAGAACCAGAACTACAGTTTTTGAAGAAAAAATAATTTCTTTACGGGGAGTAAGCTGGTGAATGCGTTACGTTACGAGGCAAACGGAAGTTGAAGTTAGTGAAGATAGAAAGAGAGAGAGTTACGTTTTTGAATTTGACAGACGATTGTTCGGCATTTGTTTAAGTTTTACTTCAGTCGTGTGGTTTAGAGCACACTCGTTTTTTTTTTAACAGGAGAACGTTCCGAACTTTTTTTTTTTAATTTATGCATTTTAATAAGTCCCCTGATATAGGGAGCGAGCCTATTGCCACCGACCAGGCACAAATCTAGATTTCGTGGCTGCTGCTGAGAAATTCCTCACAGAAAACCCAATAAACCCAATAACACTTTGCCCGACCTGGGAATCGAAGCCAGGACCTCATGCTCAATAATAGAAATTATTAATTTTATTTAATTAAAAAAATATATTTTATTTTAGTATCAACTGTCTGTTATTTTTTAATTGTTGCTAAATTCCGGACATTTTAAAATATATCCGTATTCCGGACACTGAGCTATATATCCAATTTGAAAGACACAATGTCCGTTTGCTTGAAACGGGAATCGAATCCAGGATTCTACCTTCAGCAGTAATGCTCTTAACCACTAGGTCATCAAGCCTGGAGTAAAATTAACAACAATAGCTATAAGTATCCGTAGCACTATCTACATAATAATGACATTTTCTGCGAACGCCTAAATGAGGTGTTTTCAGATTTTATAGGTTCATATTTAAAATTATGATTTATCCCAATAGTGGTGCCGATTCACTTGTTCATAAACTAAACTAAATTTAAGTTGAGTGCATCTTTTTCTTTCTATTTCATTATGAAAAGGACAGAAGATAAATATTAGTTTAGTCCTGTCTTAGTCAGCACCTGACGTAATTTGTTGTAATTTTAGTACTTAGTCAACTTTTTAATCACGTCTAAACTTGTGTCAGGCGCTGGTTAATTTGACAGGAATAAACTAAAATTTATCTTCTGTACTTTTCTTAATGAAATAGAAAGAAAAAGATGCACTGAACTTAAATTTGGTTTAGTTTGAAAAACAAGGGAATCGGCACCAATAACTGCTTTCTAACAAATAATATCCCAGCTAACGGTAATAAAATAACTATGATAATTATACAGTTATGTTTTATCATCATTATATTTAACGATAATATTGTAACTCATATAAATTGCCTACACTACCGAGAACCACAGACTTTAAATTATTTATATGTGCAAACTAGCGACATCTGTTGATGAAAAGCAGTACTAGTTTGACACATATAAGAACCAGCTACAACGGTAGTTTTGTGTAAGCCCTTTCTCAAGCAATGATCATAGTAACTGTTATAGGATACCCGGAGTTGTTAAATTATTTTAATTAGGCTCATTCATTGGATAATTGTTCTGCCAGCTGGTAGGTCGTTGACGTGTAACGACATCTAGCGGTAAAGCTGAGTAACTGTTCAATTTTATTTAAATTTATTTTAAGTATTCTTTTACAAAGCCATCATAATTGCACGTATTTAAAATGCAAAGACAAACTAAAATCATTGATACAGCGAATTAAGTCTAGAACAGAGTGTTTTTATCAGTCTGACCTAAATATCATTGTGATGAGTAATTGCAGCACTAGAGCGCACACAAACCCACATTCAAACGATAAAACAAATTGACAGTAACCCATCAATAATCGAAATAACAAAAAAATTATGTATCACGAATGTTACGGTAGTACAGCGCCATCTATTATCGAGTAGCGACATCACTTTTTTGCGGGGTACCGTTCGACGGGACCGCTAGCTACTGACATACTTTTGACTCAGCTGATGTCGCGTTGGTGTGAGTCGTACGTGGGAAATGTGTCGTAGTGTGCGTAGAATCCGGGATGCACCGATCCGTTAGCTTTAGGTTCTTTAGAGAACCAGTTGGAGTGCCATAGCTTGTTTGTTTTGTGTTAAAACCTCTTTTGTGTAAGGTCTTTGACTGTCGTTAATTGTTTTCTAACAATGAGAAACATGTTGGGGTTCAAATTTTGAATTTGACGTTTCGGTTTCGGGTTTGGGGTGCAATTATGACATTAGAGTACCTAATAAAGAGTTGTGCTATCGTGAATATATTCTTGTTAAAATTGCATACCAAAAATCATATCAATCATAATTATTATTTTTATTTTGTCATTGCATAGCAGCGCAACACGACGCCGTCAATTCGTGTAGGTACAATAGTTTCCTATTTTGTTTGTCTGTAAGGTGTATAGTCGCTCCATGTAAAATGCTGGTATTCAGCTGCATCTGGTTACACTGGAAGCCGACCCTAACATAGTTGAGAAAAGGCTAGGCGGTTGATGATGCGTCTTTATGGCTTATGGTATGGGTGGTGGGTTATGGGTCTTGGTTACCTGAAATAAATGATATACATATTATTCCCTTTATTCGTTTTTCTATCTTAGACATTAAATTTTTGAATATTTTTAAGAAACAAAAGTATAAAAAAAAACATTTAAAAATGTGAAAAATAGTAGCCCACCGGTATTGGGAGCAGGGTCCAAGCTACCGGCGGCCAGGGCTCCAGAGAGAGGAACCTCCTAACAATACGAGCCGTATCCAGGAGTACCGCTTTCTGAATCAAGCCCTTGATCCTGCTGCCTAACGAGAGCCTCCTCAGGTGTTGGTCGTGGCTCTTGGCAATTAAGCCATGGGCTGATACGACTACCGGCACAATTATCGCTGACATATTATTATTTTTATATTATATCAATCTTACACAACATAATGCCAACATAACGCCTATATAGCCGGGAAGGGTAAGGCAGAGGTGTATGTGCTGGTACCGTCACATTATGTTACCCAGTTATGTTTCAGTCAAAAGGGGTGAACCTATTGCTATCAACGGGGCACAACTCCAGATTCCGAGCTGGGACTGAGAAATTCCTAACCCTTGCCCTACCTGGGATCTAACCTAACCTACCTAATATTTTTTGTAATTTAAACTTGTAAAAAATAAAATAGGCTGACCCTTTTTTTCGGATGGGAAATCATCAAATGAACCTCGTATTTTCCCGATTGTGTGTATGTAAATTAATATTATAATACTGCGAAAATCGAGGCCTGGTTGCCGGATGCAGCACCGCCCTGCCTGCGAAATAATGCACGTGCAGGAAAAGCAATAAGAAACCAAACCTATCCTTTTTTTTTTTCGGATGGGAAATCATCAAATCATCATCATCTGGGCGGAGCGGAAAAGAGTGTCAGACTTGTACTGACTAAAACCCATCCATGTTCCTTCCTTGCCCTTTGTGTTCCAGGGCCGCGGTATCTCTTTCGGACAGTCACGCAGCCCTAAATGGGCTGACCCTTACAAATAATCAATAAAATAAATCATAAAATAAAAATAATGTCATCGTAATTTAAAACAACTACGTTCACAATCGTAAATATTTTTTAAAGTGCAAACTTATGTCACCTTGTATAAAGTGTCACACAATTTTAGGGTTGTCACATGCAAAAAATTAAAAAAAAACCCTTCCATTAAACCTGCTGTCACAAATATTTCTGACAGGTCAAAATAATTGACAATCATTCTTACATCTGGAACGAAATACTATCAATTGGATTGGCCAGATGACAAGGCAGTTGCTTTGGTGAGCAATAAAAAAAAATAAAAAAGAACACCGTGAGTGATACTTGCAAGGCCTAAACGATGAGTGTGGGTCCAGGGTTCGATTCCCGGTCGGGCAAATTAATACTAGTTTTTTTTTTCCAACAGCAATTTCTCAGTAGCAGCCGCGAAGTCTCAATTTGTGCCCGGTTCATAGTAATAGGCTCGCCCCCTATTACATGGGATTTAAACGTAACTGGCGAAATGTGAGTGTACTATTATAGGTACACCTCTGCCTATCCCAACGGGGATTATTTACCATTTATATGTATGTCCTATGTATTAGGGGTACCGAGTGAGCCCATTGTCATCAACCGGCCAACTACAACAAGAACAACAGCAGTATTCAATTATTCGTATTCGTACCCAAAGGGTAAAAACGAGACTCTATTACTAAGACTCCACTGTCTGTCTGTCTGTCACCAGGCTGTATCTCATGAACCGTGATAGCTAGATAGTTGAAATTTTCACAGATTTCTGTTGCCGCTATAAGAACAAATAATAAAAATATAAATTATTTAATAATTAAGGGGATACAAGAAACGTGTTTTTTCGGCTTATAGTACGGAACCCTTCGTGCGCGAGTCCGACTTAGACTTACCCAGTTTTGCCAATACATATTGACGTCACATAAAAATCGGAATTCGATATTAACCGAAAGTTAAAAAATCCTGTATCCGCGGGCTACTTAAGACTAGGAGCCAACCCCAAAGGTTTCCAATCGGCTTCTTTAGAAGATAAAAAAGCTAAACACAAAACAATTCGTTATCAAAATCTAGATAATATAACACGTCTAGAATTCAGGCCTTTTGGCAATCAGTCATTGCGCTACATAATTTTTATCAGCGCCGAAATTCTGAATTTGAATTAAGAAGCACGTCATTGTTTTAAGAGACACAAAATAAAACACTGTCAGCTTATACAAGGTGTAAACAGACTCTTCACGAAGCCGTCAACCAAGCATTATGTACATCAAAGTAAGTAACTTTACGCAAAAATTAGTGCTGGAAAACGACTTTTTTTTGGGCTGAATAATCACGTTTTACAGTAAGACTCAATGTAACGCATTCAAAACATTGTGCTGATGGATAGATTGAATAGTAAGGGGGTCCTGGAACTTGTGAAAAAGTTGGAACTTTGACCCCCAATATCTCCGTAACTAGAAGGTTCCCAGGTATGGTCTAGAACAAAAAAATGATCGCAATGACGGGGAGAACAAGTACCTTTCGGCTTCGTTAAGACTCTCTTTACATCCTTTATTGTTTACACTGCTGTCAAGTCTGAAGTTACATGACTTATGGTGTTGACCACTAAAAGACAGAATTTGAGGCATCGTTGGTCTAGTGGTCGCAAGCGCGACTGCTGAGCATGCGGTCCTTTGTTAGATTCCCAGGTCGGGGAATTGTTTTTCTGTCAGGGATTTCTCAGTAGCAGCTATGGAGTCTGGATGTGTGGCCGGCTGATGGCAATAGACTCGCCCCCTAGTACATGGGACTTAAACATAACTGGCCAAATAATCATCATCATCTGCTTAGCCTTTTCCCAACTATGTTAGGGTCGGCTTCCAGTCTAACCGGATGCAGCTGAATACCAGTATTTTACATGAAGCGACTGCCTATCTGACCTCCACAACCCAGTTAGTACTGGGTAATACGATACTCCTTGATAAGACTGGTTGTCAAACTTTTTGGGCCACTGGCTCCCTGTAACGACATTCAAAGATCTACAAATGACAGCCGAGATCAACGGCTTAACGTGCTTTCCAAGGCACGGAAAAAACTCGGTATGTAATGGGTGGTCATCCATCCACAGATCAACCTAGGCAAGCATTTAGCCACGAGCTCTTCCAGTTAGGTACCAATATAACCATCGCCTACTAAATAATTAGTACGAAAATTAACTATTTCCGTTTCCCCCGTTTTACGACCACAAGTCTACAAATGGTGATAAGGAGTTAATGACTGAAATCCTACGTAAACATAACAACACGCCTGTAATCCCCGAAGGGTTAGGCACAGGTGTACCTAATAATACACCCACATTTCGTTTCGGAGGAGCTCGTGGCTAAATAATAACAGCCGCTCGGGTCGATCTTTAGGTTAAGCCGTGCTTGCCTAGGTTGGTCCGTGGATGGGTTACCACCCATTACATACCGAGTTTCCTCCATGCCTCGGAAAGCACGTTAAGCCGTTGGTCCCGGCTGTCACTTGAAAATCTTTGACAGTCGTTAAGAAGTCGGTGGCCCAAAAAATCTGACAACCAGTCTTGCCAAGGGGTATCATATTATCCAGTACTAACTGGGTTGTGGAGGTCAATAGGCAGTCGCTCCATGTAAAATACTGGTATTCAGCTGCATCCGGTTAGACTGGAAGCCGACCCCAACATAGTTGGGAAAAGGCTAGGTAGACGATGATGTTCTATTGGCACTTATTTATTGTTATTGATGCATAAGAGTAGCTACCACGAGCGGTATTTAAATGTACAGACGCCAGCACATTAAGCTAACCAAAACTGTCAAATTTTCCCAATCAACGTTGAACCTAATGCTTTAGCGATAAAGTTGAGAATCTATTAAAGAAATTTGACAGATAGTAGTAGCTTGATGTGCTGCGTCTGCCAGCGTACCTGCAGTATTCAAAAAAATCCTTGAAAGAAAAACCAATGTTTACGAAAGTTTTCTCGACCTTGCAATTGAGTCACCACTAATGATGGTTGCTACCTTTGACAGATGGTGATTTAGTTATTTTATCAATTGTTTTAATCTATGTATGTATGTATAATCTATTTAATATATAAAGGGTCTAAACAGACTTTTAACGAAGCCGAAAGGCACTTGTTCTCCCCGTTTTTGCGATAATTTTTTTGCCCTAGACCATACCTGGGAACCTCTTCCAACTTTTTCACCAGTTTTTTCTTTAATTCATGTTTTTTATGAAAGATTTTTACTTTAAACACTTCCAGGACCCCCTTACTATTCAATCCATCCATCAGCACAATGTTTTGAGTGCGTTACATTGAGTCCTACTGTAAAACGTGATATTTCAGCCCAAAAAAAAAGTCGTTTCCCAGCACTAATTTTTGCGTAAAGTTACTTAGCTTGATGTACATAATGCCTGGTTGACGGCTTCGTGAAGAGTCTGTTTGCACCCTGTATTAATACAATATTGTAGGGAGTAAAAGGGACACCGACGCTAAAACGTTTATTTTCTAAGTCAGATAACCGATGAAATATTTTTATGTTGGTAGTTGGTAATCGTTTTCGCGTCGGTGTTCCTTCTATCCCGTATACATTTTTAAATTTAAATAATACAAATAATTGCATAAAAAAACTTTTCCGAAACATTGTCAAACTGGTAACGTCCGCAAGAGACTGGCGGCGTTGCCACGTTGTATGGCAACGCTAAGCCAATGGCCAAGGTAAAGCCAGCCCTTGGGCCATGCGAGGTGTCAAATTGCGTCTTTAAATCATCATCATCATCAGCCTATAATGTTCCCACTGCTGGGACACCAGCCTCCTCTCTATGAGAGGGAATGGGCTATAATCCACCACGCGGGTGGTATATGTCACATATCTTCGAATTTTTGGTTCTAGGACATGCCGGTTTCCTCACGATGTTTCCCTTCACCATATTTGAGAGCAGTGGTAATGAAATAAATTACACAAAGTAATGCGCCTGCCTGGGTTCGAACCCACAACTTACTGTTTGTAAGTCGGGGTCGCTACCACTGGGCCACCGCTGCTCTCAAATTAGTTAGTAGTAGTTGTTTTAAAATAAGTACATACTACTAACTAAGCGTTATACTAAGCGTTTTTAAATTTCATTGAAAACGCTGTGAGAACTCGGACCCCACCGGCCCTAGATATTTTGTCAAATAAAATTGATTTATGAATTAACAACATTTCTGTCATTTTCAGGTAAGCTGACCGAGACACTTGGAGCTGTCAAATTTGATATAAGTAGTACAAGTATCGACAGTCAACACAATGTTTTTTCAAGAATCAAGAAACAAGTTTCCGTTTCAACAGACCCGAATAAATAAACTGTTCTTCCAGTTTCAATAGCTCTTTATTCTTATTCTTTATTGCACACAAATTAAAAAATATACATACAAATTGCAATGGTATAACTTATATACAATGGCGCGGCGAGCTTAACCCAGAGTTGGGTTTTCTTACAGCAATCCAAATATTGATTATGAGAATTGCAAAAGAGGATACACTTATGTGCATTAACATTAAATTCTGTAACGTTCTGTAATTCTGTCTTTAACGTTTGTTATGCCATGCACATAGATCTAAACTTAAAATATCTGGACAAAATGCATGAGGTTCTTATATTATTATGTGGATCCGGGTTATACCAAATGTAATGAAATTTTTTATTGCACTCGTATCACTTTTATGAGACAATTATATTATTCCTCATTTAGTAACTATTATGATTATGAAGATATTGATTTGTTTATTCGGGCCTAAGTTTTCTATTTTCATCTAAAAGCGGATCTACCACAGAAAGGGAAAAGGTAAGTATTCATCAAGTTTTGAATTTTCCATCAAGTTTTTAGGCCGTTTTATAGCTAAATAAGACCAAGAGTAGAATTAGACCAACAGAAGGAAATGTAGGTACAGCACAGACTTGTATGTTACTCTTCTTAATATAAATAATACGTGTCTCTATGTTCGTACACGCTAATCTCCGAATCCACTCAACCGATTTCAATGGAATTTTGTGAATGTGTAAGGTTAGTTCCTGCTTGAAAGATAGGATTGTTGGGCCCGATAGGTGGTGCCGTGCGAGGGGCGGGTCGTTAGTAAATAACAAAACGCACAAAGTAGAATTATTTTAATATGTTTTATATAAATTTTATTAAGTGTGAGTGCCATCAGTTGGGCATCATATTTATACACGAGAAAAGATGTGGCTTTGAAACTAAAAATAAGATTACCCATGCTCAAAATCTATCAAAAAGCAACATCAAAATAAATCATCGTTACATTATAATATAACCTAATTTAGGTACAAATAATCTTAATTACCTAGCAACTACACTTGCAATGCTTTAAAAAAAACCTGCACTCACAAATTTAATTTAGTGTCAATAATTTAAAAAAGTACATACAATCAGCATAATTTGATAGTGCACACGTGTTTTGAAAACTGTATCATATTACAATTATAATACATAAGTATTTTTATCGATATTTTAATTTTAAATCATTTTATATTTGATTGGTCTGTCAAATTTCGCGCGATTTGTAGGGGATCGCGACTGCGTTAATAGCTGAGTCGCAGTATTACGGAACAGGCGCCAGACATAACGTTAGCAGTTTGAGGTGCACAGATTACAAATATATTAAAAGTAAAAGCATTTTGGTAATTTATTAGTAATTACATACATTTTACATTTGTTTGGATATGCATGACGTTTAGGATCAAAATGGTTTTGCTAAGGAGTGAAAATAGTGTTTCCCGCTTCTAGCTATAGATCATAATATATGTAAAATGTATGTAATTAGCATTTATTGTATTAACAAAAATTACAAGTGTGCAAAGGCGACCTAATCTCTTCTTAAGAGTGACAGTCTAATACTATACTACCAATGCATTTTTTTGATGCTATGCCTAAAAATCGATTTCCCTCTTCAAATTATGCGGGGCCTCGTGGATACTTTCCTCGACTTTTCTGTAAGTGAGGATAAAATTACTTCAAAATTCATAACTATTATATTTAAGCTGATATGATATGGCCCATGGGGTCCGAATGCCTACCTATTATTCCGAGACATCGCTAAGCGGTTGGTCGACTCTTTCCGTAACCAGAGGGCTGGCCTATTTCTTGGCCAAAGAATCAGCATTGCCATACAACGCGGCAATGCTGCCTTCTGAGCACTTTCCCCGTTGACAGCGAGGCGGACGAACCTGAATGGTTCGTCCGCCTCGCTCCTGATTGTCCCGGCTGCCATACGTAGATCTTTGCCAGTCGTTACAGGTAGTCAGAGACCCGAAAGTCTGACAACCAGTCTTACCAAGGGGTATCGTATTACCCAGTACTAACTGGGTTGTGGAGGTCAGATAGGCAGTCGCTCCATGTAAAATACTGGTATTCAGCTGCATCCGGCTAGACTGGAAACAGACGCCAACATAGGTGGGCAAAAAACTGGCCAAGTACGAGTCGGACTCGCGCACGAAGGGTTCCGTACCATTATTAGCCCCCTTAAATATTTATTTTATTTTAATTTTATTATTTATTTTTAACGTGAATATACATCTATATACGTCTAGCCATCACGGTTCATGAGATACAGCCTGGTGATAAACAGTCAGACAGACATACAGACGGACAGTGGAGTCTTATTAATAGGGCCCCGTTTTTACCCTTAGGGTACAGAACCCTAAAAAGGCTAGCTCTGAAAGTAATTCCCACTAGTCATACACGCGTAACAATTTTCAAAAAATACCTAATTCTTAACCAAAACATAACGTTAGTTATCTATTTATATCGTACATTGACCAAGTTACGATGATAGTCGTTATCAGTGCGATAAGGACGGAAAATAGGTTACTGTATCTTTTGGAAGTACCTATAGCTGTTACTAATGTACGTATGAGGTGCGAGCGGTTCTTTTGAGTGGGCTATCGTACCTGGGAATAGGTAGGAATATTGAGACCAGGGGACTTAAACAAAGCTTTTGTTATACATTTTATTTTTTTTCCGTCATTGTTGTCAAAAAAAACATTCATTCATCAAAAAATGTAATTCTAAAAGCAATGACATTTTTCTATGCTTTTTCTCTAGTGTAATTCTGACATATTTGTGATGTATTTTTATGTGACATTGTTTATATGGGTTTCGGACCTGAATTAAATGAAATTATTATTATTATTTAAGGACTGGACTAACATTTGGAATGGAACACTACAAATAACGGTCTTATGCTTAAAAGTGGTTATCTACTGCTAAAATGGTTTTTGTCTTTCTTTCTGTTTTCTGCGCGTTTTTCACCCCCATTTTCCTATTAAATATGTTCAACAAATTAATGTGTTGCTGTACAAGGAACTTTTGGCACGCTGCCGAAATCAAAACAAACACAGCCATGTTGTTGATTTAATTTTTCCGAATAATTTCAAGAATAATTCATCAATAAACGCCTGTCTATGTCACCTGTCAATATCATTCAAGCTTCAACAAAATCCTGTAGTTTTTTAATTCATGTGAAAGTGTCACAGGAAATTCAAAATGGCGGCACACCAGACTCGTTGGCACCAGTTAGCTTTTATTCTCTCATTCAAAATTCGAACTCTTTTCATTGTCTCTTTAGTTGTCTGATGTTAGTTTTTTTTAGAGTATTTTTAATCCCAGACCTTTCCTAAGACAGTTGGGGTCAGCATCCAGTTAAACCAGATGTATCTGAGTATCGGTATTATTTTGACGAACTTGTCTTCTTCAAAAGAACGGACGCACTTTATAATATGGTAATGTACCAATTGTGCCATTCTTTTCATGAGGTAGACATGGTTTTCAAGTTACCCCTCCTTTTGACTACATTGTGAACGTGTTTTTTTCAAAATTCCGTGTGAGTTAGATTTGCGAAGAGGGTTCTGCGTGCGTTTTTTTTTTTTTTTTGTGAACTGATTGTTTGTACCTAATTGTATTTTTTCTTGTTTCTTTTTCGGGTTATGTCGCAGTGTCCGTTTATTATGGCATTAATTCATAGTATATCTTATCACAGTACTGTTTTTTTTTTGCAATAGCTCCATAATTGTTATTGCCTATACTTTTCTAAGCAATGTCCGATGCATTTAATTTCAAAAAATGATTTTTCAATATACTTTCTCGAAAACTGGTTCTTATCGCACTACGATTA
Organism: Lycophotia porphyrea; assembly: GCA_950005105.1. NCBI lineage: Eukaryota > Metazoa > Arthropoda > Insecta > Lepidoptera > Noctuidae > Lycophotia > Lycophotia porphyrea. The sequence continues at coordinate 4,529,669 of OX465410.1, read as the reverse complement.
GGTTCAAAATTCAACACGCGTGAATTTTTCGGAAATAAAAAAATCCACAGAACTATACCAAATGATTCCAAATTGGTTCAATGACCATAGTCGGCGGTGATTGTTTTTTTGAAATCTCGGCAAAGGCATACATATTTTTTGAGTATTTAAATTGTGTTTTTAAAAGACTATCTTAAATAAACATGATTATTTAAAACAAATATTTACTTAATTAATTTGTGTTCTAAATTCAAAAATATTTGAATTTTATAGTTTTAATATTAAGCTGTTTAGCGGCGTCATACCTTGCTTCTTCTTCAACTTGGCGAAAGCGCGGGAAAAATCCTGAAAAAATACTTTCCGTTCTAAAAAAAAAGTTAAATTCAATATATTTATTTTCAAAAGCATTTAGATTATTACATAAAAAAATAACGCTCAATCTTCCAATAACTCTCTCTCTTTTTTCTTCTTTTTCCTCTTCTAATATTTTATTTCTTCGAAAGTGTATTAAAAAACGTCGTTTGATACGCGTGGGGATTTGTTACTGCAGTTCTCGGCTCCATAACACTGCAGCTCGGGTGCATCCCTCACCTGCAGCTCGGGTGTTAATTCCGCCACGAATGCAATAACAAAGTTTCCCCACTCATATCAAAATGTACTACATATTATGCGTGACTCAAAGTCACTTGTATTTTTTATGTTTTCCTTATAAGTAGTTTGATGTTACTCGTTTAGTAAACAATGTTAATGGTATTGCAAGTGCTAATTGATTTGCTTTGATGGCCCGTTTAACGTTTTAACAAATAATTAGGCTCTTTGACAAAAAAGGCCAAGCTAGGTAAGATGCTTACTTTGAAGGGTATAAAAATAAGTCAGGTACATGAAACGAATGTTTGAATTTGTTATCTGTTGGTGCACCAGCTTATTCGAGGACTTTTTCAACTCAAAACTGTCCACAAAACGTTTTGAATATCTCTGGTGAAGGTATATTAGGGAAGGAAAACCTGAAACTGAAAGAAAAATGACAGACAGTTGAAACTTTCTGTCATTTTTCAGCATATTTTTTTCTCCTTTCTCGCCGTACCTCGCCATCCAGCCAGAACCTTTCCTTTTTTTATTCGTACACCGAACTCTAAAACCTTGTCTAACCCCTGCCCTGTCCGGTTTTTCTGTTCAATGGACTTTACATGTCCTGTCATTCTGGGGGCCCAACAAGCAACAAAAGGGTTAAAATTGCGAGTAAAAATCCTCAGTGAAGGGTTGATTGTCATTTTGGATTTTAGAATGACCTACTTTTTATATTGATTTGAAGATGATACTTTGTGTGGTTGTTTTTACGAGCGTGAAACGAGTGGCCATTTTGGATTTATGTTTGACATTTCGTAAGTTAGATTTTTTTAGTGTAAATTCGTAATTTTTGGAAGTTTCTGTTTTTTTTTTATGATTATAGAAAATATAAAAAGTTGTGTAAAGGAAAAGCCTGATGACAGTTTTACCGGTGAAAAGGTGGAAAACAGGTTTTAGACTTAATAAGTATCATTGTAATGAACTATTTAGTGACTATATTAATTACAAAACATAGTCCATACTCTTGGCAGTAAAATAAATTCCTGAGCCTAACCCATGTCGTTGACAACGATTAATAATATTTTTTTCAGAACGATTTCAACATTTTTTTAACTATTATTTGACACAAACATGACGTGTGTTGACATTTGTTTTAGAAAAAAATAGATTAGTTTACCAGTTTATACTTTGTTGAAAGTCGTCCTTAATGCTTCTTAATGGTCACAGGACAGACAGAAATAGTCGGTGTTATTCTTGTTGTTCTGTTAAGCGCCTTTGGGCTCCCAAATCTAATTGTATTTATTTTATTTTTACTGTAATTTTTTCTCATAACTTCTTATAACATTGGAAAGTTTTTTTTTCAGTATTGACAGGTTGGTCGTTATTCTCCTTTCGCTTTACGAATTGACAATTCCAATCGAACTTTCTAGAATTTAACCAAAAATCATCATTCTTTTTCAGCTTAGCACTAACTTTAATAAAACCTAACAGGCACAGGTTTAGCATCAACAGCCTCTATTTATACCGGCAAGACAGGCCGATGGTTAAATGTCTTCAAATTAAATGCTGGGGCCGACACCTTCACAGTCCTGCACGGCGCGCCATTCGCTTGCGCTTACAAAATTCAGTTTGACTTGCAAACCGCGCGCGCACGGCCGCTCTACGCCCAAACTTTTTGGCACCGCGTACTTACATTTTGGAAAAAAAACCAAACGTCAAAATTCCCGCGCTTTTCTCGCGTCGCCTTTTGTGTTCTATTTTTTATAAACTTTTTAATAGTCAGTGCTTATTGCATTTTGGACTCGTGTTGTGAACTTTTTGGATTGTTTAACAAATGCATTACGCTGGATGTGAGTAGTCACTTTTATAATTATATCTACATAGAAAATTGTTCGTCCGTCGATACGAAATAGGTTTTTCTTTTGATATTTTTCATTTAACGAATAGTTACGCTATAACATTTTTTTTTATTTAATCCTGGTTGTAAGGGTTGCATAAATTACTTTTAATTAAAAAGTAAATTATCCCCTAAAAAAAAGACAAAACCAGGGCAACAGTAAACGCTGATTTTGAAATACGAAAACGCAAACACAGTTAATCCACAGACTAAAAATGCGTTAGTTTTTTTTTAAATTTACGTTAAAACGGTAAAGGCCCGCATAATAATGACCCGTATAACAATTATTATCTACCACGAAACTTGCAATTTATCAAGGTCTCTGGTTGCATGAGATCTTGTATTGCATACTGTGCGAGCGAGAGGCAAAGAATTCGACCTTGCGTTTGAAAGAGACAACAGATGTTAGGAAACTCTTGGGAAATATCATTTTTCTCTTTCGGGGGCTGAAGGGCACTTTTTATGAATATTTGTTTTTTTGAGATAATTGTTGTTTTATCTTAGATTGTTAGTTATTTTTGTTTGCACATTATTTGGGTCGATGTTAAAAGGATCGTGAGTTATTTGATTAATTAATCGTATGATGGATTTAGGTTTATTTATTTATCTCAGTGACTTAATAGGTCATGCTCTTAATTTTGTTGATAAACTAATTTATCAATTTTAGTTTTGGTGATGCTAGTGTGAGATTTTTGATAGACAAGCGAGTTAAAAGCTTTTTTGATATTAATTTCGGTTTTTATTTATAAATTTGTTGATAATTGATTTTGTGTTTAACATGGCATTGCAAGATGGTTCCTTGACCATTTTTGTTTTTTAACACACAAGATTTTTTTTTTTAATCTCTCTAGTCTCCGGTATAACTTTGCCCACAAAGTCTATGGATAGTAAGCAACAGTAGGCCATTTAATTTAATTCTTAAAACCTTACCCATTGTAATGAGTCATAACCTTAGCTAGTTACAATATACCATGTATTACTGTCATGCCTTTTATAGAAACATTGTGAACGAGACTCGGGGCGTTTATACTATCTAATAGATATAATTATGTCATCTAAATAATTTCAAGTAAGACTAGGGGGTCTAAAATGGCCGCTGTATCAAAATCAAATTAATATGAATTAGTTTCAATTCGTTAATAAAGTCAGCATTCATAATATTAACTGCGTCTTTGACCATTTTAAGCATTTTAACATTATTCATATTATGCTATTATGCAAATAGCAAAAGTGGGCATTTTAGACCCCCTGGTCTTACTTGAAGTTGTTTAGGTGACATAATAAAATATTTTACCCTAAAAATTGCATGGTTGTGCCTACGTTTAGTGAGCCACATATTTTTTAGAACATTTGGCATGCTATTTGACATACATCGAAATCAAGCTAGACAACGTATGAGACTTAATTAAACACGGAGACATTAACACAAAGTGTCTAAAAAATTATGCAATTTCCAGAAAGTCCATTAGATTAACTAAAACTCAAGTTACACCTCGCCAAAATTAGATGTCTCACCTCTATAACGGGTCTAATCACTCTATACCTCTTCCCATAGACTATAAAACTAATCAAAAATCTTGCATAAATCCTCCATCCTTGTCCCAGGTCGTTGCTACGTATCTATTTCTTCAAACACAAGAATACAAGGAGCTGGTTTTGTGGCTTGCGTGAGCCGAGGCCGCTCAGATCTCCGTACCTATAATTGATCATTAATATTGATAGATAAATACTTTTTGTTCTCATCCCAGCCAGTGCTCGATGGTTGGCGAAATATTTTTCAAATTTAGAGTTTTTGGTAGTTTGGATAAAATGTGATGTGGAGGCTATTTTTGGGTCTGTGGTTTTCTCTTGTCAAAGTTGATGCTTCTTTTTACTATAGTAAGTTTCGAGTTAATTATAGACTAACTAGCTTGCCTCACGGTTTTTAAAACGCATCCTTAGAATACCTAATAATCATTTGATTTTGGTTAATGTTTTCTTTCTACTTTCACAAGTTATTATGCCTTGTGTCTGTGACTGTAGCCTAGCCTTCTTGGTTTTTCTGACATTCAAAAGTGCCTGTAATGGTCTAATTGAATAAATGCTTTTGAGTTTGAGTTTTGTTTTAGCCAAAAAAAACATGTCTCCATGAGGAATGAAAAATCTTGCATATTTTGAGCCATAGGTTCTAAATGTGTTTTATTTCGTTAATTGTGCATAAATTAGGAGATACTACTTAAGATATAAATTATATTATCGAAAGAGCTTTCTAAAAACAATTTTAAGGCTTTAAAAACAAAATAGAAACTCGCCTATTGTAAGTTTATTACAGTCTCGAGTCCCAATGAGATATTGCTACATCTAGCCTTGAATGTTAGTACTAAACACAGATAGAAACATATGCTGCACACAACTGTGCCTTTACTTAGGTAAAACTTAGTTCTAGAAGTAGTATCTTCGTTAATGACATATTGATAAGCTTCCCAAGTTAGTTTTAAGTAAGTTTCTGTTTGGAAAAGGTTTTGTTGTTAAGTCAGTTGACGCTATTTATAGACTTGAGTTAAGCTTAACCTCGTCGTGTTTCATAAGTACAATGCTAGATGAATAGTAGGTTTCATAAATTCACGCATATTTTCACGAAGGGTTAGGCAGAGGTGTACCGACTGAGTTGTGTCCTATGCAATAATTAGCGAACCTATATTATTCGTTGTTAAAAAACGAAGGATGATGTTTAGAAGCTCCAAAATGACGAATGATAATTACAGAGGTCAAGTCTTCAAATCTTCAGTGGGGACTAGGTAAGCACACTAATAATAGATCTACATTTTGTAATACGTATTGGTTAAGTCCCGTGGAATAGGAGACGACCCTATTGCTATTTGGACCAAAAAATTATTAAGACGAGCGTTATAATCCAGCCGTCAAACTGTTACGCAGTTTGGTGGGTGCATAAATGTACAAAATTTTTGGTCCTAATTAAATGTTTTTTTTTTTTATTATAAACCGGGCACAAATACAGGTTCCGTTATAAACAACTATGTTTTCAAAACATTCCAAATTGTGTTTGCCTCACACCAAAGAGCCTGTCTTTATTTATACTTTTTAGACATAGTAAACAAAAAGTTTAAATGTGTACAAGAACTCTTTGCTGTCAAAGTGACGAGAAAATGAGAAAGGAGACTAACAGTTACTTAGTGCTAACAAAAATAGCCAAAAAATTACGTGTATTTCCTAACGTTAGTGGCGTTGTATTTCTTAAAAGGCTTGGCTTTCTTACTCATGCACTTTCTAATGTCACTTGACTTTTCAAACGAAAATATTTCGCCATTTATCACTTTAAGGCTACGGAAGTTGATAACTGGCAGGATGTTTCTTTTAAGGATTCCATTTTTTAAATGAGTTTGTTTGGATATTATGTCCTGGAGTTTTCGGTGGGATTTTTTTTGAATGTCGAATAAGAATATAAGTCCTTTTTGAACGATCTTATTACTTATTTTATGTGAGTAACGAGTCAAATCAAAATAGTCGAGAATATTTTGTCAGACATTTTTGTTTTTAATTTTCGAGTACATTATTTTAAGTCTTAATTTCGTTTTGCATGAAGTAAATGAATTTTAGTCACCAAAACCATCAATAACTAAAAACCGTAAAATTCCAACATTATAACCATCTACCAAACTTTCAAAATCAAAAAAAGTCCTCTCACTCAACATTATGATATATCGATACTCAACTCAAATGTCTAGATTTTTTTTATCGATACTCGAATCCTACATCCGGCTTGCTTTTAGCATATCTCTTATAATGGTAATAATAATTATGGCATCGATCAACTCTCGACTTTCACGAGAGAATTTGGCAGTTTATACTTTCACTTAAAAGTTGTGTGGTACAAGTTGGATACTGACAGCGATTTAACGGTAAATTTTTTGAAAGGCGAAGTTTTTCGTTAAATTGTGGAAAAGTATGAAGTACAGTTAATAGTATTAGAGAATGATGATGCTGACAATCAATTTATTTGGGGTCGACGCAGCATTAAGTCTTTTTCTTTCATACTTCTCTTTTGTTAGCATTTAAAGATCAAAAAGCATGTTATTTTTATTTGCAAGGAAAATTCAGGTTTAATTATTGCGTATTTTTATTGTGATAAACAAAACGGTACAAGTTTATAATTTAAAGAATGAATATGTTTACATTTAATTAATATACAGAAACAGCTTGTTAAAAATTTGCATAATGATTCGCAAATTATTTCCGACATTTAAGTAAGCTACAAAATTATTTTCACTTAAATTGCGTAACTCGACAACTTAATAATTTAGAAATGCTTTTAATTATTCAATAGTTATGTAAGAATTAAAATAAATATAAAAAAAACTATTCAGTTAGCTGAAAATTACCATTTAGTTTTGGTTATGCATATTTTTTAGCATCACATAGTTAAGTTTCACACACAAATTATTCATTCACATTCAATAACCATTCATCTGGTAAACAATAACAAGTCTTTATTTATGTAACAAAAACATGATATTTGAATAAAGCTAATAACACACTTATACAGTGTGTCAGGTTAAACGAGGGACATACTTTAAGGGAGTGTAGTACACATGAAAATGAACAACTTTTATTAAGAGACCAACACTGAAATCAAGAAAATAAAACCAGCCGCTCTATACATTTATGTTCGCATAACTGGACAAAATGTAGGGAACAGCAGTTTTTTTTGTTTCATATTTTTTGCATCCGCGCCTTAAAAGTTATTCATTTTCATGGGTACTACACTCCCTTAAAGTATGTCCCTCGTTTAACCTGACACACTGTATAAGCACTGCATAGGACCAACATCACCTCAACACTCATTATTCGGGATTGTTTCTATGCAATCTTATACAGCTATGGACATTAATGAGCATTATAACAGAATCGCTGCGGTTTTAGCATCGGTTCGGGAACAGCTGGTAAAAAAGGTGAAGAGCTCGTTCTGCTTATAACTGTGCGTTGACCTTTAACTGCCTTTCATTCATCCGTTCGTTTGCATTCACTAGCAAAATCACAATTAAACAATTAAGCAATTAAAACGTTGCAAAACAATGTTATCTTCAAAATCTACACAAATAAAATCACATTCACTAACATTATACACAGTCATCAACTAATTTCATGTTTTCATTCATAATTGTAACTGTAACTGAACTAATTTTTGGAAACTTTTTGCTCAATTTTTAAACAAACATGACATTTAGCATGCTTGTGTATTTACATTGCTTCTTGATAGAACACATCTCTAATCCTGCATTAACCGTTATCTATTTCTACAAAGTCTTTCAACATGATTGACACCAGGTTTTCTGTTTATTTTATTAATTGAACACATTTTCACCTCTTCCACCATCGTTATCGCATGTAGAAAGTCACGCCCTACAACAATATTATATATGTCATCTTACTTCAGTGTAAGAAACATGGAGTTATGGTAAGATGTGGTCATCGTTCTAAATTCCCAAAAAAGTAACTCATATCTCAACACTCCATATCAAATTAAAAACAGTCATTTCACCCCACAAGTGTCACCATTACATTAATTTCCCCCACAGTTACCGAAGTAATTCATTCCCAAACACTCTAAAACTTCCCCCTTTCACAATCAAAACGCCTAGTTTACTCCAAAAGCATCACCAATTCACTATCACATTCATTACTCACCCGCTCCCGCTACAGCTCATGCCTCAGACCGCCACCTCCAAAACCGGCTACTTTCATCGCTGCATACGTAACGTAACGTATTGCGTAACGTTTATGTGTCGTGCACGCATCGGCCATGATTAACGTTTTCGGAGAATTTCGCGCGTTTTTTTTTTAAATTTCGAGTTCGAATTTTCGAACGTCTTTTTGTGCGAGCAATGCAAACAGACGGTTACTTATGTATCCTGTTCTCCTGTTTTTCTTAGTATCGGTTCATTTATGCCTAGTTTTTACCCGCGACTTCGGTCCCTTTAAATATAGCCTATGATACTCGGGCATAATGGAGCTTCCTATCAGCGAGAGAATTTTGCGGCCGTCTTCTTAATTGGTTAGTATTAGACAATAGCTAACTTTTTATTAGAAACTCTATAATCATCCATGGGGCTTGCTGAGTATCATGCCTGTCTTAATGCCTTCGTAGGAGGCCATTAACTTTCGTAACTGAAAAAATAACAGTTTGAAACTTGAACGCTCTTTTTATCATCTACAAAGCCTTTTCTAAGCCTATATTTTGAGTACGACTTACAAAGTCTAATCAATAATATTTTCAAATACTTAAAAATTAACCTCTCTGTATATTTGTCACATCTCCTTAACCAATTTTGATAAAACTCCACAAAATGAAAGCTTAGTAATTGCTTCATAATATATGCTACTTTTCATCCTGAAATACACACCCCTTTTCACGTAGGCGAAGCCAGAAACCTACTCTAGTATTGCATAATATATTAACGAGTATTTTAATTGAGATTGCAAAGAGATGTAAACATTCAACCGCTCTGTGGGACTGTCTTTAAATAGTACTGCAGCTTTAAATGTTACGCAATTCTAAGTTACTCGTGGAGCTTGAATATAGCCAGTAAAACGCCAGCGGGTGCTGTGGGACCCGGCAATAAAAAACGCTTAACCGCCATTGGGTACTCGAGGCCCCGGGCCCCGTTCCTTTTTTAATTTCGTAATTTTGAAATTGACATTATTGACACTGACATAACAGTGACACTGACAGTTCAAACAAGGTTTGAGTGGGGCGCGCCAATGGGTAGGAGGCGTAACTAATATACCTAACTAGCTATATAACATAACAATACGCCTGTTATCCCCGAAGGGTTAGATAGATGTGTAGCTTATAGTACACCCACGTTATGTTACCAATATAACTAAATACGTGTGTATGTTGAAACGTATCTACGTAAATACGTGTGTATGTATATACACATGCCACAGTGAGAGATGAAGTCGGTGACAATGGGCTTGGTCTACTGAATACATCGATTTTAATGGTCTAGTAATCTAGTTAGATAAAAGTTAGATTCTTTTCAAAAATTACGAAAGTTTTCTCACAGAATACAGTGTAATACAAACTATAAGTCAACAATGAGTCTTTATTTCATAATAATAGATCTTGTAAATCGAATAACACAAAAACAGAACCGCTCTACTACATAAAAAAAAAAATCATCGCAAATTAAATTACACCGTTGCGCCATCTTTGCACAAACACGTAAATTATATTCCAAATACAAAACCAGTTAAATAAAACTCATTAGAACACTAACAAGTTTAAAATAAATACCAGCCAGTACGCACACTCCACCAGTGTTGCAACACTCAATAAAGAAACGGTCAACAATAGGCAAACACCTACAGCTATACAGCCTAGTAACCAGACATCAAAGTGAATGACATAATAGACTGTACATATCTATTCATGCAGGCCATATAGCGACTAAGAAAAGTAGTGTTTTAGTCGGTATACCTCAGTGGCCACGCGGGATCGATTCCGGGCATGCGCAGAGAGGACGAGTACATCCGACCCCTCCGCACCCCTCGCAACTGTAGCTGAAGCAGCCCCACGCTGCAACTGCACTTCAGTGCATGCGAGAACGCGACCAAAGAAAAACTTGGGGAAAAATAAAACGTTATATCCAGTTTTATTAAAAAGAGAACCCTTTTAAAACGAAAATAAAAGTGCGTTTGGGTTATGTGTCGGTTCTTCAATCGTTAAAATGTTATCTGCGAAGTGTGGACTCGGAAAACCATAGACCGGTCACCAGTGGAAGCGAACACACACAAGCTATTAACGAACTATGAAGAAAAAAAAACGAATGCACGGTACACAAAATAAAAGCATTCAATGCCATATATTAAACACAAACCACTTCGTATGAGCACTCCGACAATATTAAACAATTCCGAAAGCATTTAACTCACAAGTTTATTAAAATTTATACGCAATATTTAATCACAAAACCGTTAGTTTTTAATAAAAAATCAATAATTAAACACAAATTAGTGATACACTATAATAATAACCTCCCGAGCAAATAAAACCCAACCTTAAAATCGAAATTTTAGACTGATATATAAAATTCCGTAAGTAGTATTAAATTTAACAAAAATATAGTATTTACATTAGTTGAGCATTTGAGAAAGTTTATATGTAGAAATAAAAATTTAAAAAGTATTTATTAAATTAAATATTTAAAAAAAGAAGACGCAATATAATACAAATTTTAATCAGGGATCAGTGCCGTAGCCTTAGTATTTTGTACGACGGTCGAACAATTTTGACACTTGCTATATTTCAGTGTACAAAAATGGATGATCGAGTGTTTGTGTGTGCAAGTTAAGTGTTATGGTACAATTGTGCTAGTGTTGGGCCTTGGGCCAATATGTTGAACATGTTCGATATGTGGAACTCTGTTAGCACCAAGCTGGAGCAGACCAACGTCCAACAAAGCCAGCAACCGCACACTTCAGGTGGGAGCATTAAAGGTAATTTCCACTTAATAAAACGGGGCCGGTTGTTTGGGGCAAACTTTGGGCCAGTATTGTTATTACTAAAATTGTTAGCGTAGTTAGAAATTATTCAGTAGAATTTCAGGGAAGTACTTTTAGTTGGTTTTTAATACATAGTTTGGTTTATTGGAAAGTAGCTTTATCGTTTGAATAAAAACTAAGAATCAGTTTTTCAATTCGTGCCCCTCACCAGATAGTGAATTTATCTTATTTCGTTAAAATAGTTGCTCAAGATTGCCCCAAGCAAAATAACGAATTAAAATAACTGTCACGGGTAATATTTGCAAAACTAATATAAACAATAACTTTTGGATTTGACAGAATAATATAAGGACAGTATTGAAACGTTAAATACGGTTCGCTTGTGGTATATTCTAATTAACGGAAAATAATATTTCTTTAGATATAACTAAGTTATTAGTACTCCTAGTTCTGAAAAAATCCAAAATGTTCCTAAACAAATCCTTGTTCCTTATAAAAATATAGCATGTTAAGGCCCTGTTGTGTCTAAACCCCATTAAAAACCCTAACCGTAATACCCACGCAAAATTCTGCATAGAAACAGCTATCTCGCACTTTTAAATTAGCGAAAGAGTTGCAAATTAAAAAAAAAGAGACGGTTGCGTGAAACAAAACTATAATAAAAAGAAAAAAATATAGAAAGTGAGGTCCGAAAACTTCTTTTTCCGGTATATTTATATCCACATAATTGTTTCTCATATAGTGGTTCTTGCGTAAGACATAAGAAAGCGACCAATTAAAATTCGGTTGTTGTCGTTGGTCTGTCGTGATATTTCGTAATTATATTATAGTCTTTTGTGAAAAAAATAATCCATTTTATGCATGTATTTTTCTCTTTACGCTTGTAATAGTTTTTAGCATGAGCAGATTTACAGAATGCTGCAGTCTTTTGTCTTTTTAGCATTTCATTCTGACGCCTTATCGACTGTTTATCGACCGGCGGCGTGCTAGTTTTCTTTTTTTTTTATTCGGTTTTTTCACGCTATCCAGTTTTACGGTTCCATAGACTATAGTATAATCACTGCTGTAATTTGTCATTGCCTCTTTTTAGACATCCTCGCTTCACACAGAGAGAAATAGGTTATCCTATTCACGGCATCAAATGTCCTATCCGCCATTACTACATATACGTAGGGGGCATATCGAGAGGTTGTTACCCCAGCGCTTACGGTCGCCACAGTGACCTAGTTACGAGCCACAGTCTCTTATAACTGGCACGGGATGACAACCACCAGATGCACTATATTTTTTAAATGAAAACTTTTATTTTTTGCATTGTATAATTTTTCTCTTTGGTTTTATGTTGAGGTTGGTCGAGGCCGGTTGGATAAACGTAATGAGTATTGTTAATGGTTAATTTTAGATCGTTTTCTGCATGTTACTATCAGTATTCACTAATGCGTATTGATAGTTTCGGAGGTTTAGAGAAATCACTAAGATGATTAATTACCTACTGGTTCCATTTCGTAGTTTCAGTAAAAAAAAAACCTTATAATTATGGATACCCTCGCTTTTCACTGATCTAAAATTTAAATACAATTCTAATGTGTCAACTGCATCTCTTCCCACGTAAAATTAATCAAAATAATTAAAACACAATTCTGCTAAACCCGTCTCTGAGATCCCGGCATATATTGCGAGTTTTACCTCTTATGAGTAACACTATTGAGCACAAAACAACCCCACAGTTTAAAGACTGAACCTCTATGAAAAGCCATAGATTTTAGGGGGATAATGCCAATCATGATTTCTAAAGATACTTCAGAAACAATCCCCTCCCAATCCCATCTCACATCTCTGCGTCAACCCAGATCATATTACAAGTATCAAAACTTGGTAATACAATATTCTCTACATTATCGGTAGGTATTAATTTGTCTTAAAGTATAAACCCTAAGGACTAAGGCAGGATGTCTTAACGCTTCGTCATTTAGGTCATCAAAAATATCATTAGCTTCAATTCACGTTGAGTAACTTCTAGGGAATGTCTTTGACACATTAAAACATCAGATTGATTCAATGCTAAACGTCATAGGTGGCGCTGTAATCGTTGGTTCAAAGTTAAGTGATTTGCGGTTTTCCTTATATTTCTGTTTTCAATTCATGCGGCCCATTGAGTTTGAAAGCTGTGTATAAATTGTTTGCTTAGAATTCGAGGTAGTATATTCTGGCACACCTATGGTGTTGCGTAATGTTTATTTGATCGAGCATAAAAGGAGTAACCATGAGGTTTTCTTGCCAGTCTTTATCTACAGGAATAAATGGGCACAAGACTATTCATGAAGTGGATATAAGTACTAATACTTGCTTAAGATATTATATCCCTGGTGCTTACTAGCCCATCCCATGGTGATCATTCTTCGACGTCCATTTCTACATTGGCACACAAAACGTCAATCATGATAATCTATCATTATGCCAAAGCGCCATTGTAATACCGCAGCCATTAAATTTTTGTTTTAATGACATTGATCGCCCTGATTGATATTCGGCCCGCGATAAAAAGTTGTTCTTTTTTCAATTTCAATTGACATTTCGGTGGTACTTTCACGCGTGGCGCGTTCGGTTTATTGCACAGAAATTTATAATAAAGGACATGTTGAGTGTTTCGCATGCTGTTAAGAAAGCTTCGTAGGGTTGTAAAAAAAAAAACTTTTTATTTTAGAGAAGATATAGGTTACTCAGTGCTGAATAGATTTTTCTTTGACAACTGTTTAAGTAGCTATTTTATTTGTTTTTAATTTTAGTTAAAGAATTTATAAATAAGCACCCGGTTTTTATTTCGTAACAGTATTTAAAATAATACTCACGGTTTTAAATTGCTTAACAGACTTTTATATTTCAAGAGAAAGTTGATACAGATCTTTAGCATCTGCATTGTCCTGTCCGGTATAAATAAAAATGGCTCCGGCTAAACAAAGACATATAATTCTCGAAATTCTGTTTGAGATTTCAACGGTTTGCAAAATTGTGGGCGGGGAAAGTTACCATATAATTTCATCTGCTTTTTGCATAGAAAAGAGGATTTATTGTCCCTGAAATTAAGTAAAAAAAGTTACAAGGTAACTGGAATGGAAGGAGGCCTTTGGCCATCAGTGGGACAGTATAGGCCAGTTAAAATAATCAGTATAATGCATGTAATGGAAAAGTTGTATTTCCAAATATAAAAAAGGAGCTCTCTTGATTGAAGTGTATAAATAAGTATAGATAAGCAGTATAGTTAAGTAAGTTTAGTTTTTAATATTATTATGTTTTATTGCCCTAACGTTTAATTGTTTGTATTTTATATCCCACAGTTAATCTGTGAACAGCGTTGTGGGCTGCAATATTGTTCGAATTCTATTTATATATCTTTTTTATACTAGGTATATATTGTAGCTGTTTGCTGTTCCCTTTGTATAAAAAAATAAATAAAAAAACAACATTGGTCCATCCCAAGCCATATAGCCATATAAATGTATGTTGTTGTTGTTTTTGTTATAACAGTAATCCACCCACATCGAATAACTATCACTTTCATCTCATTCATCAAACATTTGATACTCCTTACATTACACAACTTTCTTTTTTACACTGATAAATTACCCAAAGAGTTTTAATCTTTAATTGCATTCACATTTAAAATTACACACTCAAAATCTCAACACAATTTAAAAGAAGTGAAAACCCTAAAGTGAACAAGTCTGGTTTCTTTTTTTAAACGCGGTTGCGTAACAAGGCATTGCTAACCAGTTCCATTTAGCATAAGTTATGATTGGCATACGAGTTCCAAACATGAATGCGCCCCTCCGATTTAGAACATAAAAGAGAAACGGGCGCGATTTTTAAATGGAATTATATCCTTTGCGAAATGAATGATGAAAATCGCTTCAGGTTAAAATTAAGTTTAAGTTAATTTACATTGTTCTAGAAAAAAAAGACCTACCCATCTACTCTATACGTCTTTTCACAGTATATTCATTCATCATAGTCATTTAGTAATTTAATCTATCATTATTTACTTTTTTTAAACTATTGTATGAAAAAGCCATTCAATGGGATGATATATAATTCTGTAAATACATACATGTTATGGTCGCGAATCATATTTTGTTCAGTATAAACAGATAAATAAATATAAATTGCAAAAAAACGTAAGAAATATTGACTTTCGCGCGCCACCTTGCGAACGGAACAATTCTATTTTTTCTACCAATATGAACCATTTTAGAGAAGCAAACATTACCAAAATTACCAATCATGCATAGTGGATTTTTTTTCACTGTTTTCTGTTTTAGCAAAATATTTTGTTAGAGTACACAAAAATCTGCTAAGTTCGTATATAGGGGTAATAGTACAATAAAAAAAAACTAAATTTAGCAGAATAACCACATTGCTAACAAGCAATACTAGTTTATTGCCGACTCTGCAAACGGCTCGAATTTCCACCGGACGCCATAATTATTGGTATCAAAACTATTTTATAACATTTTTTTTGGTGTCAGCAAAATTTTGAGTCGGTCATGTATTTTATTTGCCTAATAATTTCGATGAAATAAATTCTTAGTCATTATCTAATTAATGAAGTTATAGCTGAACTAGCTGATATCCGCGGCTTCGCCCGCGTGGATGTCGGTTATCGCGACCAAAAGTAATCATGAAATTTTGATACCATTCCCGCAAAAAAAACTTGACGAATTATATATTAAAACATTCCTCGAGAACCACTCTATCTATTTGTGAAAACAGCATAAAAATCGGTGCAGTAGTTTTTGAGTTTATCGCTAACAGACAAACAAAGCGGCGGAGGACTTTGTTTTATAAATGTAGTGATAGTGAAGAGCTGGCTGGATATTTTAAAGAAAACAATTTAAAATACCGCCAGGTTTTTTTTTAAATATAGAAATAATTTCAACTCACTTTTGTTTTTTTGACCCTAACGTAAAAATGCATGATTTAATATTGGATCATTTCTATGTCAGCATAATGATTAATAACCTCAAAATAATATCACAATCTGCTTGAAAATGGCAAATCTTTGCTTGCAAACTGGAAAATACTTTTGTGAAACCTATTTAGGTGGAATGATTTTGTTAAATAAACCTATATTTCCAATGAAATTGTGTATGTTAAAATACACGAGGTAAAAGTCCATGTTAGTTATGTTACAAACAATATGAATGAAACATATGAGTATGTCAGTAGCGTCTCAATTCGTAAGGGAGGAAATGGATTGTTTAGCTCATAGTAGCTCGTAGTAAAGTGTTGCTAGTTTACGGATGATATGGCCATGTTATATTGTTAGTATTTGTCGCTTGGCAACACTGTTTTGTATTTTTATACGAAGATGAAGCAAGCTGTATGTTTTTTCATAATTTATATTTAATTTTTTTGCAAATTATTACGATTCTCCTATTTTTATTAAAGCTGAAGATATAATACAGGTCGTAGGCATGTTTAACACACTACTAAATTTAACAATCTGTAGCAAAAAAATACTTCCTTAGTCGTTTAAAATAATGTTAAGCACACAGAGTATTCAGAAAATGGCCAAGCAATCGCTTTATCAAATTACCTAAAACTTACTGAAAATATACATACATACACATATGAAATGTACCAGGATTGTATAAACATATGACAGGTCGCCAGTCGGTTTAGTACTAAAGTGCGCAAGAAAAAGTTGCCTGGCCAAGACCCATATAGCGTGTTCGATGTACTCTGACCAACGAGTTTTGATACTTATGCGTGAGTTGTCATGTGTTCGACGCCATTTTAGATTTTTTATTGAAAATAATTACATACTTAGTGCGATTTGCGCTTGTCAGAAATAGATGTAAAGCCCTGTAATTACTGTAATAAATAAGGTTGAAAATGGCTAGTTTTTTTCTTAGAAAAAAAAATATTTAGACATTGATGCTCTATTTTTTGTAGCTATCGTTAACATCTATCAAAAATCGTAATTGTAGTTATTTAACAGATGTTATAACCATTGCCTAAGGCATTTAAAAACTTCAGTCATAAATATTCATAACATAAAACTGACAACTTTCATTCAGTGTAATCCTGATGTATGTTTTAAATAACTGTTTTTATTAACTTTATTTTTCTACTTATGTATTTATTTATGGTTATAAAATACGGTAGAATTTATTGACAGTGATATGCAGATGCACATACCAAATACAGAATAATAGAGATAAAGCAAAAAAACTTTTATTTTAAAAGTCGGATACAACTTTTACTTTTCTGTTAACAGAAATATAAAATATGCAAACTTGGAAATCCACCTTAGGTATAACAATGTTAGAGAGTAATAAAAAGTTTGTCAAACTTTTATGTTCCTAGTAACGTAATCAGAATCACATAAACATTTGTGTTGGATTTTTGACGGTGACATTTTAAATATGCCATTATTTCTTAATTATTACGAAAGTTTTTAAAAGCTGCTTTCTAGATGTCTGATCTTAAGTTCCGTCTTTTAAAACTGATCGATTCTCAATTATTCAAGACTGAAAGTTGTCAAATACCTAAGTTTTATTTCTTATTTTTTTCATTCATCAACAATCAATCAAGCTACCATCTCAAGCTACATTTTAACAGTTTCTTTTTTTTCATTTGCTACCTTAAGAAAACTGCTTTATAACTGAAATCGATATTATCGAAGCGATAGGACAGCAATTGTAGCCATAAAAGAGCAATATTTATATTATTCGCCAAAATCGTTACACAGCTCTGCAACTAACTATCGAAAAGTACTGAAAGATTCGTGCCAAGTATCAACATTTACTAGTCGCAGTCCACACATTTAAGTATGCGCATGCGTGGAGCGTGCACTCAGGTACTCGCCACTGATATGATAATATTAGCTGGCTGTGTGTTGTACTGTGCTGCGTTTAGACCGGCTAGTCTAGCCGGTGGCTAGTGCAGTAAGTAGACTAGTATTTTAGTAAGATTGTAAGCATATAAGTAGCCTATATCGCTCCCACCACTAAAGCCATATCTCCTCTCTGTGAAAGGTGTAGGGTAACAGATTGCTTTTTGTTTTTTTAATCACAGTATTAAGTTTAAATTAAAAAGGTTAGGTATTTATTTTCATTACATATTATAACTTACTTACTTGTTAGAGATGGTAGTAAAATTAGTAATAAGTAAGTTACTGGAATTTGGAATGGGCTCACTTTTACTAAGGCCCTAAACCTAAACTAAAACTCTAACTAAACAAACATGAGTTTAATTTCTATACTGTAACTCTCTCTGCAAATCCTTTCTAGTCATACAAGCGTGATGTAATGTCATATCATTTGTGACATCGCCTAACGCATGCTCCGTTCAAACAGCTTCATCTAGCCAGTTTAGAATCCAGTAGTTAAGTACCTAGCTCACTACACCACAAATGACCGGGTGAGTGGGTTAGGCTAGCGTGTGACATAATGATATTAGTTAGCCGTGTGTGCATACACTGTGCTGTGTTTAGAACGTTTTGAATCTAAGCCTTGTAATTGTGATTGATGTTGTTGTTTGAAGAAAAAATCTTTGTTTTTATTTGTATTACCAGTAACATATGAAGGGGCAGCCAAAGTCTGTACACTCGGGCTTGGCCATTTATATTTTTAAGTCTAATTTATAGCAGGCGGGCTAGAAAGGAAACAAGGAAACTACTAAGATGGCGACAAATAGAAAAGTGTGGAAGTAGAACAGATGCTTGGACACCCAAATAAATTTGCTGAGGGCAGGAAAATACTGATAATGATGTTATAGGATGGGGGCGAGATTAATGCCATTGACAACACAAATACGTGCACTCCTCAGACAACGAGAGCTGCTTAATTCATTCATTTATATTTTTAATTAAAATTTTTATATATTTTTTTTTCCTGTTCAGTAGCTTCATCATACTATAATATCTTTGCTTAGATACCACCTAAGGGAAGAGTGAGGTGAACAGGGAGGTGCCCGCAAGGGCCGATGCCTGCCAGGGCTGCGGGACTGTTCGAAAGAGATACCGCGGCCCTGGAACACAAAGGGCAAGGAAGGAATACGGATGGGTTTTAGTCAGTACAAGTCTGACACTCCCTTCCACTCTGCCCAGAGCGGGAGAAGTTATTTGATGATTACCCATCCGTTAAAAAAATGTATTGTAACTTACTGGGGCTGCCTCATTTTATGCATGACACAATGTTTTGATATAAATATTTTTTGTATTTGTATTGACCAGTCAGAGATCCCGACACCGGGCAGCTACTGAGAAATTTTCTTTTGAACACACACCTTGGTAGTTGAAAATTATTTACTGGATCTATGTACCTCGTAGGCAAAAAGCTCTCCTTTTACATGGAACTTAAATCATCATCACCTGCCTAGCCTTTTCCCAAATATGTTGAGGTCGGCTTCCAGTTTTACCGGATGCAGCTGAATACCTGTATTTTACATGGAGCGAATGCCTATCTGACCTCCACAACCCAGTTAGTACTGGGTAATACCATACCACTTGGTAAGACTGGCTGACGAACTTTTTGGGCCACTGACTACCTGTAACGACTGTCAAAGATCTACAAATGACAGCCGGGATCAACGGCTTAACGTGCTTTCCTTTGCTGAAACTCGGTATGTAATGGGTTACCCATCCACAGACTAACCTAGGCAAGCGCGGCTTAAGCTAAAGATCGACCCGAGCGGCAGTTATTAGCCACGAGCTCCATGAAACTTAAATATAATTGGTAAAATGTATGCTTATAGATGCACCTCTGCCTGACTTTTCGAGGATTAAAAGCGCATATATGTTATGATGTTATAACTTGTTACCTGTTGACTACAGCTTTCAAGTGTGTTTCTAGATAATATCTATTACAGTTCATACTTATTTTGCTAGTTAAAACTAACCTTGTAGTTGGTGCTTTGCTAGGGAAACTTACAAGCGGCTGATAAATAGTTCTATGTGTGTGTGAACATGCAGTGTGCTGCGTTCAGTATATTTGTTTTATCTCGGATTTGGTAGCTACCAGTATGTCGAGTATGTAGGACATTCATAGGTACTTGGTTGTTATCAATGTTAAATATCAGCCTTTCCAAAATAGCTTGTTCTGAAAGTGGCGCTGTTTGAGGAAAAAAACTTAGTTTAAAAAAATAATTTGTAAGAAGTAATGTAGTTTTGTATGAGAATCCTTATAAGTAGGTTTAGTTTAAAAACAGTGCTGATTTATCTTGACTTTGAGTTACTTGTTTTGCGTAGGCAAAACAAGTAACTGCAAGTAGCTGCATATAATTAATGAACAAAGATATATAAATAACAAAAAAAAACACACTCTTCCTTGAAATAATAGGCATCATTATTTTAAGATATTCACAGAAGCGATTTATCTCTTGATCTTTTCATCACCCACAGCAAAGCCCAAAAATTAACCAACATTAATTTCAACGCAATCGTGCGACAATTTTGCAAACCACAAGCCACAACACTTATGACGTCACTAAAACAAAACATTATTTTTTCAAATACAACAGTTCGATTTTCAAACAATAACGGACAAAACCACAAAGTACACGTAACTGTTGCGTTATTTCACACTTTGCTATCTCAATATTTGATCTTACACCGTATTGGTTGTTTTATTTTATTGTTCACTGTGAAATGCAGCTTATTGGTTTTTACTGCTGCTGTTTGCATGGGTTTTGAAACACTTGCACTTCAAGTTGTAATGAGATATTTCAGTTATTGCCGTTTCTGTGAGCTATTAAGAGCTTTTGTTTGTATGAAGAAAATAAGAACTTTTCTTGATTTAAGAAAGAGACATGCAAAAACTTGAAAAATATGGGAATTTTACAGGGCTGAAACATTAAAATTGATGTTTGCTGTCAAATCGTGCAAACGGCTTATCTATCGTGTTTAATTTTTTTTTTTTGGTGAATTTAATTTTATTCAAAACGGATTTGAAACCTTAACAATACCTAAACACTCAATCATCGGTGAACACTGCCCAAAACAACAACATAACATCGCAAAACGAAAAATTCACTAGCCACTCAACTACCAGTATCAGAGTCAAGTACTAGCCCTTTTCAAACACTCCTTCAGAACAACAATTTTAACGGTCTAACGCATGTGTGCGAGTACGCATGTCCACACGTTGCGTTTGATACTGGTGACGTCATTCGACTATGTTCTATGCAACGAGGGGGGATTGGGGCGGGGAGGAGTGAGGGGAGAGTTGTCGCGTAAAACTTTAATTACTGATAGAATTAATTATAGATTATACTAGGATTGAATGTTGTTGGCATTTTTAACGTAGGTTAGGTTCGGTAAAGTAATTTGGTATTGATACCTGGATACGAGTAAAGCCGTTGGTCCCGGCTGTAATTTGTAGATCTTTGACAGTCGTTAG
The DNA here is from genome assembly GCA_950005105.1 of Lycophotia porphyrea. NCBI lineage: Eukaryota > Metazoa > Arthropoda > Insecta > Lepidoptera > Noctuidae > Lycophotia > Lycophotia porphyrea. The sequence goes on along the minus strand of OX465410.1, from coordinate 4,508,321 downwards.
GTAGTCAGTGGCCTAAAAAGTCTGACAACCAGTCTTACCAAGGGGTATCGTATCAGCCAGTACTAACTGGGCTGTGGAGGTCAGACAGGCAGTCGCTCCATGTAAAATACTGGTATTCAGCTGCATCCGGTTAGACTGGAAGCCGACCCCAACATAGTTGGGAAAAGGCTAGGCAGATGATGATGAAACCTGGATGCGAGTCGCACGGGACCGGTCAATGTGGCAACACTTGGGGGAGGCCTATGTCCAGCAGCGGACGTGTTGGTGATGTTCGTAGTTTTGTGTCTACTCTTTGACTTGGCTCTGGCAGTCCTTGTTTCAAATGCTTTGATCCTACAACTTTTTAAATGATAAATGATGTTTAATATGCAAATAGGATTTAACAAACACTTTTACACGTCATATTTTTTTTAAACTAGATGGGGCTGGTGTTTCGTACTTGACTATTCTGAGAAGAAACAGCCGAATCAAACTCAGAGGTCACTGTCTTTTTTTCAAGCCCAGACATGAATCTTTTAAATGGATAGTACCGACGCCATCGCGCTGCTACAATCTGTCAGATTTCTTCAATAGATTTTCGACTTTATTGCTAAGGCATTAGGTTCAAGGTTGACTGGAAAAATGTGACAGTTTCGGGTAGCTTGACCTGCTGGCGTCGGTACAATGAATGTATAACGCATTCTCATTTGCAAAAACAAACTAAGCTTAGCCTTCCGTCTCGTCCTCCGTCATTTGAAAACTAATATCATCATCATAACATCACGCCTTTAATCCCCGAAAGGTTAGGCAGAGGTGTACCTAACAAGTACATCCACATTACGCCAGTTATGTTTAAGTCCCATGTAATAGGGGCGAGCCTATTGCCATCAATCGGGCACAAATCCAGACTCCGTGGCTGCTACTGAGAAATTCCTGAGAGAAAAACCCAATTACACTTTGCCCGACCCGGGAATCGGTGTCGCTTCCATCCTGTATTTCAATTAAACCATTAACAGTCACTTCTGTATTGCCAAGGAGTCGATAGTTCCTTCGATAATTAAGCTACAGCTTCGACACATGTGACATCTACTAACAACCGCACTGGTCCCGCGTGGTGGATGACAGCCCACGAGACACCTGACATAGAGAGAGGAACCATAGACAATAGTCCTGTGCCCAGCAGTCTTTTTTCTTTAACGTGTGGCTAGAGCCTAACCTGGTGTCAGAGTTTTTATGCCGCCCATTGGCCTTTGACTTGACTTATACAGTGTGTAAACAGACTCTTCACGAAGCCGTCAACCAAGCATTATGTACATCGAACTATGTAACTTTACGCAAAAATTAGCGCTGGGAAGCGACTCAATATAACGCACTCAAAACATTGTTCTGATGGATGGATTGAATAGTAAGGGGGTCGTGCAGACGTTTAAAGTAAAAATCTTTCATTAAAAACATGTATTAAGAAAAAAAAACTTGTGAAAAAGTTAGAACTTTGACCCCCAATATCTCCGTAACTAGAAGGTTCCCAGGTATGATCTCGAACAAAAAAATGATCGCAATGACAGGGAGAACAAGTGCCTTTCGGCTTCGTTAAGAGTCTTTTTACACCCTTTATGCCGCCGAGAAAACTCTCAGCCATACTGATTTGGTTACCCCACGATGTTTTTCTTCACCGAAGCAAGTGATTCATACAATATGCACATGTATCCGAAAAATCAGAGTGGCGTGTCTTGTGTTCGAACTGGAGACCTAAGACTTGGCGGTCCGACGGTCACACCACTGGGCTATCAATGCCCAGCAGTGGGAACAATATACGCCAATTACGCTGATACAATTCATTACATCGTATCTTTGCTCTACCCTTTTTTTTTTAGGATGGGAAATCATCAAATGACCCCTCCCGCTCTGGGCGGAGTGGAAGGGAATTTCAGACTTGTACTGACTAAAACCCATACATGTTCCTTCCCTGCCCTTTGTGTTCCAGGGCCGCGATATCTCTTTCGAACAGTCCCGCAGCACTGGCAGGCATCGGCCCTTGCAAGCCCCTCCCTGTTTCCTGACATCTCTTTGAGGCGCGCGTGGAACACGAACGCGCCGTCAACACGGCCTGTCGTCATAAGACGGACGGACGGCGAGCTAGCCCATTACTCACCGTCCACAGGTCCGCGTTCTTCGCTCTACCCTTAGAACCTTTTCCAACTCAATTAAAGGACATTAGTCACGCCCACAAAAATTGGTAATTTTCGTCAGTTTTTCTTTGGCACGACTCAAGGACGGACGCCTGACCCCGTTTCGGTTATCAGCACAACAAAAACCATTATCACCTTGATGGGATATTGCAAAATGTAAAAGCGTTCTGATTCTAAGTGTTGAAATTCGACGGAAGGTTGTTTTCTCTTGGGTTCACAATTGTTGGTATTGTGGCAATTAATTTTGGGTCTGAAAAGTTTGCCTAGGAATATAACTAGCTGCTTTTCCTCATAGACAAATAGGCTGCCTCGTTACTCTAGTAGTCGCAAGCCAACATGGGCATCGGGCCAAGTGTTATTGGGTTTTCCCATCAGGATTACTCATTAGCAGCCGCGGAGTCTGGATTTGGGCCCGATTGATGGCAATAGTTTCGCCACCTATTTCATGGGATTTAAACGTAGCTGGAGAGATGTGGGTGTACCTTTAAGAAGGTATACCTTTGCCTAACCCTTCGGGGATTACAGGCGTGATGTTATGTTATATTGAAAGGGCTATCCTTGCAAAATACTTCCAAAAGCCTGAGGTTTTCTAAAGCGTTTCGTAGTTCTATAACGACTATCAACACGATTGACTTACGCTTTTCGTTAGCTTATGTCAATCCAAGACATTTTGAATTTCATTTGTTGTTGTCACTGATAGAATGTTATCAGAATATGTTTTCAGAACTAAAAAATCACTGCTGCAAAACAGAGGAAAATTCGACCCAAATATGACAGTTGAAGTGAACAAATACCGTTCTGCAAGATAAAAAAAATGAAAAAGCATTCGTAATTTTAAACTGCATTTTCTATAAAATAAAATATGCTTTCGTAAATGAAAATCATCATAGCTATTCACAAACGCTTCTATTCGATTTCGATTCGACAAGTCGTATGTCTATCTTTTTTTGGAATTACGAAAACGAGCGAGTTAGACATATGATTTTCCAAATCCAAATCGAATCGAAGCGTTTGTGAATAGCTATGCTGGTCTTCTGGAGATCTTCTGTCAAATATCATCATTGTCAACAGCTATAGCCTTACTTCACGCACTGCTGAATATAGGCCTCTCTTTGTTTGTGCCTATCTTCACGCTCCTGTGCCAGTGTGATCCAGGTTTTACCCAAGATGGCAACAATATCGCCTGCCCAACTCACTGCTTACTAAAATACCTATTCTAAAATAACAATAGTGCAGATCAAAGCTCAATTGACGCCATTTTAGATAAAAAGCCAGAAAACAATGCCACAATCAGTGGCTCTAGGTCGTAACGACCCGATAAATGATAATTTAGTGCCTAAACATGGACTTTGATGGAACGTTCGAGTACTTCTAGTCTAGGAACTAAACACGTGATAGATTTTAAATTAACCAACTTTGGTTACGATCGGATTTTTTTTGATGATTGACTTAGCTGTCAAATAGCTGTCAGTGTCAACTGTCAACTGATGACGTTTAACCGACGAAAAGAAACGGAAGACGTGCTAATTTCAACGCGTTTTTTTTTTTAAATTAATGGGTTTCGTTATTCCATGCCTTATGGTTAGTAAGTAGTTATCATGGTTTCTGAAGTTACGATCAAGTGTTTAATCTGCTGTCAAATCTCTTGTTAGCTGTAACGATCAAGGAAGGGCAAAGATTCTGAAGAAAAGTCATGAAACTTTTAGTCTAGTGATTACTACAGTAATCTAACACTTTAACGATATCGATAAAATGAAGTCGATCGTTTGTCCACGCCCTTATTCTATGTAATGCATTTGAGATAAAATTATTTAATTAGAATACTAAGAAACACATTTGTTATACAATTATTATGCAATAATATCTTAGAAATAGCATGCTAACACTTTTTATGGTATAAGCAGAAATCGTGCCATTAGATCTTCAAAGTTTTTCATCGTTTAAAGTCCCATAGATTAGCAGGAAAAAAAAAAATCTTTCGTTGCCATATATGAAAATAAGCAAAGGGCTTTTCTATGACTGGCAATTTCCCGAATTCCTCCATTTTTGAAATGGGTCTTTAACGGAAAAGGCATCTACGTATTCTGCCTCCAAAATCATCGGTAAGACTGAACCGAAAGATTCCTTTGCCTGTCAATTAATGCGTTAGCACAAAACGCAGCATAGCTGTCACATACGTATTTTTAAACGCGCATTCGATTGGCCTTGAGAATTTTCTTTTTCGTGCTAGCAACCTTGCTTTTTTGTGGCCTGAAATAATGTAGCTTGCTAGATATGGTTTTATATTTGTCAATGGGTAATAACATTGATGATTTTGAGCTATGATAGTACTTGATACTAGCCACATCCGCGGTTTTGAGCGCGCATTCATAGATAGCTCGGCCTTGCGAGTGCTATTCAACTCGGTGACATACTTTTCAGTTGGCTACAAGCCGTGTGACTGTACAAAGAATAATGAACTTTATTTGACATACAGTTACAGTTTATATTCCAATGATAAAAGTTAACGTAAAGTTTTAATTGAGACAACGCACCGTCCTATCGCGAATTTCGAAATTTGAATTTCGAATTTGGCGTTTTTTTTATAAACTCACGCTCGATTTTAATTTTGATACGTTCAATGGTAAATTGAAATTATCGTTCTTTTTTTCAGTTTTGTTAAATGCAATTTTAATGGCCGCCAAGGATTTTTGATAACATTAATGTAACTGGTTTTCAATAGAACATGTTTTATGTTTTACGTTAAAGCACTGGACACATGTTAAGTTGCATTCATATTCATGAGGTCCATCAAAGTCCTTAATACCTACTCGACGGCCATTTTATGTACTAGTAATTACTGGCCACTTTGAAGGGCCGTATTCTAGAACGACGTGGAACCATTTGAGTATCGAATTTCTCGATTCAAATACAGACAAAACCCTACTACGAAACTAGTTTTAAATCGCTATTTATTTGAAAAAAGTTCTAGAATATTAGACTTAATAATTTTAATCCGACATAGGTGATTGTTAATTATTTAAATTAATTAGTACTTGATTACCATGTATAATGGATTGAAGTTTTATGAAAGAATTTATTAACTCTGTTAAATTATCCTGTGCCTTTAGAACTGATTGAGAATATTAGTTAATATTAACATACCTTTATAATCACGCCTATAATCTCAGAAGGGTTAGGCAGAGTTACTTACCTATATCATCATCATCATCATTTCAGCCGAAAGACGTCCACTGCTGGACATGCCTCCCCCAAATAATCGCAACGCTTGGCAGGCGGGTTGGCGATCGCAGTACAGTTGTTATAAAGGCACAGAGAACGCTGCTGCCTATTCTCTGGTAAGTCCCTTAGTGGCCTCTTACGACACCTACGGGAAGATATGGGATGGTGCTATTCTTTACGTCCGACACCATATAGTACCTACCAGTATTTACCTATCATCATCAGCCTATAATGTTCCCACTGTTGGTACACAGGCATCTCTATGAGTATTTACCTACATTGCACCGAAATGTTGCCAGTTTTTTAAGTCACATGTCCATCCGTCAACCGGGCACAAATCCAGACTCGAAACCAAAACCTCATGCATAGCAAGAGCGCTTGCGACCACCAGACCTAAGTGGCACTCGCAAGAAAAGTGTAGTCGTCAGTTAAACATGTTTTTATCATAATAATATTATCATTTATCATCTTCCTTCAAAACTGATAACAGAATAAGTATACTCTCAGCGCATAGCGTCCTGACGTAACGCGCATGTGTCTAAGGCTCCGCGCCACTGGTGGCCGCCACCGGTGGCTGGTGACAAGCTGTTTACATGATATTTAAAACGTTTTGTATGGAATTGCCGCACACGTGTAGCGAGTGGCGTCCACTTGCGACTCAGTGGCCGCGACACGCCACCGGTGGTTAGTTAAAAATAAAATACCGACCACTCGTGGGAGCCACTGACCACCTTCGTTTGCGCGGAGCCTAAGACAAACAAACGCGAACGCGTGCGTTACCGTTTGCGCAACCAAAGGCTCGGCACCAGCACGCGACGACACAAAGAAGGTGAGAGAATAATTATGTTTTAAACACATAATATCTACGTAAAATCACTACTTTATTTTATTGAGATACACAGAAACTTTCAGTGTTTGATTTTGAAGAACTCGTGCTTAAATAGTAACTGTTGCACATGTCGATCTTCATGGTTAAGCAACACTTGCCTAGGTCGGTCCGTGGATGGGTGACCATCTATTAAGTACCGAGTTAAAGTTGTAATTTTTTTTTCTTATTTAAAAAAAAAAAAATGTTGCCTCACCCTAGGAATTTCTCCTGTATCGTGGGTGCGTTTACAAACATTTAAACTCACATGCACAAACAGCCAGACCCGGAACAACTATCTGTAGGCCATACAAATATTTGTTTCGTGCGGGGATCGAACCCGCGACACGCAGCGCAGCAGTCAATCGCTCACCCACTGCGCCAACCGCGCCGTAATTCGAAAAGCACGTTAAGTCTTTGGTACCAGCTGTTATTTGTGTGATATTTGACAGTCGCCTGTGGCCCAAAAGTCTTACAACCTGTCTTACCAAGGGGTATCGTGTTATAAGTACTAACTGGGTTGTGAAGGTCAGATAGGCATTCGCTCCATGTAAAATACTGGTACTCATCTGCATCGATTAAACTGGAAGCCGACCCCAGCATGAAATGGGAAATGGCTCCTCTCTTGACTCAACCCCATTCGGGCGCGTCCATTAAGTACGTGAGGTAAGAGTGAGTGGTGAGATTTCATTCCTTGGTGAGATTACATTCGATTTGACCTGACCCCCCAATCTCACGTGAGCTTTATCAAATTCGTAGTTTAGTGGTAATTTATACGTGGGCTGCGGGGGATTTAGTCAGTACAAGTCTGACACTCCCTTCCGCTCTGCACAGAGCGAGAGATGTCATTAGATGATTCCCCATCCGTAAAAAAAAAATGGTAATTTATACGTTAATTTGTGGATGATTGCGTTGGATTTATTCTAAAAAAATATATTATTTGCTTAATTATTGTTATTGATTATTTAGTATTCAATATTATTGTCTAAGATTTAGCCATATTTTGGTGGAGAAACATGTTTGTATTTACACCTGGTTTTCACGCAATTTTACACTGTTTTTTACCGGTAAAAAAATACGTGATGGCCAAGCCCTACTCTCTCCCTCGTGAGATTATGTGAGATTTAGCTCGACGCACTCCCCCCTTAACGCCTCACGTAATTAACGGATGCCCCCTTTCACATAAGGGGACTATTTTCCTGATGTTTGGTTAGGAAAAAAACTAGCGGAACAAACGCCCCAGCAACACATAACATCACGCCTGTAATCCCCGAAGGTTTAGGCAGAAGTGTACCTAATAGTACACCCACATTTCGCCAGTTATGTTTTAAGTTCCATAATAGGGGGCGAGCCTATTCCCATCAACCGGGTACAAATCGAGACTCCGTAGCTGCTATTGAGAAATTCCTGATGGAAAAACCCAATAGCACTTTGCCCGACCCGGGAATCGAACCCAGGACCTCATGCTCGCGACCACTAGACCAATGAGGCAGTCTCCAGCAACACATCATCTCATAAGTTATAAGAGTTCCTGTTTTAGTTCCTTATTCGTCTATTGCAACACTATAACAATAATATAACTTGTTTATTATTGATATAAAGATTAGTCACCGCTTTCCCTCCAATGTGTTCGGTGTTGCAACAAGGAAAATACGTACGGACTAACCAACTGCGTAATGGCGTGAAGGTTGTAGAAAGTGATAAATATTTGCTATGGCAACATTGTTTGATTGAAAAAAATAAAAAAGAATTTGAAATGAGAACTGAAGGAATGATTAGGAAATATTCATCATCATCATCATTTCAGCCCAAAGACGTCCACTGCTGGGCATAGGCCTGCCCTAAGCGTCGCCACATTGACCGGTCCCGTGCGACTCGCATCCAGCAGATCCCCGCAACCTTCACCAAAAAAAAACACATAAATTATTAAATCATGAAATTCAAAAAATTTAATCATCATTTTATTTCATGAAATATTCAAGCATAAAAAACGCTTCGAATCTTCTAAAGGTGTACTTACAGTGTACCCTACATTTGACTAGTTAAAGTCCCGGGTAATAGGGGGAAAGCCTGTTGCCATCAAGCCAGTATAAAAACCAGTTTATGCGGATCTTTCATGGTACAAAAAATATATACAAAGCGAGGTTACGCTATACTGGAAATGTAAAGCTTGATGTGCTGCCTTTTGTACACAGATCTAGAGTCCAGTGTTACTGACAAATCTTTGATGGAAAACCCTAATAACACTGCCTGATGTGGGCATCGAACCCAAGACCTCACGCTCATTAGTGTCTGTAACCACTAAACCCATGAGGCGGTCAAGCTGATATAATATTACGCTTTTCATTATATCGTTAAGATAATAATGAACCACTGTATAAATCTCCAACTAAACAAATAAGTGATTACCATAATTATGCAATAGTGTTGCCAGCCAAATAATTAAACCCTTTCTCACTCACTACGCGAGCCCTACGCCTCGGTTACGCAAACGTATTGTGTGTACTTCGTGTTGGCACCTCGCACTTCGGTTATTACATCACATCGCATGCTAACTATGATGGTAGATGGCTTTCATAGGGAAGGGCACGGCTATATAGGGTGTAAACAGAAAGTTCGAACATTTTCACAACTTTTTTTTTAAATACATGTTTTTAATGTAAGATTTTTACTTTAAGCATCTCCAGGACCCCTTTACTATTCAATTCATCCATCAGCACAATGTTTTGAGTGCGTTACATTGAGTCCTACCGCAAAAAGTGATTTTTCTGCCCAAATAAAAAAGTCGTTTCCAGCACTAATTTTTCCGTTTTATCAGTATCCACAGCTCGACTTCACGCACTGCAGGGCTATAGGCTTCTCTTTTCTTGTGACAAGCTCCACGTTCATGTGCCAGCCTCATCCAGGATATTCCCGCGATGGCAACGATGTCGTCCGCCTATCTCGCTGCAGACCTTTGCAAAACTTTTTTTTTTTAATCTCTACATGTCATGATGAAAAAGTAAAAGTTCCTTTTACGCAAACTTTTTTGGCAAACGATTCTGGTGCGTTTAGTTTAGTTCTTAAAACTTTTACGATTATTTCATTATGGGCATACATAACCAAACTAGCGATTGTAGTCTTTATGTAATAGCTTTCTTTATTTCTTTCATTCATACAACTTTCCATTTACTCTCGCATTTCAAGCCTACAACATTCCAATTTTATATTCGCGAAATTTCATATTTGCGACAGCGAAATTTTTGTATATGTTAACGAAATTGTTTGCAAGTTTCATCATAATTATCATTATCAGCCTATAATGTTCTCATTGCTGGGACACAGGCCTGCTCTCTATGAGAGGGAATGGGCTATAATCCACCACGCGGGCCCAGTGCGGATTGGTAGACGTCACAATGTCTTCGATTTTTTGGTTCTAGGACATGCCGGTTTCCTCACGATGTTTTCCTTCACCGTTTTTGAGAGCAGTGGTGATGAAATAAATTACACAAAGTAATGCGCCTGCCTGGGTTCGAGCCCACGACTTACTGTTCGTAAGTCGGGGTCGCTACCACTGGGCCACCGCTGCTCTCCAAGCATGTTTACCTTTGAAGTTTCTGGTTGTTTGGCATAGATTCATCTAAGTTTTAGATTGGTGTTAGGCCTACTGAAATACTTTTAAACTAAGTGTAGTAACCGCAGTGGTTAATGTTTATACAAAAAAAAAAATGACGTGAGCTAAACGACATGCTGCAACAGCTCCACAATACAGAATTGAATGAGCATCGGTGAAGTTTTCGCAATTATCAAAATAGTTTGACAACTGCGAATTCAAAACAGCCACCAGCATCCTATTTTGTTATGCATGGGCAAACGAGGTAAGCGTGGTCTAAGTTCGGGAGTCATGAGCCGATATTCTCGAATCGCACCCTCCAAAGCACTCCTCATATCCTCACTGCACTGGGTACTTACATTAGTAACCATGTCATTACCCACGTCGTTATCGCGATTTGGTATTGTGGTAGACTGTGGTGGAACCACAGCCTGCGACGGCGTGGCAATGACATGGCTACTCTGCATTTCAATCCGCAAGCGATCAAGCACGGTGTCATCCAACATACGATTACGCTCGACGACTCGCACCTGATCCGATAGTTGTTGTGCCGACACGTTGACAGCTGGCTCAAGCACCTGAAACAGAGAGAGCATCCGAAGTGGGACGCGGTCAGGTTGTTTCCCCCCTCTGTAGCCCTAGCTCCGTATGCGCGCATGACGTTTTCATTGATGGATTGCGTCCATCGCATGCGCTGCACACGGGAGTGTGCAGGAACTGGGACCCTATCAGAGGCCGGTGGGCCTCGAGGTCCTAAGCCGTCCGGTGGCCGGTGTCCCGACGACTCCGGAGGTGGTAGGCGTGCGAAATCCGCCTTTGCAGTTTTTTTACTTTTATTACGTACATAAAGTTTAATAAATAAATAAATGATTCAGGTTGCTTCATAATCTACGGCAACCAATGTTAACCGTGGCAGTTATTGACCTTGGGGACAAATTGAAGGCTTTTATGGATATTTTGGAGGTGAAGAGAATTTTCTGTAACTTAAATTGACATTGAAAACAAGGCTTTTTAGAAAAGAGGTTTTGCAAGAAATCTATGGTTGGAACTTTAAAAATAGGTTAGGTAAAAATATTTTTTTAGGGTTCGTACCCAAAGGGTAACTAACTGGACCCTATTACTAAACCTCCGCTGTCCGTCCGTCCGTCTGTCTATGTGTCTGTCAGTGGGCTGTATCTCATGATCCGTAATAGGTTGAGATTTTCACAGAATATGTAATTCTGTTGCCGCTATAACAACAAATAATAAAAATAAATTAAAGCGGGCTGGTACTACAATGGAACTTCATTTGGCCGGTTTTTTTTTAAATTACATAAACCGGGCGATTTCCTACTTCTTAAACCTATGCTTAGGCCAGCAGTGCATCTTTGAAGAATATATCCTGAAACATAATAAGAACCTTCAAAATCTTCAATTATAAGATCCTTATAAGAACTGGACTAGTTCAATCAGAAGAAAGGGTCTTCCGATTAAAATTCAATGTTATTTTGTATAGCAACAATGGCCGCTTGTCACGCTGCCTGTCATGTGTCATGCGTCCTCAGTTTCGCATACTAATATATTAGAACAAATTATTGTTAGATGGATAACGTGAAACTAGTGACGTTATCCTGCAGGTTACATGCATACACGTTCTAGACAGATAGAAATTAGGATTAGATACTATAACACTTCGCCCACGACTTCATCCGCAAAAATCGAGATAGCTCTACTAATTCGCATGATATAAATATAATTTACAGTCTATGTTACTTCCCGATAATTTAGCTGTCTATTGGTAAAAAAAAAAAAAATCGGTCCAGTAGTTTTTGAGTTTATTCGTTAAAAACTTACTAAGTTTTCCTCTGTATAATAAATTTTAACTTTTGCCCGCGGTTTTGTTCGCGTTTATTTAGAATTTGACAATCAATTCGCACTACTAAAATTTCTATAATAATGTAATTCATTCATGATTCGAAAAACACGTGACGCCACCTAATAACATAAGGACGTTATTGTTGTTTCCCGCGGGAACAGTACTTTTTTTCGGGATGAAAGGTACCCTATGTCCGTTTCTGTACACCTGACAACGTATATGAAAAATCTCAGGATGATCGGTTCTGTTATTTAGGCGTGAAAAGGTAACAAACAAACTTAATTTCGAATTAATAATATAGTTATGGGATAGTATACTGGGTGTAAACAGACTCTTCACGAAGCCTTAAACCAAGCAATAAGTACATCAAACTAAGTTACTTTACGCAAAAATTACTGCTGGGAAATGACATTTTTTTTGGGCTGAAAAATCACGTTTTACGGTACGACTCAATTTAACGCACTCAAAACATTGTGCTGATGGATGGATTGAATAGTAAGGAGGCCCTGGAGGTGTTTAAAGTAAAAATCTTAAATTAGAAATATGTATTTATAAAAAAAAGTTGTGAAAAAGTTGGAACTTTGACCCCCAATATGTCCGTAACTAGAAGGTTCCCAGGTATGGTCTAGAACAAAAAAATGTTCGCAATGACGGGGAGAACAAGTGCGTTTCGGCTTCAGAGAGTTAAGAGTCTGTTTACACCCTTTATCTATATAAAGGTTACTATCCAGAAAAAAAGCTTAATTATCCTTCTTTCTTTTGATGATAGAATAAGCAGAATCAGCCTAGAGAGAATAGGCATATACACTTCAACAACTTAACTTGGCACATCTGTGGATCCGGGAACACATGCATTGTATTGATGCATTTTTTCTTCACAAAAACCGCCACCTTGAAATGCAAACTTAGAGTTGTCTTGAACCCTGCTTGCCTAGGTTGGTCCAGGGATTGGTGACCACCCATTACGTACCGACTTTCTTCCGTGTCTTGGAAAGCACGTTAAGTCGTTGGTACCGGCTTTCATTTGTAGATCTTTGACAGTCGCTAGAGGTAAGTCTGACAACCAGTCTTACCAAGGGGTATCGTATTACCCAGTACTAACGGTTGTGGAGGTCAGATAGGCAGTCGCTCGATGTAAAATACTGGTATTCAGCTGCATCTGGAGACTGGAAGCCGGCCCCAACAGTACAAAATGTAGACAATCGCTAGTTTCTTTGAATGCCTAGATATTAAAGATTTTATTCATCTCTTATGTGCGTAATGTATTCGTGATTCGTATATACAATATTGCGGTTTGCGTGCAACGAACAAAAGACGGTGAAGGCCTACCTTTTGTGTACTTGTGTGTGTACTTAAACACCTAAATACCTATAGCAAATTGATTATTGTTCAAAATAATTATGTGCCAGATAATGATCTTTATAATTGGTTAAACTCACGCCTGTTAAGATGACCGCATAGGCAGAGGTGGAGCCAAAGATTTATTTTTTGTAGTATTTTGTACATACATACATAACATCACGCCTGTAATTCCCAAAGGATTAGGCAGAAGTGTACCTAATACACCTACATTTCGCCAGTTGTGTTTTTAAGTCCCACGGAATAGGGGGCGAGCCTATTGCCATCAACCGGGCACAAATGCAGACTCTGTAACTGCTATTGAGAAATTCCTGATGAAAAAACCCAATAGCACTTTGCCCGACCCGGGAATCGAACCCAGGACCTCATGCTCAGCAGTCGCGCTTGCGACCACTAGACCAACGAGGCAGAGTAGTATTTCATTTACGGTAAGATTTTGCGAAGTGTGATAGGCTATATCTACGCGAATAGCTCATGCAAGTTGGTACAGCTAACTGGTTCTACTGGGGTCCAACTGTTCAGCAATCTAGAGTTTGATTCCCAGGTTGGGTAAATTGAAATTATTTTACCGGGTTTTTCAATCTGCAGTGCGTTTGCGCTCAGTTGGTGGCAATAGGCTCGTCCCCTATTAAATAGGACTTGAAGCTTGATTATTTATTGAGGGAAACAGGTCTGCTGTTATGTATTAATGTATATTTTCATCCCTTGGCTGACTTTTACCCTTTCGCCGCTGGAAGGATAATTTTCACTTGTATTTCCAAGTGTTAAAACATAAATTAGCATAGCACCCCTTTCTATATATTTCGTCAGCAGTATTTATCTGCAAACTGGTATATTATCTAACTAGCTACGGGTGAAAGTATTTCGGCTCCTGACGCTCGAAATATGTGCTAGTACTTGAGTATACTGGACGATTTCTCTAAATTCAACTTAAGGTGGTCGCTTCAGCCTGCCAGGGCTGCGGGACTGTTCGAAAGGGATACCGCGGCCCTAGAACACAAAGGGCAAGGAAGGAACATGAATCAGTTTTAGTCTGTACAAGTCCGACACTCCCTTCCGCTCTGCCCAGAGCGGGAGAAGTCATTTGATGACTTCCCATCCAAAAAAAAAGGTGGTTCTAGGACATGCCGGTTTCCTCACGATGTTTCCTTGCACCATTTTTGAGAGCAGTGATGATGAAATAAATTACACAAAGTAATGCGCCTGCCTGGGTTCGAACGCACGTCTTACTGTTCGTATACCCTGTATTGTAAAGTTAATATTACTCTGTGATTTATTGGTACTCTGTGGCTGTGGTCAGACTGAGAGAATGATAACCTCTGATGTAATTGTTGTTTGGGACAGTTTCTAATTTATCTAAAGGGTGTAAACAGACTCTTAACGAAGCCGAAAGGAACTTGTTCTCCCCGTCATTGCGATCATTTTTTTGTTCTAGACCATACCTGGGAACCTTATATTTACGGATATTTTGGGGGTCAAAGTTCCAACATTTTCACAACTTTTTTTTAAATACATGTTTTTAATGTAAGATTTTTACTTTATTCACCTCCAGGACCCCCTTACTTTTCAATCCATCCATCAGCACAATGTTTTGAGTGCGTTTCATTGAGCCCTACCGTAAAAAGTGATTTTTCAGCCCAAAAAAAAAAGTCGTTTCCCAGCACTAATTTTTGCGTAAAGTTACTTAGTTTGATGTACATAACGCTTGGTTGACGGCTTCGTTAAGAGTCTGTTTACACCCTGTATGTAATTTGACCCGTATAATAAAACTCAAAACTCAAAAGCATTTATTTCAATTAGACCATTACAGGCACTTTTGAATGTCAGAAAAACAAAGAAGGCTAAGCTACAGTCACAGACACAAGGCATAATAACTTGTGAAAGTACTGTAGTTTCCCATTCCAAAGCGTAGATCTCTAGGAGAAGAATGGGCTAGAAACTCCATGGACACTCTTTTCAATAAAAATATTGTACAATATTGTTTATGGTTTGAGAAGACTGCCTCGTTGGTCCAGTGGTCGCAAAGCGTGAGCGTAATATCCTGGGTTTGATTCCCAGGCCGGGCAAAGTGTTATTGGTGTTTTCCATCAGGAATTTCTTAGTAACAGCCACGGAGTTTAGATTTGCGCCCGGTTGATGGCAATAGGCTCGCCCCCTATTACATGGTACTTAAACATAACTGGCGAAATGTGGGTATAGTATTAGGTACACCTCTGCTTAACTCTTCGGGGATAACAGGCGTGATGTTATGTTATGTTTAGAGAAATTGGGCAAAAGGAGTAAAGTCAAATTTTACGATAGGACTCAATGTAACGCATTCAAAATATTGTGCTGATGGATGGATTGCATAGTACGGGGGTTGTGTGACTTAAGTAAAAAAATACATTAACAAAATGTATTAAAAAACAAATTCCGAAAAAGTTGAAAGTTTCACTCCCAATATCTCCGTAACTAGAAAATTCCCAGGTATGGTCAAGAACAAAAAAAAGGTCGCAATGACGTGACGGGGAGAACAAGTGCCTTTCGGCTTCGTTAACAGTCTTTTTAAACCATTTATACGTATATGTAGGTATGTACGTTATCTAAATGGCGAAATTGGTGTCCAATTGGTGAAAAATATTGTAATTTTGATTATATTTGGAGAACTTGATAAAGTATAAGACACGTTTTCCAAATACGTGGGTGACTTAGGGATTCCCCAATAGGTTAGGCTGAAGCGACCTCCTGTCATATAACTTCCTTCTAACAGCTAACTGCAACAGTCTTCAATTCATTTGGCAAGCAAGAAGAAAATGCTAATTTTCTCATTTATTCAGCAATGGACAGCACAAGCTGGAAAAAAAACCCCGATTAATATTATTTACGAAGAAAAAGTTCGACAAAAGTAAAACTTCACCGTAAAACCAGCAATTAAAATTAAAAAGAAATCACATTATTACATCAACAAGCTCGATTCAACGAGCCCTGAGCTTTTTCGGACTAAAATAAGACAAAGAAAACAAAACAGTTAAATAACAGTTTTAAGTAACAGTTATTTTTAAAAGCTTTCTTTGGAACGCATATCCGAAACGAAAATAGCGACGTACATACGTCATCATTCCACTTTCGAATAGGTGAAAGTTGTACCTATGTGTGAGTGGGGAAAAAATCAAATTTCGAACGCGGAAGTTACGATCGGATATGCACACGCGAGCTTTCTGTTATGAGGTATTACGATACCGATTGATAATCGTTTAATTAAATAACTTTTTTATCGCTTTTTGCGTTGCGTAAGGTGTTTTTTTTTTTATTAAAATTTTCGCGCATAGCATTCGCTATAGTGATTTGCATAATGTATTTAAGTATCGTTATTTAATAGTAGTATTGATGCTAGATATAGGTAGGTAAATCTAAATACTAGACAAAACAAACTTGCATAAAAGAACACTATGCAACATAGTTTTATGATTACGTCTAACAGAATTGGCTAGGTCATGATTGTATATAAGACTTAACTAAACCCGTCACACAGTGAGTACTAAATACATACGTACGAACCCACCATAACGTTAGGAAGTAAATCAATTTTATCTTTACGATGACAAAACATTACGATAACAGGCGCGAAAACAACCGCCGAGTAAACATTTAGTTAGTTTTTTTACGTAACACGCGTCGCACACAACTGTCCAAATTCCAATGACCCGTTGACGTAAGAAAATCCTTAAAAAACACCGGTCGAGATAGGTCAACTTAAATTGGTCGGGTGCAGTCAATAAGTAAAGATGGCGGTCGGACATATGTTCGGGCGACGGAAACGGCCGAAGTGCGCCGAACGCGTTCGTAAGTGGGTCACACGGATGCACGCACACATAGATGGGGCGCGAGCCGTGAGCGTCGCACTACTCATCGTCTCGTGATTACACTGTGGGCAAAAAAACTGTTTTGTGTTGACACACTATGCGAATTTTCGCGATAGCTTGTTTTGTAACCTTTTTATTGTTATTTTTTTTGTTTAGTTTTTAATAAGGTGTTTTGTTACAAAATTTTTGTTTCGTTATTTGAAACGTGATCTAATATATCTTTTCTAGAAATAAAAGAGACTTGTGTTTTTTTAAAAACCCGTTAAAGGGACATTTTCAACTATCGATTTTATCAATCGCTTCCAACTGTAAAACATAAATTAACCAACTCAAAACATTATAATTTACAAAATTAAATGCAATAATTAAAATAGTCATAAAATTAAAATAATGAATAATAATTATTTGTATAAGTAAGTACCTATAAAGTACTAGAACATACGGCATTGACCAATTTTAGTTAATAAGCCTTCGTAGTACTTAAATTATGCAGCAAGTCAGGCTGCCTAGATGTCAGTGTTGGTAGGCACCCGAACGGAATAAGTAATCATCTAAGAAAACTGACTAAAGTTTAGGTTATCTTAGGGTTGCCATATTTGAACTCTGTCAAGAATGCTTAAACATCCGGAATTGCCAAAAATGAGAGAATAACAAACAGTTGAATGATCAAAAACTTCTATAAAAAATCAGAAATCGCAAAAATATAAAGTTATATTGGCAGAAAAAAAAAGTTTTGTGTAAAATAGCAATTTTCTTGCTAACTGTATTTATTTTTGAAAATCTGTGGATAGTGATCAAAATTTCAAAAAAAAAGAAAGATTATGGATAGTCTCCTAATACTATTTTCGTGTAGCTGCAACGGTTATGGTAGCTCCCCTTACTGCCCCGTTGAACGTATCCACCCTGTAAATAAGAAAAAAAAATGCCATTTTTTGTTTTACTGCACAATTTAAAAGAAAAATATCTGGAATCTTCTACAAATGTCTGGAATCTTTTGCAAATATCTGGAATCTCCTATAAATGTCTGGAATCTTCTGCAAATGTGAGGAATCTTTTGCAAATATCTGGAATTTTCTCCAAAAAAAGAAAACATAAACATAGAAAACCCTAAGTTTAGTTAAGTTGAGACGTAACTTGGGCACTCAAGGTCTGTTACATGACTCGTTATGTACTGGTCGAGGTAAAAGAGGGTTTTGTACATAACTTGTCGTTTTATATCTAAAATTGTGGAGAGTCTGTTAAATTGATTAGGATTTCTTACGTATCTTTTAGATTTATCTATGTATCTGCTGATCAAAACTTGGCAATCAGCTGCTACTTCCCATCTTATTGGTACCTATGATCTTTATTAAAAAAACTAAAAACCTCAGTATAAGAATGAATAGCAAGATTTTTACCAGGACTGTCTGCAATAAAGTCTTTATTTACATAACATAACATAACACCACGCCTTAGAAGACCTCAGGTTTTTGGACATATTTTGCAAAGATTGCCCTTTCAACATAACATAACATCACGCCAGTAATCCCCAAAGGGTTAGGTAGAGGTGTATCAAGTGTATGTAATAGTACACCCACATTTCGCCAGTAGGTAATGATTTTAAGTCCCATATTATAATTGGGGGTGAACCTATTGCCATAAACCGGACAGAAATCCAGACTCTATGGCCTCTACTTACAAATATTTAATAGAAAAACCCAATAATACTGCATGATCCGGGAATAGAACCCAGGACTTCATGCTCAGCAGTCGCGTTTGAAACCACTAGACCATCTAGTCAGTCTTTATTTTAGGTCATCTAAATTCCCTTAAACGTTAAAAAAAAACCCACAATTTCCCTTTAAGGTCACCAAAATATGCTATGAAAGCTATGGCAAGAAAAATGTGATGTACGAAAGTGCTGCATTGTATAATAAACTACCAAATAACATCAAAAATTCGAAATCCATGTAAATAATTAAGAAACTCTTGAAATTCCATATATTTAAAGCGAGCATACCTTAGTACATTACATACCACATCTAGTTGCGCGTGTTCCGTGTATGTTTACATTTTAGCTGTGTTAAATAATAATCAGGCAGTCGCATTACTTTGTGTAATTTATTTCATCACCACTGCTCTCAAAAACGGTGAAGGAAAACATCGTGAGGAAACCGGCATGTCCTAGAACCAAAAATTCGAAGACATGTGACATCTACCAATCCGCACTGGGCCCGCGTGGTGGATTATAGCCCATTTCCTCTCATAGAGAGGAGGCCTGTGTCCCAGCAGTGGGAACGTTATAGGCTGATGATGATGATGAAATAATAATAAAAAAATATTCTAAAAGTGTAGGGGTTTGGAATATCTTTGTAACTATGTAGTACTTTTTTTGGCAAAACTGTAAGTAAAGTAGTTTAATATTTCTCATGTACTTAAGTGTTTCTTATGGGAAACTAATATTATAAAGAGGAAAGATTTGTATTTTTGTATGTAACGAATAAACTTAAAAACTACTGGACCGATTTGAAAAATTCTTTCAGCAATATATAGCTACATTATCAGCGAGTAACACAGACTATATTTTATCCTCGTACTCCCACGGGAACGGGAAATACGCAGGTGAAACCGCGTGACATCCGCTAGTGGGAAATAACAAAACTAGAGAAGTTTTGTCTTCCAATAAGTCTTAGCAATCAACACCACTCACAATGCGTTCTCTAATTTGCATTATTACCATACACGACCTCACGCAATACGCACCTCGTACCTACTACTGTTTCTGCTTACCACGTCAAGGAAAAAAAGCGTGAAGCATACCTTGTTTTGGGTTTTTCCAAATGGATAGTCACCTGTTGTGCTTGCCTTGGTTTGATAGATGCGTAGCTGCAATGGCTGTGAGGAAAAAAAACAAAAAAAATACACATACATATACTCACGCCTTTTTCCCATGGGGGTAGGCAGAAACCATACAACGCCTGAACCTGCTACGATCCTGACATACTACTTATGCCTCGACAAAAAAATAAACAAAAAAAAATGATGGTAGTAAATAAACAAACATAAATAAATAAACAAACATTGTCTACTGCCATTTTTTGTAGATCACAGGATAATAAGCTTTTTGGTGAAAGAACATTCTTTCAAAATGACTTTAAATGTAATGAACTTTAGCTTACAAAGATTGAAAATAAGCCTGTCAAGTGCTAGTCGGACTCACGCATAAAGGGGTCCGTACCATCGTAGTTTTAATTTTGTTATTATAGCGGCAACAGAAGTACACATTCAATGAAAATGTCAACTGTCTACTTATTACGTATCATGAGATACAGCCCGCTGACGGACGGACGGACGGACGGAGGCTTAGTAATAGGGTCCAGTTGGTTGCTCTTCGGGTATGGAACCCTAAAAAAGAAGATATAGGAAGATCAATCAGCTGTAATTAACTATAAGGGTTCCGTAGTCAACAAGGAACCCTTATAGTTTCGCCATGTCCGTCCGTCTATCTGCCTGTCTGTCCGCAGTTTAGCTCAAAGATTCTGTTGTCTGTCTTGTTTCTAAGAGTGTTAGAAAGCTGTAATTTGGCATGAATATATACAGATAAGTTACGCCGACGAAGTGGTAAAATAAAATTTCGAAAATAATTTATTTATTTATTTACTTTTAACCCTACATTGTGCGTGGTCCAACACGCACTTTTCCGGTTTTTCAACTATAGATTGGGCAACTATATATAATAGTTGTAAATAAACCGTTGTAAACCGGTTATTTTACAACTATAGCCCAATCACACTATCTATATAAATAAAAATGAATTGCTGATCGTTAGTCTGGCTAGAACTCGAGAACGGCTTGACCGATTTGAATAATTCTTTTTTTATTTTGATATTCCGAATACAGGGAAGGTTTAAAAACAAAAAAAAAATAGGTATGTGTAGATAGGGTAGGTAGTTAGGTAGGTAGGGTAGGTAGGTATGGTAGGTAGGTAGGGTAGGTAGGTAGGGTAGGTAGGTAGGGTAGGTAGGTAGGGTAGGTAGGTAGGGTAGGTAGGTAGGGTAGGTAGGTAGGGTAGGTAGGTAGGGTAGGTAGGTAGGGTAGGTAGGTAGGGTAGGTAGGTAGGGTAGGTAGGTAGGGTAGGTAGGTAGGGTAGGTAGGTAGGGTAGGTAGGTAGGGTAGGTAGGTAGGGTAGGTAGGTAGGGTAGGTAGGTAGGGTAGGTAGGTAGGGTAGGTAGGTAGGGTAGGTAGGTAGGGTAGGTAGGTAGGGTAGGTAGGTAGGGTAGGTAGGTAGGTAGGGTAGGTAGGTAACTTAATTATTAATAATAGGAGTCACTATTGTTTCTGAAGACGCACAGTGGAACGAATTTATGGGAGCGGTTGGACGTAGACATGTCCGAAAAAAAAGAGTAAAATTATGCCAAACTAATGATGCCATCTTATTCGATTACTTAATGCCTTCATAACTTGTGGTGATGAATTTCTTCATAACTCCCATATTTCGGGAGTAATTTGAGAAAATGTGAAATTTTACTATGAAAATGAGTGTATCGAGCTCTCTCCCTCCTGATTCCGGGCTTGTTTCAAGTAGCGGTCTCTAATATCATAATGCTAATACTAAGAGCTATATTTAATACTAAGACACATAGTGCGCCAAATGTGCACTTTCTGGGATAAAGAGTGATGTTTATTTTATAACACAATTTTTTTATTTTTTGTTTATTTTGTTGATTAAAACCGTTTTTCTAAAGGTTTACCTTATTACAATAACATTTCTGAGCAGCCAATTAGAGAAGATATAAGCTAATTAGGATATATAATTAGGGACTTAAGGTTTACATATAAAACTGATGCACTAATGATTACTGATAAGAACATTGCTATTATTTAATTACTAAATGGCTCTTAATACACTAATTTAGCATGCATCATTTACTAATTATCACAATAACTAATTACCTTGCAATATTTAACAAAGGATACCTGGGATACCTGGATTTTATATAAATAGGTCACTATTAGTAACTTTAAAATCAGTGTTGATTTACACCTCGTTGTATCCAAGCTAATCTCGCAATGTATTTTCCAAATTTTAATACAAATCTTGATATTCACGTTGCTTTATGCGCACGCGCACATAAAGATTTACGCGACTTTAACTATTTGTTCAGTGTTTTAAAAGATAACAGTTGTGTTCAGTTATGTGAAAGTGCTGAAACAAGTTTAAAAGACTGGTGTCGTCGATTTTGCTACCGCATTTATGCAAAATGGACACAGTCTGGAAGAAGCACAGATAAGTTTCGGAAGAAACATGAGATTTGGCTACAGGCTGCAATTCAATGGCCGGAATTACAGAATGAAAATATGGAACCTTCTACAGAAAATATAAGTGACGTCATCGAGCCCATAATTTCTCCTGCTAAATCTGATGCTTCAACTTGTACACATCCTAGTCCTCGTAAATCTTTTGAGGACCTTAGTAACCGGCAAAAAAGAAGACGCACTGAAGATAGTCTTTCATGCAGCAGTAGCAGCGCTGAAATTATGTTTTCGGCCGAAAGGGCGCTTCAAAAGGCAGGACAAAGCGATACAGCTTATGTTATGAAATACTTGACGGAGAATCCAGAAGAGGCCTCAAAAATCAAAGCCTTCATTGAAGGTAAATCAATTCAGGTACGGGAAATATCCCCTTTGAAGGCATTGGCTCTTTATGTATCGATGAACTTATCGAAATGGCGCTATAACACTCTTCGGGATTTCAACACTCAAGAAGGAGCTCTTCAATACCCGAGTTACTACATGTTGGTTAAAGAAAAAATTAAGTGCTATCCGGCCAAAGAAGATCTCACAGTTACAGAGAGCTCTGCAAAAATCAAATTACAAGCCTTGATGGATTTAACCTCAAGAAGACTTATTAGGTCGTTAGAAACCCCTGTTGATCCCAATCAACAGCTCGTATTGACCAGCAAATGGGGTTTTGACGGATCATCTAGCCAAAGCATTTATCATCAAAGGACGAGTGAAGATGAGCAAATCGATCTTGCTAGTAATTTTATGATTAGTCTTGTACCACTGCGGCTCGTCTCAAAAGGTGTAACAATTTGGGAAAACGAGCGACCATCTTCCACTTCATTTTGCCGGCCAATATTGTTTAAGTTTATAAAGGAAACCAAAGAAAATGTGCAGAGAGAGATGGCTGAAATCGAAGCAGAGATTGAAGCCTTAACTCCATCCACCATCACTGATGGAATTAGTGTCAAACACCAACTGCTGTTGACAATGATTGATGGTAAAATTCATTCCATTATATCCGATACAGCAGCTTCAGTGTGTGACATATGCAAGGCTTGTCCTAAAGAAATGAATAATTTAGAGTTAATCAAAGATAAACACGCAAACGAGGACATGTATAAATATAGCTTAAGCACCCTTCACGCTTGGATTCGCTCAATGGAATGCTTATTACACATTTCCTACAAATTAGACATAAAATCATGGCAAGTAAGGGGTGATATAGCAAAAAGGCAAGTTGATGACAGGAAGAAAAGAGTTCAAGAGGCTGTAAGAAGAGAAACGGGCTTACTTCTCGATGTTGTGAAACAAGGCAGTGGATCCACCAACAATGGCAACTCGGCAAGGAGATTTTTTGAAAACTACACTAAATCTGCTGAACTGACCGGAATAGATGCTATGCTTTTAAGAAAAATCTGTGTGATCTTGCAGTGTATTTCATCAGGAGAGAAGATCAACGTAACTAAATTCCGAGAGTTCTGCTTTGATACTGCTAAGCTTTACGTGGAGTTATACCCATGGTATTATATGCCTTCTTCACTTCATAAAATTTTAATGCATGGGCCAGACATAGTTCAGAACATGTCAATTGTGCCCATTGGTTTTCTATCCGAAGAGGCATCTGAGGCTAGAAATAAAGATTTTAGAAAATATAGAGAGGGGCATTCTCGAAAGCATAGCAGTATCTCATGCAATGAAGATATTATGCACAATCTTTTACTGTCTTCTGATCCACTTGTTACAAGTATCCGTCCAAAAGGAAATAAGTTTGTAAAAAAATCTTCTTTTAAGGAATTTTATGAGCTTACGGATTCTGAGAAAAGTGATATCGAATTTGTTAACATAAATGATTTAGCGGACATCGATTCTGAATTTGAATTAATTGATGATGATGATGATGACGAAGATAATTAAATGATGTTATTGTTTTAAAATGTGTAACTTAGTAAATTAGAGCTTACATCTTAATTATTTATTGTACTTTTAATGAAACTAGGTAATTTATTATCAACTTACTTAAAAGTCATACTCTCATCAGTTCTTGTGAATATTTTTGTTAATATATATTTCTGTATATATATAATATATTTATAGACCTCTTAATAAGTCTGTCTGCGGTTTAAAGTAAATACAAATGGGGAAAAAACGTTTTTTTTTTTAAATTTTCATTTCCTTTTATCCCAGAAAGTGCACATTTGGCGCACTATGTGTCTTAGTATTAAATATAGCTCTTAGTAATAGCATTACGATATTAGAGACCGGTACTTGAAACAAGCCCGGAATCAGGAGGGAGAGAGCTCGATACACTCATTTTCATAGTAAAATTTCACATTTTCTCAAATTACTCCCGAAATATGGGAGTTATGAAGAAATTCATCACCACAATTTATGAAGGCATTAAGTAATCGAATAAGATGGCATCATTAGTTTGTCATAATTTTACTCTTATTTTTCGGACATGTCTACGTCCAACCGCTCCCATACATTCGTTCCACTGTGAGACGATGAGATTTCCACGTTTTTATTTATCCATTTATAACAAAAAAAATTGTCGGTAACATTTGAATAAATTATAGTTAACAATAAAAGTTATGTAAAGAATTGATTTATTGTTTTAAATGTCTCTTAATTGATTGAATTATTGTGATGTTGAAATTGATACTCAGTGGATACTAATTGCAATGTTTTCAATTCTTACTGTCAAAATTAACATAACATGTCGCTTCTATTTCTTAAAGGGGTAAACACGCAAATATTTAAGCCTCTTAAATCTTTAAAATCGATTTAAATTTAATTGTCTGTTTGTTAATTAAAAATAACAGATTTTTACTGAATGCATACGAGAGTATACAATACGGTACTTATAAAAAAAAAAACAAATTGTCTGTCTGTTTGTTCCAGCTAATCTCCGAAACGGCTGGACATCGGTTTGGTGGTTTCGGAGATTAACGTGTACGAACATGGTGACACGTGTTTTTTTTATATATTAAGATATTGTTATATTATATACATTGGCGCTATAATACAATAAACGTTCGCAAAAGCGAACAACAAGTTATTTAGATTAATTAAAGAGAAATCAGTCATTATGAATGCAGATATTTTATAAAATCGCACTAAATTGGTTTCAATTCAACTTGATTGCAACATTTTCAAGTATCGGTATCTTAATTAATTGATGTTTTTTTTAAATCTTAAAATATGCTCAAGGCTGTAACCGGGAATTCAGTAAAAGCCGGCCGTCAAAACTGAATAAAAAAAAATGTGTTATGTAACTTACAACATTCTTTTTGAACATAAATCACACACCACAACACACCACCACACATCACATACCGAAACACACACACCTAACTAATATTATAAATGCGAAAGTAAGTTTGTTTGTTACCTTTCACGCCTAAACCACTGAACCGATCATCCTGAAATTTTGCATATACGTTGTCAGGTGTGCAGAATCGGACATAGGAAAACTTTTCATCCCCAAAAAAAACTTCTGTTTCCGAGGAAAAGGATTGGAAGAGGACACCCCAAATTGATTGTCAAATTCTAAATTAACGCCTAACCCTGCCTAACCCTTCTGGGATTATTAGCGTGATTTTATGTTATGTTTTTTTTTACTCGATGACCTTAACTTAAGTTTAACCATTATCACACCAGATAGTAAGCAACGACGCAAAATTATAAAACTGAAGCATACATCATCTTCCTGCCCTAATCCTATGTTACTTGGGGTCTGCGCACCACGTTTTTTTCTTCCATCCTCCTCTGTCAACCATCACACTATCATTTACTCCTTTATCTTCCATATCATTTCTCTCACAATCCATCTATCGTTTCCTTGGTCTTCCTCTCCCTCTCAATCCATCAACATTTATATTCATCACTCTTTTAGTCACATGCGATTCACAAAACTCAAACACTCAATTTAAATAAAAAAACTAGAAGCTTTACTCAAATCAATAATTCCATGCTAACAACTCATAAAATACATTATTAAACTCATAGCAATCCCAGCTCTTTAATATGCTAAACATTCGTTCATAATTTGCTGCAGAATAATTCACTTTGACCAGTTCATGAACCGGTTTCTATTCAGTATTTAGTTTGACGTGAACTGGCATAACTAGGAATTCCTTGGGTAAGATTATGTTTATTGTAGGTATGAATAATGGTGTATGACTTTTGGGGCCAAAGTCTCTAAACACACACACCTCTAAACAAATGACACACATCCCTCACACCAATCATCATCACACACACACACACACACACACATACACACCACATCACACAACGTCACTGACACCTCTAATTTCTTTCAATTAAACTTCAACGCTATTGTAGTACACATGATATACATATTATAGGTCTCTATCTCTATTAGCTGTCATTATTTTCTTTCATACAATAAATTCTCAATTACCTACTACGGTACTACAGTACCCAGCAATAAAAATCGCTTACATGACATTATTGACAATGACATAAGTGACAGTTTTGACACTTGACAGTTCAAACAAGGTTTAACTGTGGAGCGCCACTGGCTACGCAATCTTTCCTTGTTTTTTAGGGTTTCTTACCTCAGTTGGCAAAACGGAACCCTTATAAGATCACTTTGTTGTCCGTCTATCTGTTCTTCTGTACCTTTTTCTCAGGAACGCGTGGAGGTATCATTAATATCAAATATTCAGGTATGCTACCCCTTGGAACAGAAAAAAAAAAAACTTGTAAGTCAACGCGATCAAAATATATGACCCATATTTTGCGATTTTACAAGGGAATCAAAACCTTTAGAGCGACTCCCGTTGACCTATAATCATGAAATCAAGTCATCCTGTCTATCGCTCGTATATACTTGAATAAAGTCTTTGATCAACAACGACCAATGAAAATGCCACAATTTTGACAGCTTACGTCAGTTTTATTGCATTTTGCATGCACGTAAGTATAAACAACCTCTGACTTTTTAAGATCTAAGAGTCTCGTGACATATCCTCTAAATCTGCAATTAAATATCAAGCCCATAATTGGAAAATAAACATAGGTATGTCATGGTCAACTTAGGCATTGTTTCTCTTAACCATAAAAACATATTTTTTCCTCCACCATAATGTGCATTTTAGTCACGAAATGGTAGACAAATAATGATATTATTACACTATTTCAAGTGATACTGAGTCATGATAGCTAGACTGTAATATATAACTTTACATATAGATATACGTGTTTGCAATAGATATATCTATTAGGATTTTTACACACGAACAATTTTGCCATCAATTATATAATTGAGGATTTGCCTAATTTGTGTAATTTCTCAGTCAGGATGAAACTAAATTAGATTTATTTATTGTTGACTAGCTCTTGCCCGCGGTTTCGCTCCAGTTATAGTTAGAAATTATCCCACGGGGACGTTTTAAAAATAGCTGTATATATGTCGGAAATGTCAGGATTTATTCCGTTAGGCTCAAGTATTATGTGGGCAGACGATGGGTTTCGTGCTATGAAAACAAACTGGGTGCAATACACTGTTTCTAGCAAAACTAACGAATTACTTGAAATTACAACTTAACACAATAACACGGGAAACAATGAATCGGGTACATTTCCAAAAGGTCTCACCTCGGCCGCGATCAGACATTGACTGTCGTCCTAGCGTCGAGCTGAAAACATCAGGGCTCTGTAAAGCACATTGTCGTGTTGGTAGACTTGTCAGTAGGTCACGTGACGTCTTATAGTGATTACCCAGAACTAGCTTTTTTTATTTTTTTTTCGGACGGGAAGTCATCAAATGACTGAAGGGAGTGACAGACTTGTACTGACTAAAACCCATCCATGTTCCTTCCTTGCCCTTTGTGTTCCAGGGCCGCGGTATCTTTCGAACAGTCCCGCTGCAAGAACTAGCTACAATGATAAAACTGACACTGAGCTAGTTGTCTATATCACTAAGTATAAATGATTAATTTTTAGTACTTTTTATGATTCAGCTATGTATCCCTAGCATGCTTCCCGTTTTAATAAGCTAATCATCATCATCTGCCTGCCTTTTCCCAGCTATGTTGGGGTCGGCTTCCAGTCTAACCGGATGCAGCTGAGTACCAGTGTTTTATACTGATCGACTGCCTATCTGACCTCCACAGCCCAGTTAATACTGCGTACTACTAAGCTTTTAATTATACAAATAGTACCTATTTGTTATAAACATATATCATTCATATCATTTGTTATATCGGACCAAAGGTAAAAGCCAAGGTCAGGGCTCCAGAGAGAGAACCTTCTAACACCACCTCGTCGTCCCCACTGGGTACGAATGGGAAAAAAGCACAGGTAATCAACGTATTTACAATAATTTTCTCAATTGACTCTCGGTCTATAGCGGAACGAGTGGGAAATAAAAAGTTCCAATCGTCACCACTGGGGAGGAACAATACTTTTTTTTCCTATTCGTACCCATTGGGGACGACGAGGTGGGGACGACCGGAAATAAACTCGTTATTCGATATAGCGGTTTTCGACTTAATGAGTTTTCGAACTGGCGTACCGCTCGTAAAGTTTTTCGAAATATTGTACGTCGCAATACCGTCATTCGAATTTTCATAATATCATTCCCGTTAAATCACCCAGCTTGTAATACTATACTCCCGTTTGTCAGTCGTTGAGCGCAAAATCGCCGCGTTTGCAAATACCCTAAATCATTATTATCATCGTAGCTCGTTCCCACGTAATATCCACTCGTGTGTAATGTACGTGTTTGTGTGCTATGTGTGACTGTATTGTATTAGGTCAGGTTTTCGCAACGGGTTCTGAGTTTTTTTTTATAACTAGCGGTGTCTGTGGTTTTCGATGTTATGCTAATTCTTGTTTTTGTATTGCATGCTGTTGTGATTTTTGAAGTAATTAATTGAAATTATATTTATTATCCTATCTTAACTATCCCTATCACTACATATTGTAAAAACAAAGTCCTCCGCCGCGTCTGTCTGTCTGTTCGCGATAAACTCAAAAACTACTGCACCGATTTTTACGCTGTTTTCACCAATGGATAGAGTGGTTCTCGAGGAAGGTTTTAGTACATAATTTGTTAAGTTTTTGTAGCGGGAACGGGATCAAAATTTCATGATTACTTTTGGTCGCGATAACCGACATCCACGCGGGCAAAGCCGCGGGCATCAGCTAGTAATATTATAAATGCGAAAGTAATTTTGTTTGTTTGTTTGTTTATACGCCTAAACCACTGAACCGATCATCCTAAAATTTTGCATATACGTTGATAGGTACACAGAAACAGACATAGGGTATCTTTCATCCCGACAAAAGTACTATTCCCGAGGAAAACAACAATAACGCTCTTATGATAATAGATGGCGCCACGTGTCTTTCGAATCATAATTGAATTATATTATTATTGAAACTTTAGTAGTGTGTTATGAGTTTATTTGTCAAATTTTTATTTATTCTTTCCACTTGATTCACAGGACTTCTACCTTGCTATTAAGTACTACGATTCATTTTTGATCTGCAATTCTGGTTAAGGAGCTTCCTCTTTGACCTAGTTCTACGATGACACCTGAGATTCCATACAGAGATTTTTGTCGTAGAACCGCCTCTTCTTCTTCTTCAAGCCTTGGCCACCGTGCTGAGTAATCTCTCCACTTTTGGTGGTTTTATGTCATGGCTATCCAGTTTCTTCCAGCCACATGAATGAGATCGTCTGTCCACTCCAGGGTTTTCTCCCCCCATCTTCGTGCCTGTCTACGGCATATATGGCCTACCCACTTCCACTTTCGTTTTGCTATCACTTCCGCTATGTCCGTGAGTTCGTCTCAGGAGATGCCCAACTTGGCTCGTTCCATAGCTCTCTGAGTGACTTGCATGCGCTGGTTAGTGTGTTTGATTAGCGTCCAAGTTTCGGCCCCGTACGTCATGACTGAGAGGAACACTGTAGAAACGCCTATTGATGAACAAAATTTAGACTGTGTCATAGAATTCTGAAATTGATCAATATTAAACTTATATTGTCACTGACGGCATATCTTCCGTGATACGGATTTATTTTGAGCTCCTGATATCAGGTTAACTGAAGGATGCAGGTAGATGGAAATAACTTGTTAAGAGCAGACAAATCTGTCTACCATCTTTCTTTGTCTTTTGCTACGTGCAGTACTGGAACTCGACAATAAGTCACGGCAAAACACAGTCACAGTATCACACGGTTTTGTGGAGTCCTTATCACGATGCCGGCCGCTGTGTCGAAATATCGGAAGCTCTCGATGATATCCCGTAAGTGCCAATACAGGGTAAGTTAGGAGTTAGCAGTAAATTAGGAGTTTTTCTTATAGTTCTGCCATGAAATAAGAATTAAATCTAGCACTCAACAAAGCCGAAAGCCACTTGTTCTAGACCATACCTGGGAAACTTCTAGTTACGGAGATATCGAGGGTCATAGTTCCAACTTTTTCACAAGTTTTTTTTTACATGTTTTCAATGTTTTTTTTTTTAATTAAGACACCTTCACGACCCCCGTTCTATTCAATCCATCCATCAGCACCATATTTTGAATGCGTTACATTAGTCCTACCGTAAAACATGATTTTTCACCCCAAAAAGAGAAGTCGTTTCCCAGCAATAATTTTTGCGTAAAGTTACTTAGTTTGACGGCTTCGTGAAGAGTCCATTAACACCCTGTATAGCTACGCAAAAAAAAGAAGTAAATCTATTTTCTAACCCAGAGTATTTCAAGGTCGGTCAATGATTCCATTACCTCCACTGCACTGAGATGCATTTTCCGGTCCAACCTACTTCTAGTTTTGCCCGTCTTGAATACCAAATAGTTTTGCTATGAATTTATTCATATATTATTTCGCTACATTTATATATACTTGAACATACTGATTTGGCATAGAGCATAGGTAGGATAACTGATTGGCTAGGGGAGCGGAGAATTTAAAATAGGTGTAGCGGTTTGTAGATCTATGTTTAGAAATAAGATTGTCACCTATTCGTGGCAGCAGTCTTATAAACTAACTCTTCACGAAGCCGTCAACCAAGCATTATGTACATTAAACTAAGTAACTTTACGCAAAAGTGCTGGGAGACGACTTTTGTTTTTGGGCTGAAAAATCACGTTTTACAGTAGGACTCAATGTAACGTACGCGTCAAAACATTGTGCTGATGGATGGATTGAATAATAAGGGGGTCCTGGAGGTGTTTAAAGTAAAATCTTACATTAAAAACATGTATTTAATAAAAAAAACTTGTGAAAAAGTTGGAACTTTGACCCTCAATATCTCTGTAACTAGAAGGTATAGTCTAGAACAAAAAAATGATCGCAATGACGGGGAGAACAAGTGCCTTTCGGCTTCGTTTAGAGTCTATTTACACCCTTTAGACATAGTATATTATGCCGCACCTTCTCTCCTGGCTGTCGTGCACAACTAATTGCACCCTCCAGGACTTGAAAGAGGAAAACGACAGAGCTGTCCAGGTTGCGTACTGGTCGGACAACATCTGGGTCATCGATTTTCAAAACTCAAAAGCATTTATTTGAATTAGACCATTACAGGCACTTTTGAATGTAAGAAAAACAAAGAAGGCTAAGCTACAGTCACAGACACAAGGCATAATAACTTGTGAAAGTACTGTAGTTGCCCATTCCAAAGCGTAGATCTCTATAGGGAAAAATGGGCAAGAAACTCCATGGACACTCTTTTCAATCAAAATATTGTTACAAAATTTTGGTAACATCATTCATGTTGAGATTTTACATATATGTGAGAACGATGTAGAAATAGGTGCACGTTAAGAGCGTCCAGAGTAAAAGATTATCAACAATTTAAAAACTTAAATAAACCGGGGCAGCCTAGAGATGACCAGTCCCAACCGACAGCGTCCGCTCACAAACATGACGCATGGATCAGCCCCATTCAACTCAACCATATTGAAGGGAGCTAAATGACCCGACACACGCGCCACCATCAGCGACACATTAGAGTGGGCATGACATTCTCTCAGCCACCAGGGTAAATTCAAGTCAATGAAACATAACTAAATGTAAATGGTAGCTTTACAGTACATAGTACTCACACATGTGCTATGCAGTTATATAATACTAAGAGATTGAATCTATACAATGCAAAGATATTATTACAATCTTCTGCAGCTTCCACAATAACTTCACATGGTAATCAATTAGTTTGCCCATATGGTTGATTGGAGAAGAAGATGAAGAAGCTGTCTTATTTGTCGACTTAGAGGCATTTGGAGGCTGGTCTCCATTCACATTAAACGTCATCATCATCAGTCTATAATGTTCCCACTGCTGGGATCACGATGTTTTCCTTCACCGTTTTTGAGAGCAGTGGTGATGAAATAAATTACACAAAGTAATGCGCCTGCCTGGGTTCGAACCCACGACTTACTGTTCGTAAGTCGGGGTCGCTGCCACTGGGCCACCGCTGCTCTCACATTAAACGTTCTAGAGGAATCTGCTTCTTTGGTCGCTGAGCATGAGGTCCTGGGTTCGATTTCCGGGTTGGGTAGATTGATATTGGGTTTTTTTCAGTAGCAGCCATGGAATCTGGATTTGTGTCCGGTTGATCGCAATAGGCTCGCCCCCTATCACATGGGATTTACACGTAACTTACGAAATGTGGGTGACTATTAGGTACACCTCTGTCTTACCGTTCAGGGATTACAGGCGTGATGTTATGTTATGTATATAAAAGAAAATGTATCTACTATGTAATGCTTTTACTTTATTGCGGAAAAACTGGATTTCGCGGAAAAAATATTATATAAAAAAAAATGTCCAAATAAAATCACGGTTGGCGATCTTAATGGTGGATGGGCCTTACTTCCTCTCTAAAAATCTTTTTTTACTGATGGGAAATCATCAAATGACTTTTCCCGCTCTGGGCGGAGCGGAAGGAAGTGTGTCAGACTTGTACTGACTAAAACCCATCCATGTTCCTTCCTTGCCCTTTGTGTTCCAGAGCCGCGGTATCTCTTCAGAACAGTCCCGCAGCCCTTAACTAATATCCTTGACAGCACAAAACAAAACGTTCCCTCTGTGGTTCCTTCAGATAAAGCACACTGATTCCTAAGTTCAAGAATTTGGGCTTGGCATCGATGAGTCATTGGTTACATAAGTAACCATCGGTTAGTTAACATCTAGCTATAACGAAGACAAACGCGTTCTGCTTGAACCGTCGACTACCGGCACAACTTTGTAATGGGGAGGTATTTCCTTGGTAAATCTAACTCAAATGTCATTTGTTTGAACTTTTGACTTTAACTGTCATATTTCATGGGAATAACGCAAATTGCACTGTTTCTGACGTCCACCAATCCTGTACCCGCGTCGTGGGTTATAGCCCAATCCATCGCATAGATAGAAGGCCTGTGTCCCAGCAGTGGGAATATTGTGGGCTGATTATGTAAAGCAACGTTTGACATTTATCGAGATTTTGTTGAGCTATTTGATATGAAACACATACTTATTTATATAAAACATCAACTCTAAATTACAGGATATTTCATCAAACTAAACACGGTAATTAAACCGTTACGCGTTACGAAACTCTAATTAAAAAGACTAAACTAAAAAGTTCTCAAAGAGACTCCGCATCAATCCATTTCATTTGCCTCAAAAAAAAAACTTAAAATGTAAAAGCATAAAGGGTGGCGAGCCAAAGAATTTCCCTTTTCAGCTTTTTTAAAAAGTACTTGTATGAAACCCGCATTCCTCTAAAGATTAGGCCGCACTCACACACGCGAACACCACGTGAAGAGACGCGTCGTACAGGCGTATAATACACACGTTTATTCGCCTGGGTGACGTGTGTGTACTTCTGACACACACATACGCCTCACTGTGATGTAATGCCAGCGTTGACGCCTGGCAGACATTTTTTATAGGCTCTGACGCAACTTTTTTTTATAAGCGTACTTGTTAGGCCGTTTGCAGGTTTTCCTCGTCTTGTTTGCTGTGGGTGGTTCCGTATTTGTTTTTTGTTGAATAAATATATGGTTGTGGAAATGTTTTGATGGTTTTTTTGGAAATAATGGTTTTTGGGAGACTGAAAATTGGAATTCTTTCGTGAAAAGGTATTATTACTTAAGTACCTACATAAAGCCCACGAACCTATATATTTATCCAAAATTAACCAAAACTAAACAACTATTGTTTAAAAAGGTTTGTGTGGGCACAAACACGCAAAAAACTTATTATAACTTATTATATGTCTTCATACCACATGATTTTACTGTGTAAATTCTAATTTTCATTGTTTGTGTAACTTTTAACTAACCTATACATTTTTTATTAACAGGTAAGTTATCCTACACCCAAGAAAAAATGGATGCATTCACCAACAATTATCGGGGTTTGTACAAACATTCACCTAAAAGTTACATTAGAGCATAAAATTAAAATTATTTCCAACATAAAAATATAACGCAGTGTGTATCGTTCCTTACGATGCACGTACAATACATAGAAACAGCGTATAACTGTAAAGCAAGGCTGCACACATAGGCAACAAGGACAGGTCAATACCCTCCGTTGCCTTGCACGAACGTAGCCGACATATACAACATCACTGTAGTGCGAGCGAGACGGCAACACTCCTCTCAGTCCCCCGTTTCAAACGAGGAACTCTCTGCGTGCGACAAAGATGACGCCATATTGCCGGAAAGGGATAGCTATATAAATATTATGACTGTTATTTCACTTCCTCCGCTGTGATGCAATAGCAATTTTACAGTAAAGCATCTATTTTGAGACAAAGATTCATTTATTTTTAGGATTTCGGTATTATTTATTGGTTAATTTTAATTATTGACAGTAAAGGTGTGTTTGAACCGGTTTTTACATTAAAGTATTTTTTTTAAGTTTATTATTAACTTACAACATTGTACTGCATGCTCTTTTGCTCGCTATAAATAATTTTGTAACAATTTTGCCACAACTGTGTGATATTTTTGGCGCGAAACAATGAAAATAGAACTTCTTGAATGAACACGGTTTGAAATTAAACTAATTAATTATTTTTACGTATAAAACTAACTATACAACAAAATAGGTGGTTGCTAAAAGATTAATTTTCTCACCCGTTATAAATTTATTACAGCGCCATCTGGCATCGGGTAGCGACATTTTATTATTGCTGATTAATTACCTATCATGCATGTCCTCATTTTCGGTCAATTCTCGCAACAAGCGAATCATACCGGAATATTCGAATGCGAGAAAATTCCGCTTGTTTAAACTCCAAAGTTTATCCTCTTGTTTCGAGGAAAATCGATTAAAAAAGCCATAACAGCAACTACGCATGCCCTAGTTTCAGCTCTGTGGAAATATCACGTCTTTTGTGGCGTTTTCAACCTACTCCGCAGTACATTTGAAAAAATCGGTGGGCCTAAGGAACGTGCCAAACCGTGTGTCATTGAACCCCTTCAAAAAGCTGCCGTGCACTCCCTGACCACTACAAAATTCGACCTTAAAACCTCCAGCTCAACGCTCAATATTGCACTCCATATTTCTAAAGGAAGAGTCCATTTTGAAAAATCCATCCCGACACTTACGCTCTTTCGTTCGAAATTCAAAAATGTAAAGACGCGCACACACTTGCACAGTATATACTACGCCACGCACAAGTGTTTGTCATGTATAAAGAAAGTACGTGTGAGCTTTCCCTGTGTTGAGTTACACAACCTCGATGTTTTGTCTTTTTTTAGCACGAACAAAAACTATTCCCATCTCCCTCTAGCCGACTGTTATGTAATAACGGTTGTTGTGATTTAGCCGCGTAACATTTTTCTCTCAAACCGCAGTCTCAGATTTTTAATCTGTCATTTTAGATCTGTAGTTTTTGATTAAAATATTTTAATTGCAATGCTGATTTAATCTTTTTTGAAGTCTTATTAGAGTCTAATTAGAGTCGTGGAAATAAGTCTGTATGATACTGTAATTACATGAACTTTTTGATTTTTAGAATGTTATTTTATTTTCAAAATATATGTGATGCGATAGGCCTATAAATAAACTCCACATGCTGTCAAAACGTATGCACTTCACACACACAAGTGCGTGTAAAGAGGTTATGTGTGGCAGGCGCGGCTCGGTGTGCCGTCGCTTGTATTCATTTCCTAGTTGCTCCCCCGATGGCCCGCTTGCAACATCTCGGTGTGAGCGGGTCTTTACGAATTCGGCGCGTACACGAAATTATTCTGAACGCGAGAATTCCAACTTTTTTTTAAGTGTCCTAGTGCTTGTGTTATTATCTGTGGTGTGTTGTGTGACAGTGATTTAATATAGAAATAATGGAATGATGTCAGAGGTTTGACGTTTTTTTCAACGTGTTCACAACTCGGTTTTGGCGGCAACTTTACGGCAACCATTTTTTTTTCTTCGAAAGTTTTTTACGTAACTTTTTTTGTGTTACAATTAATAATTAAGTTAAAATTACGCAATTAGAGGTGCGAAGTGAGTTTTGCATGTGAATTTTTAACAATCATTAACTGTTTAGTTAACTGTGTTGCCTACCCATAAAGTTTAAATTGGTCACGGTAACTTTAATAATGGAATAATAAGCTTAGTTAAGCGATGGTGCTGTTTGAAATTACACAGTTTTTTAACTTCCTAGCAAATTGTGTTTATTATTTTTTATGAAGATAGTGAATGTTATTATGGAATTCATTATGGTTACTTAACTCAGTTATAAAGAAATTAAGCAGATACAACAATGAATTAATTGTTGTTATGTTTGTTATTTATTATTATTGCCAGCAGGGACAATAGGTGCGAAGAATTTAGTATTGATAGCTTATCTTTAAAACTTATAAAAGCTTTATGTTTTTCCTTCCTGGTTTTAATCTTTAGAAACCATAGAGGACCGAACCTGACTTCCTATTACGATTTTTATAATCGCTTAGTAACAATTTAATTTACGTCCTTAAAAATATATTATAACTGAAACATAAATAATGAAAATGTGCTATTTTTAATAGTGTTCAGATTACTGGGAAACAATTGTAGGCATTTTATAAATTGTTTATTATACCTACTTATCAGACTTATTTATTTATACTTAAACTATGAAAATACTTTACTCATATAAAATACGGGTTTTGGTAATAAGTAAAATCTCTAAATGAATCTGTCTATTCAAATATCGGATCTGTATCTGTCCCTTGTAATTTAAAAATTTGATCCTGTTTTCAGATAAATTCAATCGTTGAAAATCAGCCATAATCTGAAAATATGAGATAGCTAAATTATTAAAAATTTAATAGAACTTTTCGTTCGATTCCATTTAATTGACAAAGATGTTTCAGTTTCGTTAAAGCCTTAAAAACTATCTAGCTCCTAGTATATATTTTATAAAAAAAACAAGTTCAAATATTAATTTCCTAAAAACACACCTTGAAACCATGATACAAAATGTAGGTTTAAGTCACAAAACAAAAGAAAAAAATACAAATAATGATAAAATATTGTAAGACCAATTCTAACAATTGTGCCAATCATAGAATATAAACCGCAACCGATTGTTTACATACACATTGATAAGCTGTATCTTGGTTTCGAGGTATAAGATAACCGTCTACCTAAGTTTCATGCTAAATTCATTTCCGTTAGCGAGATGTTCAAATACATATGAATTGCAAGAATCACTGTAGCTTTGATAAAGAAGAAGGCATTTTTGAAGAACAAAGTGATTGAAAGGGTGTATTGAATATATAACTTTGATCAAATTACAGGAATTGAAGTACTAAGTACAAAAATAAGCTACTAACACTGGTCATTTATAAGTCGACCAATGGCTCTGTGTAACAAATTAAAAAGCTGGTTGAACTATCAATTCAAATATGAAATTGCTCTGAACAATTATTAGTCACTGGTTTTTAACCACAGATACAGAAAAATATACAAACCTCTGTTTTTATATGAAATATACCTATTTATGTAACAAACAACAAGGCTCCATTGAAAGACTCATGCATGACCACACCATCAAAATCAGACAAAACTATGAAAAGGAATGCTGGTCTGTCTTCCTATCATGACAAGCAACTTCCTGATGTCACCACAAAAAGCATGACAAGCCAGGATACATCTTGACACTCTAACCCTAAGTAACAAAAGTCAACTAGCCAACTATTACCACACTATCAAGTTTCGGAGGGAGCACTTTAAATACAGCCTTCTCTTTCTCACCCATTGTGCCACAACGTAAAGAGAGGGACAGGGATAGTTAAATTGTCGAAAGATAAAGGATGACCTATTTTCAGGCCACGTGGTGTATAGGAAAGCAGTCTTGTAATTTCCTTGTTTAGTTACCAGGGATATTTGAAGGGGCCAGTTATTAAAGAGATTGATTCTAAAAGGGGCTGAATATAAATGAATGGTTATTATTTTGCATATGTACGTAATATTACGTGGGGTTTTGTTGAAACGGGATAAGATGTGAACAGCTAAGTTGTAACAATATGACGTCGTGAGAAACGTTTAAAGTCACGCACAGCAGTAATTTATTGTAGTTTGAAGACTAACAGGGCTTGTAACTGTGCTAGCTTCAAGAGAAATGGGTTAATTGTACGTTATTGGTATTGAGTTAACAACAAACTGTAGTTTTAACAGTTTTAGAAGAGTAAAAAGCACTTTCTTGTGGTTACAGAAAATGCTCCATTCTGAAAGCTCCAAGACCTATCTGAAAACGAAATTTCAATTTTTCAGCAGTTCTAACTATAAAAAGTTTTATTTAATAACCAAGTCATGTATGCCATCATTCTGACTCCAAAATCGCCCAAAAAATATGTATTTTCTTTGTTTATCTCAAAAAAAATCAATCAGCAATACCCAAAAATACGTAAACAATGCAATTCGACCTCAAACTTGTAACATATGTAGGTCAACCGCAGGTCACAGCCTGACACGTTTTAGGCTAGCTCTCGAACGGCCCTAATCTGACCTCTGCGACCTTGGATCTCAGGTTCAATAGGATTCGAGGTCAAAGTTGAACTCCTGCCCCAGTTGTGGACGGAAACTGAATAACTGAATTATCTGAAGGACGCTGGGTTGCAGGGCGGAGCGATAATTGCTATTTTTTTTTTCATTTTGTTTATATTTTGGATTGCATTTTAGATGAATACACTGATTAGGAACTAAACATACCAATACAATGTACTTTTAATAACGAATAATCTCCATCATAGTATTTTTTCATGTTGGGAACTTTTACCATGTAAAATAATTTATATGATGAAGCCCAGTTACATTTTTTGATGAAGTAAATAGCCGTGAAGTCTTTCTTAATTTACTTAATTAACTACAATTTTCACAAAAAATAAACAATCAGCATCAATAAAAAAATCTTTACCAATAGTATTTCCAAAGGATTTCACTAGAATTTTTCCACATACAACATTATCGATTCAATGCCTCTACGCGTACGTCGCATACAAAATATACTATTACCGCCTAGCTAGACATTTCTAGATTAGTCTGGTTACGTAATACTGACTACTACGCCGTTCAAATGTTATGTATGCTGCTTTCATGAATTAATTTATTTTTAATTTAAGTATTTTCACGCGGCTATTTCTTTGTGGGATTTTAGTCATTTTCCATATTCGCATGTTATTTATTTATTTACAACGGTTGTATTAATAACCAATTACAGTAACTAAAATTATAACAATAAAAGAGATAACATATTAAAACATACAAAAGACCAAAGTAAAGCAAAATTTGATACTCTCATAAATTCAGTACTTCTGACATACCAAAACAATCTTCGTCCATCCATCCGCAAACAGATCGTCTGTTGGATTTAAATCCAAGAGGTCACTAAGCGCGGCCAGAGTGCGAGGAATTGGCGACTTAGCATGTGCAACAGTACGACATGGAGGCACGGCAAACAGCCTGTTTTCACCAATGAATAGAGTGGTTCTCGAGGAAGGTTTTAGTATATAATTGTCAAGTTTTTGTTGCGGGAACGGGATCAAAATTTTATGATTAGTTAGACTCTTAATGAAGCCGAAAGGCACTTGTTCCCCCCGTCATCGTCATTGCGATCATTTTTTTGTTCTAGACCATACCTGGGAACCTTCTAGTTAGGTAGATATTGGGGGTCAAAGTTCCATCTTTTTTTTTTAATTCATGTTTTAATCTCAGTTTTGAATGTTTTTTTTTTACATAAGACACCTTCACGACTCCCGTGCTATTCAATTCATCCATCAACGCAAGGTTTTTTTAACTCCAAAAAGAAAGTCGTGTCCCAGCAACAATTTTTGAGTAAAGATTGATGTACATATTGCTTGGTTGACGGCTTCGTGAAGAGTCCGTTTACAACCTGTATACACATGCACTTCACATACAACTTTGTATTATTAGTTAACATTCTCTAAAGAGCCCCCCTCTAAATCTGATAAAAATCGTGTATAGTAGGGTTGGTTCATATCTTATAATATTATCTAGTACCACCCCCTATATTTGGTTTCACTTTTTTAGTTGATATTAGGTATGATAAAAATTTGATAGCTGTAGTAACTTTTTTAATTAATGTTTTTATAAGTCTCAAGATAATTTGTCAAAAAAATGTGGCTTAGTGTGAACGGGGCCTTAGATTTTTAATTGCACAAAAAAAAAACATATAAAATAGATGGATAAATTTTAACACAGCGGTCAGTACTTCTAGCTAAAGATTTCAAATAAAAAAAGCACTGAATAAAGTGATTTAATTTTGACCTAAGATAATAAACTGCGAGCATTTTTAGTGTATTTTCGTAAGCTGATTTTTTTTCTTGTAAGTTATCTAATGTGTTTTTCTTATTTTTTTTTACCATTGTCCTTATTTTGGTGGTCTGAATGATTTCTAAAAGTTTGTCCATCTATTTTAATGGAACCTTATATATTACTTGTGCGTTTTTTACGTACTTATGTTCCATTCCTAACATGAAGTAATTCTTTACCAGTCTTTTTGCTTGAAAAAAAAACAATGCGACTCTTTTGAATACCTCTAACATATGACGTCACTTTTATAAAGGCTCTGAAAGGAATTTTTATCTCAAAGGAACCCTTTTTGTATTCAAGACTGCGAGCTTAGCCTTGGAATTCGCTAAGATTTAGCAGTGGGGATCGATTACGATACCGACTTTATACATTACCTAACTAACTTGAATACGGTTTCATAATGCTTAATAGCAAACGCATAACGCTCAAACAACTTGTTTTATCCAGTATTAATCAATATTTAAACATTATTCAGTTCAATTAAGTTAGGTGCGGTTTTGGCGGCATGGGCGAAAAAGTTTGGTTAGAAAGGTGCGGTGGTAACGCCATCTAGCGTTGAGTAGCCGTACTTTTACAAATTACGTTGCAGCAAATACGTTAATGATTGACAGAAAAATATGTTCTGTACTGATTACGAGTCAAGAATTTGATAATTAATTTTTCACAGCATTTCAAGTGTGATAATAATTCCTTCATCAACATTTAGCTAAGAAACTCGCTACTAGATGGCGCTGAGCATCCTGCGTAACACTTGGGTCACCGACCGGCCACACACTATGTCATAATATTTTTTTATAGCAAACTGCATAGTTACGATAATCGTTCACTGACCGATTGGCATTTATTGTTTTGTTTTAATTTACTTTTGCTCATAACAATAATGGCGGCGCTAATCGGGTACGAACTGAACTG
The DNA here is from genome assembly GCA_950005105.1 of Lycophotia porphyrea. Lineage (NCBI taxonomy): Eukaryota > Metazoa > Arthropoda > Insecta > Lepidoptera > Noctuidae > Lycophotia > Lycophotia porphyrea. The sequence goes on along the minus strand of OX465410.1, from coordinate 4,466,441 downwards.
CAGTTGCTTATTTTCTAGTATTTATTACGCTTCGGTAATTACTCACACTTTATTTAGGTATTTTCCATGGTTTTGTGTCGATACTGGTACAGTACCTCTTTTTATTTATTTGTGGTAATACTGCTTATTTTTATTTAGGTACTTTGGTCTCGCCTTATCGGCGCCCGATAGTACCTAAAAGTAATGTCTAGGTTCTCGTAGGGAATTGTCGATGTTCAAATTAAGAATACTCTGTTGAATTTTTAGTCCTGCTTAGTTTTTAAAGACAAAGGTTTTCGCAAGTACCGTAGGTTACACAAAAGATGAAAAACGCGGATATTGTTCTTATCGAAATCGGTTAAAATTTTCTGCCAATTGAGCTAGCCACAGTTAAAGGCATATGATAGCCCCCATATGAGAGGTTACGTCCAGAAAAGTACTATCACACTACCTAACTTATATCCACAACCAAAATCACATCCCTTTAGTAGGTATTTGCCATAGAAAAAGTAGGGTTTAGAGTCACATATCATACATAATTACCTAAACCTTAATTATTGATGGACCTTTGATTATACATATTTCTGTATAAATCTGCAGCCAATTTAAACCACAGTTTGACTTAGCAACTACGAGTATCATTTAATTTTAGCGGCACGATGTATAAGATGCCAACGCAAGCAACGGTAACAGCAGCTGTTAAACGCACCTGTAACATAAATGGCTTCGCGGTAGGTGCTTAGCGGTATCGGCAGGGGTACGGTATAGCTACCAGTATTTAATTGAACGAGGTAATCTGACAGAGGCCACTTGTAAGGTAATCTATTAACTAGTAAATTCAGTATGGTAGACTGTGAGGGTCAACGTAGTTAACAAATCTTCTATACTATCTATACAAAAAAGAAAGAATTTTTGTATTGAATTAACTCAAAAATTGCTGGACCGATTTTAACCATTTTTTCTTCAATAGAAAGCTAAATTATCAGGAAGTAACATAAGCTATAAATTATATTTATTTCATGTAAATTAGCCGAGCTATCGCAATTTTTGCAAACGAAGTCGCGGGTGAAGTGTTAGGAATGTATAAGGAAAAAAGTCCTAAAAATTCAGGCAAGATATTTGCCTCTTCCACCGCGTCGTCGATGGCAGTGCAAAGGTCACTTTTACTCACTGGCTATCTTCTAGAGCTCAGCTCCTACTCCTGGATCTGAAATGCGCAGGCTACCTTTTTGATGTAGTCATCCTTGACTACATCAAAAAAGGTAGCCTGTGCATTTAAACAAAAAAAATAAGGCGGTTTTTATTTAAAAAATATGGGGAATGATCAGAAGTCGCTGTCTCAGTGGTTACTGAGACAGCGACTTTCTAAAGTCTACTTTCAGCCAAGAAATTCCAACCAATCTAGTTGTTTTCTGGTATGCATAAACCGAATCCTGATTATACATATACAATAATTTTTAAGGGTTTTTGGGAGTAATTTCAGTCTGTAACAAATATTTAAACGCTTCACACAATTAAAATGCTTTTTTATCCGGTTAAGTGTTAGGGTAAGTAAGATTTGTGCCTTTGAACGCATCCAAAATTCCGAAGAATTTCATTCTGAGTGAGCGTATATTTTTAACCCATCAAATCATTCAAATTGTAATCCTCTTTCTATATTTGGAAGGCAACACAACGAACATACGTTTACGCCCACATAATTGGACAAGAGTATACTTCTTGCTTTAATAAAATAATAAATGACACATCAATACTCTAATGAGTAATAGGCTCAGATCAGAGATGCAAAACCTTTGTGTTTTTGCTAAGTCATCATTATCTTGCCTTTTTTACCGAGATTCTCGTAAGTTTTTTTTATTAAAACGATGACTATAAGCTGACAAAGCGTGCTTTAGCAGCTTTAGCAGACTATTTTCGTAAAATTGGACAATCTAGAGAGATCTGTGGATACCACAAGGTTGATACTCTAAGAAATTTGAATTCTCAACCAATTTTTTTTTTAATTAGCCTTTTCTGTCCCACTGCTGAGCAAAGGCCTGCAACTCTCCGGCTGTTTTGCTTTCTCTAGCCAATCAGTCAGGAACGAGTTCAAAACGTCCCGCGGTGACGACGACCGTCTGCAGGCAACCACTGTGTGTCGATTCTAGCCAATCTGTCCTGACCCATCCTGGAAATGTGACCCGCCCAGTCCTATTTTAACCTCGCAGGCTTTTCGCCAACATCAGCGATGCCTATCTTAGAGATTGTGGTGTTGCGTATCATATCAACCTATAAGCCAGTCATTTCAGAAAACACAATATCGAAATTCATAAATAAATGTAGTAACTTCTAATAACTTACCTAACCTTTTTAACTTTTATTATTGCTTGTCATATAACCAACCAAAGGTTTGCAACGCCTGCCACAGATAGTTTAGAATACAAAAGCGGATGATTAATTACTATCCTATGTATAATTGATGATTTTTTAAATGCTATGCCTTCTGGTACCAATACATTAGTTTTTTATTGCCATGTGTTACAATAGCAATTTTTCTTTCAATTATGTTTTTTGTCGGTTGGCATTATTATAGTGATTTCATTGTATGTGTTGTGGTTACTGAGACAGCGACTTTCTAAAGTCTACTTTCAGCCAAGAAATTCCAACCAATCTAGTTGTTTTCTGGTATGCATAAACCGAATCCTGATTATACATATACAATAATTTTTAAGGGTTTTTGGGAGTAATTTCAGTCTGTAACAAATATTTAAACGCTTCACACAATTAAAATGCTTTTTTATCCGGTTAAGTGTTAGGGTAAGTAAGATTTGTGCCTTTGAACGCATCCAAAATTCCGAAGAATTTCATTCTGAGTGAGCGTATATTTTTAACCCATCAAATCATTCAAATTGTAATCCTCTTTCTATATTTGGAAGGCAACACAACGAACATACGTTTACGCCCACATAATTGGACAAGAGTATACTTCTTGCTTTAATAAAATAATAAATGACACATCAATACTCTAATGAGTAATAGGCTCAGATCAGAGATGCAAAACCTTTGTGTTTTTGCTAAGTCATCATTATCTTGCCTTTTTTACCGAGATTCTCGTAAGTTTTTTTTATTAAAACGATGACTATAAGCTGACAAAGCGTGCTTTAGCAGCTTTAGCAGACTATTTTCGTAAAATTGGACAATCTAGAGAGATCTGTGGATACCACAAGGTTGATACTCTAAGAAATTTGAATTCTCAACCAATTTTTTTTTTAATTAGCCTTTTCTGTCCCACTGCTGAGCAAAGGCCTGCAACTCTCCGGCTGTTTTGCTTTCTCTAGCCAATCAGTCAGGAACGAGTTCAAAACGTCCCGCGGTGACGACGACCGTCTGCAGGCAACCACTGTGTGTCGATTCTAGCCAATCTGTCCTGACCCATCCTGGAAATGTGACCCGCCCAGTCCTATTTTAACCTCGCAGGCTTTTCGCCAACATCAGCGATGCCTATCTTAGAGATTGTGGTGTTGCGTATCATATCAACCTATAAGCCAGTCATTTCAGAAAACACAATATCGAAATTCATAAATAAATGTAGTAACTTCTAATAACTTACCTAACCTTTTTAACTTTTATTATTGCTTGTCATATAACCAACCAAAGGTTTGCAACGCCTGCCACAGATAGTTTAGAATACAAAAGCGGATGATTAATTACTATCCTATGTATAATTGATGATTTTTTAAATGCTATGCCTTCTGGTACCAATACATTAGTTTTTTATTGCCATGTGTTACAATAGCAATTTTTCTTTCAATTATGTTTTTTGTCGGTTGGCATTATTATAGTGATTTCATTGTATGTGTTGTGGTTCAGGTTATTTGGTATCAATGAAGATTTTTTTGTTCGAATTCTGACAAGATTCTTATGGGTAGACAATAATAATTACCTATTAATTTCGCGTTCATTTTACATAGAAATACCTACTCTGTAGAGAAATGCTGACGTGATTTTATGTTATCTTGAAAATCACGATGTTTTGTCAAGGCAACCATCTTGGAATTGCACAAGAAAATCCTACGCAGCGCTTTGAAGTCTGAACTTCGAACAACTCATTCGCAAATGAATAAATGCTTACAAAACTTTATGCAAAACAAACAATAAAACGATGATTGCAATAAAAATACACATTTTTCCTTGACGAGGTACGTATTGCATGGAAAAAATAAATCAAGCATGCGTCATAAGAGGTACATAATACGAAGATAAGCCCGCGCAAGGGGTCGTTCACCTCAGTTTGGCAGTTTGAACTTTGGTACAGCCGCTCGACAATAGATGGCAGTTTTCTCAAATTTGGACAGTTTTTATTTACGACATAGTAAAATGTTATAGGAATTCTAGATCGTTTGGAGTTCAGTGATTCGTTGTTTTTACGTGTTAGTGTGTTACTGAGTTTAAACGTGGATCTATTGACTATGTAAGATTGTAACCGTTTAGAGCTCTTCGCAGTAGGAATTAAACTCTTCATTGTTTGACTTTAGATTTTTACTCATTTAGTACGATTATAGAATCTTTTCCAATACAAAATTAACTATAACCTTAATGATTGTTTTCCTCATTCTTTCTGTTTCATACAACCAAATTGATAATCATCCATTTTGTTACTGTAGCCCTAATTGTCCATATTTGACATAAGCATGTATTAGGTACCAATATACTAGGTATCATTAATACCGTTGATATGACATCAGATACAGATTTATCGAAAAACCTTGCCAGATTCCCACACAATCACTTGTAACAATACCTCGCAAGATTAATATAAGCAACCGACATATTTTATCTACATCTGGTTATTAATACACCGTCTCATTTTTTCAACACTCACAATAAAATTTAATACACTTGAATCCATTACAAACATTACCAAAATAGTAGCACAATCATTTCTGATAGGGTGTAATTCAAACTCGGTTCATTCACCCTCAAGTTTGACCTTTAGTGTGTCTACTCGATAAGAGATGGCGCTGTTCAAAGGTATTTCCCGGGTACGTCTGGTGTAGAGTGCGTTGCTCTTTACCTCAGGTTGTTGGACCCAACGAAAATGTTTTGGTAAAAAACTGAATAAGTAGTATTGTTAATTTATTTGTTTATCAAATGGCTTATCTTTCTTGTTGGTCTCTTATTGTTTGAACGTGCGTTAGTCATTGATATCATGTTTTAAAGAAAGGCAATTGCATTCGGTGTTTTTAATCCCGGAAGGGCCGAAATGTGTTGATGTGAATCGGAATTTTTGTGAATGTTTACCTTACACACACACATATATACATTTTAGCTCGGTGCTCGCTAAACGTGTTTCCTCTTTCAATAAAAGACCTAACTTAAGAGATATTTCGAATTAAACAGGAAAAAAATATATACTAGAAGGAATCTATTGCATTTTTTAGAAGTACATTAAGTTAGTTGTTTAACCATAATCTTATATGGGAAAAACATTAAATGTACTAAAACATGGGTGTCCTCTAGTTCCTCTACATACCAAAACAAGGGAAAAAATAATGTATTGTTTATTTTTCGTGCAATTCTGTATAGTTACAGCCGACATACAAATAATATATACCTAAAAATATTTGTTTTATGTTTCCTATAAGGTACAATAGGCGTCATATTGTACTAAAGGGTAAATAAGGCAAATGTCTCGATAATGCTTACTAACAATAATATTACCCAGAATAGCCGAAAGTGTGTCAATGACCTAGAAAAATAAACTCCATGGGGATTCTAATTATTATAATTGAATAATATACTTGGAATTGACATTGCAGTGTCAAATGGTACAGGAAAAATGGCTTCCTTCCTCGTCGGTTCCTTTCAAATGTGTAACATATCGCTTGTATATCTCAAAGGTCTAGGCAGAGATGTATACACAATTATAGTAAACTCAGTGACTATAATTCACCAGCTATGTTTAAGTCTTGAGACGTAAACATAACTGCGCCTATTGCCATCAAATGGGCACAAATCTATACTAGCTACTACTAGAATTTAAACATACATAACATCACGCCTGTAATCCCCGTAGGGTTAGGCAGAGGTGTACCTAATAGTTCACCCACATTTCGCCAGTTATGTTTAAGTCCCATATAATAGGTTGCGATCCTATTGCCATCAACCGGGCACAAATCCAGACTCCGTGGCTGCTATTATAATATTATATTAGAATTTCTGATGGAAAAACCTAACTTTGTCCAAATCGGGAATGAAATCAAAGACTTCAGGTAAGCAGCCGCGCTCGCGAATACTAGACCAAAGAGGGAACAAATTCCTTCCAATTTTATACAGTCTGAACACAATATATATCTTCTCGCTTGTTTTCCTTAAAGGGTTAGATATAGGTGTAAAAAAACAATAAATTATCCCCTACCTGGCACCGAACCCAGGCTCTCAAACTCAACAATAATCTTTGTGATCACTAGACTAAAGACTCAGTTTATAATCTCCGAAATCCTTTTCTGTTCAAAATCTATTCCTCAATTACAACTAATAGAAAAATATTTGTCATTTAATTGAGTTCAACGACCGACGAGTTGGACTAGACGGTCCATAGATAAACACATGCATTGACTCACATACAAGCTTTGTCAATGGTTTTAATCATATTTTATCCTTCTACTGTGTTCCCAAGTATATTCTGATTCATTCTGCTAAAGGTACAAGCCACAGATGCGTTTAAAATTAAATACTAGCTTTGGCTCGCGGTTTCACCCGCTTGCTCAGCTCCTTAGACTCGCAGCGTGATGTTAAAAAGTCTGTAACGTTCTTCAAGAATTGAACTATCTAATACAAAAAGATTTTTTCAAACCCGACTTGTAGTTCCCGAGATAAAAAAAAAAACAAACAAACTCAATTATATTATTTTAGTATATAGTAAGATTTTAAAGAATAGCTAAAACACGGTCAATCTCATATCGTATTACCCAGTACTAACTGGGTTGTGGAGGTCAGATAGGTATTCGTTCAGTGTAAAACACTGGTATGCAGTTGCAATCAGTTAGACTGGATGCCGACCCCAACATGGGAAAAAGCTAGAGATCTTGAACATAACTGGGAATTTCTAGGCTGGTAGGGTAGCCCACCACAAAGTAGCTGGAAATGAACTGGGTATTAAAAAACTGGACGGAGTCGGACTCACGCACGAAGGGTTCTGTACCATTATCTATACAACATTAGACAAAAACGGCAAAAAAATCACGTTTGCTGTATATAAATATTTATTTTATTTTAATTTAATTATTTATTTGTAAAGTGAATATACAATTAAATATTCTGTTAATATTTCAAGCGTCTACCTATCGCCGTTATTAATATCGAGCAAAAAAACGGCAAGAAATCACGTTTGTTGTGTGGGAGCCCCCCTTAAATATTTTATTCTGTTTTTATTATTTGTTGTTATAGCGGCAACAGAAATACATCATCTGTGAAAATATCAACTGTCTAGCTATCACGGTTCATGAGATACAGCCTAGTGACAGACGGACAGACAGACAGACGGACGGACAGCGGAGTCTTAGTAATAGGGTCCCGTTTTACCCTTTGGGTACGGAAACCTAAAAAGTGGGTTGTGTACGTCTAATTTTATTTGGTAAATAATGGTTGACTTACATTATTATACATATAAGAAGGAGTCATTTGGACATACCAATTTTTATTTATATTATGTATGTCTCTGCTCTACGATTAATAACATTTTATCTTCAATTACATACTTGAGTATTCGTATTTATTTTTGATACGAGGAAACATAATAATTACGCTTTCTCGCAACCGGCGTGCGTGTATGACCAGATGTATGAACGTGGACGAGGCAAAAGGAGTATGTAAGGATCGTAGCAGGTGGCGTTCTGTGGTTTCTGTCTACCCCCATGGGAAAAGGGCGTGAGTTTATGTATGATTTGACTTCTATATAACGCCATGTTTGATGTTTTAACGGAAGGAATCAAACAATTAACAATTATTCCTTGATGAGAATTTATCTGAATTTGATAGGATAATTAATATTAATAGGAAATCAACATAGTTGGGGAGAGAACATAACCTCCTCCTTTTTTTGAAGTCGGTAAAAAAGGATTTTGACCCAATAGCGTATTAGGGGCAAGAATCGTATTTATTTCAATTTCGACTAATATAATCTTATAACAACACAACTTTAAGCTACAATTAAATTAAATAAATTTTATTATTATTATATTTATTTAATTTTGTTTGTGAACGCACCCACGATACAGAAGAAATTACTAGTGTGGGGCAAAGTTTAAAAAAAAAAAAACTGGTTAAAATCAAAATAAATTATGTAAGGTATTTATTTTAATTATTGTTAAAAGAACGCAACTTTACGTAGTAATTCGCAATCATCATCATTTCAGCCGAAATATGTCCACTGTTGGACATAGGCCTTCCCTAAGTGTCGCCACATTCACCGGCCCCGTGAGGCTGGCATCCAGCGGATCCCCGCAACCACTAGTACTCGAAAAGTTCTGGAGTGGCGACCGCGAACCGGAAGACGTTGCGTTGGAAAGCCTCCCAATAGGTGTACCGATGACCTGGTGAAGGTTGCGGGGATCCGCTAGATTCGCAATAAATTAAAAAAAAAAAATCCGAGATAATTATTTCGCAACATTAATTTCCAAAAAAAGCAAAACTCAAACTTCCGCATTAAACCATCACCAATCAAGGCAACGTAACCTTCATCACAGATAAACGATTCTAAATTCAAAACAAACTTCTAAATTCAAATGCAGTCGCCCAATGACGTCACTCGATGATTAGCCATACTATCAGCTGACGTAAGCTGTCAAAGTATCGCTATCTCGCTCTAACATTATTTATAAGCGGCCAGCGACCGGGTCAATGAACTGCCAAAATTCTTGGGTTCAATGAACGACCGGGAGTTGAACGCTCGACTTCGTTGAGTACTTACTTTGCTATTTTTTTTCTGTATGTAAGGTTTGTACCGTTTTTCACTACGTTTGGAAGATTTTTTTGGATTTTTGGAGCAGGATAACATAGGGTATGTTTTTTGGAGTAAATGTGGGCGAAAATTTAATTAGAAATGCTGTTTTTTTATGTGTTTTCTTTTTTTTTGTTTGAGATCTGCTTGTGGTTTTTAGGTAAAACCGTAAGTTTTATAAAAATTACGTGTCTGTAGTTACATTTTTGCATACTAAAATATTAACAAAAAAAAAATGCGTGCTTTAATAGAATTGATTCACGTAAACAGCATATTTTTGGCACATATGTCTTTAAAAATAAAACTCAACGAATGTTTCAAATATGTATAATGTTTTCTTAATGTTCTGTTTCCTCTAATAATAAAGTTTATTTAGTGTTCAATAAGATTTTGTCATAAAATTTATTTAATACTTTTTAAATGACGCCAATAAATTCAGAAAAAATAAAATATTCATACATTTATGTTTGCAACAATGTAAAACACATTTCTATCAATAATAAACAAACTGGATAAAAACAACGCAGGTTGAAACACTACAAAGAATTTGTTCGGAGGTCAACGACACTTTATTTGGGTAATGTGAACCTAGAAACAAAGTACGGAGAACAGAAAACGAATCCTGATGAGAAATCGAGGAATACAATTACTTTTAGAAGAAAAAGTTTTACAATAAAATCCATTTTTAACCAATGTCAACGCAAAATTCGTTTTCCTTTTCCGAAAAAAAAGTACTCTTGTTTTTTTTTTTGTTTTAAAAATGGAATATAACTTGACATATTTGGTTTTATAAAGCACTAATTGTAATCAGGTTTTTGGTGAGTAAATCTGAAAATCTGCTGTCAAACTGTTAGCTGGTTGAATTGGTTGGCCAAAATATGAATAAATAATCATTTGAGTTCTGAGTGTGTTTTATATTTGAATAGGTTTTTAAAATTTGACAAATGTTTAAGAAAATGTGGAAAAAGTACAATATTATCTGGTACTATTAAATTCTGCTAAGTAAAACAGTAAAACACCGGGAGAGTTAGAAGAGAATGGGGGAGGCCTTTGCCCAGCAGTGGGAACCTAATTTCATAACAAATTAATATTGTTTTCACATACCTAATCTCCTAAACTACTGAACCGATTTCCGTAGAACTTTCGCTGTTTTCTAGAGCAATTTATCATCACGCCGAGTTATTAGGGAACCAGGCTACGCAGTGTAGTAATGACAAGGTCGTCGTTACTCTGTATAGTTTAATTAATGAGTGTTTATGAGCCAGAAGCCCTCTGGGTCAGTCAACAAGAATGGATCAGAAAATATAGAACGTATGAAATGTCATATCTCATCATCATTAATACTTGGGGCCATTAATAATATAAACCTGTATGTGACTGACTGTAATCAACTTGCAATGTTCCCACAGCTGGGAGTCACACCTCTCTAGGAAAGAGTGGGCTGCCACCATCCACCTTTGGAGCCCAGTGCATTTTGGTAGATAACACAAGTCTTTGAATTTTTGGTTCTAGGACATGCCGGTTTCCTCACGATGATTTCCTTCACCGTTTTGAGAGCTCATCATCTGCCCAGCCTTTCCCAACTATGTTGGGGTCGGCTTCCAGTCTAACCGGATGCAGCTGAATACCAGTATTTTACATGGAGCGACTGCCTATCTGACCTCCACAACCCAGTTAGTACTGGGTAATTCAAACCCCTTGGTTACCCCTTGGTTGTTTGTCGTTTTGAGAGCTGTGGTGATGAAATACATTACACAAAGTATTGTGACTGGAAGCCGTCCTCAACATAATAGGGAAAAGGCTAGGTTGATGATATGCTGAGGTGGTAGATGGGCTGAATGATCAGGGTCTAACTGACGTACCTTTAAGTATTGCTATGAGGAGCCTAAAGAGTGTAAACAGACTCTTAACGAAGCCGAAAGGCACTTGTTCTCCTCGTCATTGCGATCATTTTTTTATTCTAGACTATACCTTCTAGTTACGGAGATATTGGGGGTCAAAGTTCCAAGTTTTCAGAAGTTTTATTTTAAATAAATGTTTTTAATGTTTTTTTTTTACTTAAGACACCTCCACGGCCCCCGTATTATTTAATCCATCCATCAGCACAATGTTATGAATGCGTTACATTGAGTCCTACCGTAAAACGTGATTTTTCACCCCAAAAAAAAAGTTGTTTCCCAGCAATAATTTTTGCCGAAAGTTACTAAGTTTGATGTACAGAATGCTTGGTTGACGGCTTCGTGAAGAGTCCGTTTACACCCTGTATTTTAAAACCTAACTGTAATAAACCTTTGATATCACGTTTAGATTCCAAAGGTCAGAGCTCATTGTTAGGTCGATCGCGCATAGACAATGTAGAGGCAGACAGACATGTGCTGACGTCACGTTTTCATTATGCCCGTAATCTAGCTATCTAGATGGGATTAATGACAGATAGCGGTCGCCATTTTGGAAGAGCCCGTGGCTAAATAATAACAGCCGCTCGGGTCGATTTTTAGCGATCGGGTCGTTAAGCCGTGCTTGCCTAGGTTGGTCTGTGGATGGGTAACCACCCCTACATACCGAGTTTCCTACGTGCCTCGGAAAGCACGTTAAGCCGTTGCTCCCGGCTGTCATTTGTAGATCTTTGACAGTCGTCACAGGTAGTCAGTGGCCCCAAAAAGTCTGACAACCAGTTTTACCAAGGGGTATCATATTACCCAGTACTAACTAGGTTGTGGAGGTCAGATAGGTAGTCGCTCCATGTAAAATACTGGTATTCAGCTGCATCCGGTTAGACTGGAAGCCGACCCCAACATAGTTTGGAAAAAGCTAGGTTGATGATGAGGGACCGCCATTTCGGGTTACTAATGTATCAACCGTTTAAGAAATATTGCGTGTAAGACCCGGGTGAGACTCGCACTGATCTAGGAAGTATGGCATAATTGCAATGCCTCTATGGTTCAGCAGTCGCAAGCGCGATTGATGAGCATGACTTCTGGGTTTCATTCCCAGGTCGAGCGAAGTGTTGTTGGGTTTTTCTATCAGGAATTCCTCAGTAGCAGCTACGGAATCTGAATTTGTGCTCAGTTGGCAATAGGCTCGCCCCCTATTACACGAGACTTAAACACAACTGGCGAAATGTGGGTGTACTATTAGGTACACCTCTGCCTAACCCTAAGGGATTACAGGCGTGATGGTATGTAGTATGGTAGAAATAGACGTGCTGCGCCGTCCCCAAATAATTTGGGATAAGGGCAGCAATGAAGACGATTATACAGGGTGTAAACAGACTCTTCACGAAGCCGTCAACCAAGCATTATGTACAGACGCCAGCAGGTCAAGCTACCCGAAACTGTCAGATTTTCCCAAACTACCTTGAACTTAATACATTAGAAATAAAGTCGAAAATCTATTAAAGAAATCTGACAGATTGTAGTAGCTTGATGTGCTGGCGTCTGTACATCAAACTAAGTAACTTTACGCAAAAATTAGTGCTGGGAAACGACTTTTTTTTTTCGGCTGAAAAATCGCGTTTTACAGTACGACTCAATGAAACGCACTCAAAACATTGTGCTGATGGATGGATTGAACAGTAACATTAAAACATGTATTTAATAAATACTTGTGAAAAAGTTGGAACTTTGACCCCCAATATCTCCGTAACTAGAAGGTTCCCAGGTGTGGTCTAGAACAAAAAAATGATCGCAATGATGGGGATAACAAGTGCCTTTCGGCTTCGTTAAGAGTCTGTTTACACCCTTTATTAGTTCATAAACTAAACTAATATCACGCCAGTAATTTTCAAAGGGATGGACACCGACTATTAACTATGGTGAAGTCCCATTCTCCTTTATTATTAGGGGATAAATATAATGTCCACCAAAAATAACTTTGTAACCACTAACATCTATCACCTAAAATATCAATTGACCACCAAATTATTCAAAACCAAATCATTTTATTTTATAGCTTATGTTGATGGATGGAGAGGGAGAGGCAGGCCAAAGAAAAGATGGATGGATTGTGTGAAGACTGATATGAAAGAGAAAGGAGTAAATGATGCCGTGACGTCTGACAGGGGAGAATGGAAGAAGTAAACATGTTGCGCCGACCCCAAATAGAATGGGATAAGGGCAGGAAGATGATGATTTTTTTTTTATGAAGGGCATCTCGCAGTTCAACCTAGGGAGGTTGTCGACTGCTTAACCGGGCCTTTCTGTGGGTTTACATTGAGTCCTACAGCAAAACGGGATTTTTCAGCCTAAAAAAAAAAGTCGTTTCCCAGCACTAATTTTTGCATAAAGTTACTTAGTTTGATGTACATAATGCTTGGTTGACGGCTTCGTGAAGAGTCTGTTTACACCCTTTATAGTATATGGACGAGGCAGAGTGATTCGTCAGTTTTCAGCGCGTCGACGGCCGGGGCAGGGTGAATGACCTCTATTTTGGTAGCCGTACCATAATATTTTGCTTTCAAAAGACTCTTATAATCACTTCTTATACTTTATTAGAAAAGTAATTCTTGATAAGGTAATAAAAAGCTGTTACTTACAGAGGTCATGAGTTTGATTCCCAGTTATGGGTAATTTTTTTTTGCAAAAAATGGAGGAAGTGTGTGTTTTGGATAATGAAATCCTATTTTACATATTTGATAATTATCAAAAGTTATTTTACGTAACATCACGCCTGTAATCCCCGAAGGGTTAGGCAGAGGTGTACCTAATTGTACACCCACATTTCACCAGTTATGTTTAAGTCCCATGTAATGTAATGGGGGGCGAATCTATTGCCATCAACCGAGCGCAAATCTAGACTCCGTGGCTGCTGCTAAAAAAATCCTGATGAAAAGACCCAATGACACTTTGCCCGACCTGGGAATCGAACCCAGGACCACATGCTCAGCAGTCGCGCTTGCGACCAGTAGTCAATAAAAGCTTAGAATTTTATCGCCAATATCGTATCAGTTCCCCAAACTGAAGTGGCGGAGCAACGTCCCTAGCAACACATTTGTCTGCATCAAACACATTCCTGCAGTTTCGTAGCTACGTCGTCACAAACTGACTCACTGATTCAGAAACACATTTCTAGTTTTACACTTCGTTGCTAAGTTCTTTCATCATTTTAGCCTCTTGAACTTGTTGTTGATCTTGTGGTCACATGCGCGACTGCTGACCGTGAGGGCCTGGGTTCGATTCGCAAGTCGGGCAAAGTGATAGTGCATTAAATTAAATTTAAATTATTTTTTTATTTCGTTTATTTCAAATTTCTTTTACAATACTAATTTACTATAATTTATGTAAGGTTAAATGACTTGTTCTAGTAAAAATGTAAGAAAATAACCCTACAAAAATATTTAATAAAATAAATGAAAATATATATTAATTAATTACTAAGAAATATTTTTTTTTATATATTATAATTTACTGCAATTAAAGTAACAAATAAATAAATTATTAATGTTATTATAATTAAAAATGTTTGATTATTATATAATTTTCTAAAAATTTTATTTAAACTATAATATAATATATCTTTTCTCAGTAGCTGCCTCGTGCCTAGTTGATGGCAATAAGCTCGCCCCCTATTACATGGGACTTAAACATAACTGGCGAAATGTGGGTTTACTATTAGGTACGTCTGCCTAACCCTTCAGGTATTACAGGCGTGATGTTATGTTATGTATATCTTCCGTTGCATTCTTGCAACCTATGTCAACATTAAATGTTTGAATCTGACGGCTCTGTTTACATTGGTCGGTCTTTTCGCACGTTTCACTATACTCGGATACGTTGACCCCTGGGTAGAGTTGATAACTGGTCATTGGTTTGAGGAAGTGTTTCAAAGGGTGTGGTGCAATGAAGCTTTAGTTGAGGATATTTGGTGTACAGAAGGAAGAAAAATGAAATACATAAATATGTACCTACTGTCCATTTTGGAATTTTAGAATAATTCTGTAAACAATCACTGCCTAAACTGGACTGCTGAGCATGAGGTCCTGGGTTCGAATCCCAGGTCGGGCAAAGTGTTATTGGATTTTTCCATCAGGAATTTCAGCAGCCACGGGTAGCGCCCGGTTGATGGCAATAGGCTCGCTCTGTCACATGGGACTTAAACATAACTGAAAAAATGTGGTAGTACTATTAAGTACACCTCTACCTATCCCTTTGGGGATTACAGGCGTGATGTTATGTTAATAAAATTGTGAACACACAATTTACCTTACACAACCGACATTGTTGTGATCAAAGGGCTCATAAAATAATTGTTAAGAATTTTTGAACGATCGAGAACTGAAAAAAATGTCTTAAAAAAAAATTCTAGTGTTGCCAAAATAATATTTGAACATTCAATGTTAATATCTACTTTCAATTTATCAGACTCGAAGAAATACCAAATAACAATTTCTTATCGAACGGTGATGGTAAAAAAAATCTAAGTAAAAGGTTACTTAAGTACAGATACATAGAAAGAGACAGAATATACTTTTTTAATACTTACAGATAAGTATGACTATGCATTTGCACAACATGGCGAAATTCTAAGGCCATAATATGTCAATGAACTTAAAAAACATATTTTCGGTGACACAATACTCACGCCTTTTTCCCATGGGGGTAGGCAGAAACCACAGAACGCTGCTACGATCCTTACATATTACTCCTTTTGCCTCGTCGACGTTCATTCATCTGGTCATACACGCACGCTGGTTGCGACTACTATGCACCTGACCTTTCTGAAGAACCTCACCAATAAGGTTAGAGTATGTTACACACAATGTAATAATATTGAATCCTTAACAATTTTGCACAGTTACAAGTAGTTGCAAGAGTTTTTTGCGATTGACAAAAACCCTTTTGGTAAACATTTCAGAATTGTCTGCAGAAATCGCATTGAAAAACAAGAGAATATATTATAGTATTTCTTTTCAAAATTCGAATGCGCTGTTTCTAAATTCGAATGCGCTGTTTCTATTTTTGAATCCGAATAGATTTACTTTAAAAAACAAATGAGTTGGCGGTTGAATTTGGTGCAGTCACCTAGCTTCACCGAAATTTGCACATGTCTTCATATCTTTACTTTTTTTTTCTAAGCTTGTATCGTCCCACTGCTGGGCAAAGGCCTCCCCTATAGCCTTCCATTCTTCTCTTTGAGCAGTTCTCCCCAGCCAATCCATCACAAAAGCTTCTAAGTCGTCACGCTATCGTTTTCTAGGTTCCTCGGCGACGATGCCTATCTTCTGGCACCCACTGCGTAACGACTCTTCGTAACATGTCTTCACTATTCTGTAAAATTCACTGTAATTTTGTGTTTTTTTTTCATGAGATTTCAGAAAACCCTTTTTTTTCGGATGTGAAATCATCTAATGACTTCTCCCGCTCTGGGCAGAGCGGGAGTGTCAGACTTGTACTGATTAAAACCCATCCATGTTCCTTGCCCTTTGTGTTCCAGGGCCACGGTATCTCTTTCGAACAGTCCCGCAGCCCTGGCAGGGTTTCAGTAAACGCTTGTGTTGACATTATTTTGTTGCTGCCATCTTAGTTTTCATTGAGCGATAATCTGCTTAAAGACAGGAATGATTCAATTCTGGGCATTAAAGGCATCTTATGCGTACCATTTTTTTTAACATGCGGCAAAACATGGTACTAATTATAAACCCATACAATTTGACAGACTCCTGTCAAATAACATTGACAAGCAGCGCCAATATCAATCGCAAAGTTTAATTCGTTTACAGTGACGTGTCGTTCTGCACGTCTTCCTCGAACGCGATGTTCTCAATACAAATTGTATTGCGCAAGATGAGTTATACCGTCAAAAACAGTCATACAAGTCGAATTCTAGAAGTTTTGCCTTGAGTTGATTGAACTTCTTGAAGGCAAATCAAAGCTACACAATTTTCAAACGCTAGGGAAGCGCGCGAAACATTGAATGAATTTTTGAAATTCAAACTTCTTTAGGCGTGTTGGGTAAAACAATTGAATTCGCGACACCGTTAAACGACGTCTTTTTCGTTCCAGAGTTAGCCGTGTTGCTACAAACCCAAAAAAATACAGTGTATAGTCAAATGTATAGTAAAAGGGTTATGCGAAAATATTTTCTAAAAATAATCCAGAATCTTGAAAAAAAAATGTTTTCACTTCACTCCCGGAGTGGTTGGGTTTTTCATGAAGTAGTCATTAATTGGGATTCAATGAAATTCGAGGGTTGTATTGATGATTTTCTTAAAGGGGTAGGTTTGTTTGTAATTTTGTGTGTAGGAGGTAATCTCCGGATTAAATTCTAAAAATTCTTTCATTGGCAGAAAGCTACATTATTCGTGGGTGCTACAGGATATAAACTATACCAGTATTTATATCATGCTAATAGGCTAGTTGACAAGGTCAAAAATAAAATATAAAAATACGTAGAAATAAGGCCACTCATCTTAAAAACTACCATCACCGTACAGAAATTAAATATTGGGGGACAATATAATTGTAAAATTGGATTTACTGATAATAAGTATTATATTTGATCCCAAATAAGTATGAAGTCACAACGTGCTATTTCATACAAATCACGTACACATTTTGCGTTTTGACAGTTCATAAAAAAGTAACTATTTTGACTTCCTGTCACATACCCTATTACCCGCGCTAGCACAATTTTTGTGGGCGAAGTCACGACTGACGTGCCATTAATTAATTTAATTTCTGTAACTACATACGTTACGGTCGCAAATCATAGTTTCATCGACATACAACCTGACTCTGACCCGCAAAATTGCAAAAAACCTAAGAAAATTTGAATTTGAATTTCGCGGGTTACCATGGAGCCCAGTTACTGAGTAACATTAATAAGTTACACCCCACTCCAGTGCATACCATGAAGTTCCCTAACCCACATAACATCACACCTGTAAAGCCCGGAGGGTTAGGCAGAAATGTACCTAATAGTACACCCACATTTCGCGAGTTATGTTTTTTAAGTCCCATGTAATACGGGGCGAGCCTATTGTCATCAACCGGGCACAAATCCAGACTCCGAAGCTGCTATCGAGAAACTGATGGAAAAATCTAATAGCACTTTACCCGACCCGGGAATCGAACCCAGGACCTCATACTCGGCAGTCGCGCTTGCGATCACTAGACCAACGAGGCAGTTCCCTAAACCGTGTAGTTTATTTTTACCCCATAGATAAATTTAAGTATAATAGTACCATACTTAACCCCCACATACAAAGATGAACTCTAAAAAATTTGAGCCATCCGGGTTCAACTACACACAGTCACCCCTTGTGAGTTGTGACGATACAGGGATTCGAACCCGCACCAAGGCCAAACTACGAAGGTCGTCCATTGACACCGTACGTTAACCTAACGGTCATTGGTGCACAGTTTCACACGATTTTATACTAAAATCGGATGCTAGACAATGTAGAGTACAGTTTATGGAGCAGAGACAAAATGTGTTGTAAGGTTGGTAAGGTAATATATAGATTTAGGTGTAGGTTGGTAGTTTTGCCAATTATAAAGTTGGAACATCACTCGAACATATTAAAAAAAAAAACTCATTTATTTTTTCAACAAACAAACTCATTTTGTGCTGTTATAATTCGAAATTCAAAGTGATTTCAAAAAGCTGATGTAACGGGTATTATAATTATCTCAATTCAAATGAATTATGGAGGTCAATAGGCAGTCGCTCCATGTAAAATACTGGTATTCAGATGCATCCGGTTAGACCGGAAGCCGACTCCAACATAGTTGATAAAATGCTAGACAGATAATGTTGAGAGGCTCCAGGGTGAGCATTGCAGTGTCCTGGTGTGAAGATATTACCCAAAGTACAGCAATAGAACTACACAGGCTTATATTGAAAATGATATCATTTCAATAGAATGAACTTCAGACGGCGCAGATCTCTAGGTACATAAGTATAGGTCAGTACTACCAGAAAAGTTCATTGCTCGGCCGACGACCGCCGAAAAAAGCCGAGTTTAGCCGAATCTATGTCAATTTGAAATAGTACGTTCTATGTTTAATTTTTTTTTTGTTTAAAAATAAGTATGGGAGACGCCATATTTGATTTTTCGGAGAGTTTATTGGACTTTTATAGTTGACTAGCTTTTGCCCGCGGCTTCGCTCACGTTAATTTAGAATTTGGCAATGAATTCGGGTTGTACTCTGCTTGTAATAATATAATTCAATCATGGTGCGACAGACACGTGGCACCATCTATTATCATAAAAACGTTATTGTGGTTTTCCTCGGGAACAGTACTTTTTTTCGGGATGAAAGGTAACCTATATCCGTTTCTCTACACCTGACAACGTATATGAAAATTTTTAGTATGATCGGTTCAGTGGTTTAGGCGTGATAAGGCAACAAACAAACTTACTTTGACATTTATTAAAAAATAAAAAAAAAATAAAAATATTAATAAGGATAAAGATTTGCTATGACTAAATTAAAATTATGTAGTTTTAGGCAAAAATTCTAATTCTAGAGTAGGTAGTACAGACTGATAAAACGTTCAGGCCTTAAGTAGTAGATTATATTAATATCTAAAACTTTTTGCATCAAAATTATGAATAAAATGTATTTACCGTATTTTTCACACGAAAACGTCATAATCCTTAATCACCACATTGGCAGGCCAATAAGCAATGCCTGTTGATTTTTGATAGACAGAAAGACTCAATATGATATTTAAATAAAGGATGTAAACAGACTCTTAACGAAGCCGAAAGGCACTTGTTCTCCCCGTCATTACGATCATTTTTTTGTTCAAGACCATACCTGGGAACCTTCTAGTTACTGATATTGGGGATCAAAGTTCCAACTTTTCACAAGTTTTTTTTCTAAATACATGTTTTTAATGTAATTTTTTTACTTTAAACACCTCCAGGACCCCCTTACTATCAATCCATCCATCAGTACAATGTTTTGAGTGCGTTACATTGAGTCCTACTGTAAAACGTGATTTTTCAGCCCAAAAAAAAGCACTAATTTTTGCGTAAAGTTACTTAGTTTTTTGTGCATAATGCTTGGTTGACCGCTTCGTGAAGAATCTATTTACAGGGTGTAAATAGGTTCTAGTAGTAGTATGCCTTTATAAACTTTTTTTTTTTCTGCAAAAACTTACCTCAATCAATTTTACCCGACCTCGGAACCAAACCCACATCCCTCCTCCCACCATCTCCTCATCTCCCACTCCACTCCTTCACCCAACTACCCTTTTTCAACCAAAAATCCAGGCAAAACAGAAAAAGGCGTTGCTCATCTATCATTATGTCCCTCCTCAGTTCAATACACCCCCGTCATGTTTTTGTTAGAGGCCTACCACCCTCAGAGGGCATTCCCTCTGAGGGTAAACGAACTCTGATAGGTAACAGACCCCTATAAACTTAATGCAGGCACCTAAATGTGTTAGTGGTGGCCGTTAAAAGGGGTAAATTGAGCAAAATTGACCGAATTAGGGGCCTTTTTTGTGTAAGGTGTAAGTTTCGGGGAGGTTAAAAAAATGGTAGATAAAAAAAATGGTTCTAGTTACTGCCCTTTTCGATTATTTTTGTTAAGATTTGACAAACAAAACATCACGCCTGTATATGTAGAGGTGGGGTAGGCAGTATTAGACCCTCATTCAGCCAGTTTTTAGCCATGTTAATCACTTCACTACATTTTATAAAACAAAGTCCTCCGCCGCGCCTGTCTGTCTGTTCGCGATAAACTCAAAACTTCTGCACCGATTTTCATGCTGTTTTTAACAATGGATAGAGTGGTTCTTGAGGAGGGTTTTAGTATACAATTTGTCAAGTTTTTGTATACATTGTCTAAAATATAATGATATTTCCCATGGGTTGCGGGAACGGGATCAAAATTTCATGATTACTTTGGTCGCGATAACGGACGCCCACGTGGGCGAAGCCGCGGGCATCAGCTAGTTGTAACTAAATAAGGGTATTGAGTATTGACCAAGACGCCAATTTGCAACATTTCCGACTGAAACTTTTCATAGAAAACCTTTTTTTTTTCAAATAAGTTTATGATTCACACATAATTTAAATCGGAAATTCTTCATGCTAGTATGGGTTTTTCCAAAAGGCTTTTTCTACCAAGAACGCAACTTTTGTAAGGAAGTTGTCATAGTTGGAACAGGTGACAGGGCCTTGAGCTGTTGTACCAATTTGACATTTTCCTCTTAAAGACATTCCAAAGCTTCCTTTCCTCAAAAAAGTCATGGTTAAACTCCTGCGAGTAACCTTAAATACGCCAAGAAGAACAAAATTTTCATAATTCTTTCTAAGTTTGAAGTGAAAACTTCTTTAGGCGCGTTGGGCATTTTTGAGATGGGGGAAAAACAATTGAACCCGCGACACCATTAAACGAACTCTTTTGAAAAGTTAGCCGTAATGCTACATATTACAAGACCAAAAAAAATACAATGTATAGTCAAATGTATAAGTAAAAGGCTTGTGCAAAAATATTTTCTAAAAATAATCCAGATTCCTGAAAAAAAAAAAAGTTCACTTCTGTCGGCACTCCCGGCGTAGTTGGGTTTTTTTTAAATTTCTCTTTATCTGTTGACTTCTTGCATGTGGGAGGTGAACCTTGTTCAAAAACTTCTAACTAATAAGTTCATGTAAGTTATTGTCGCTCGATCGATCAACTATCTAATCTAATCGATCACACAGTTATATTCTAATGACCTCACAAAAAATAAATTCGAAAAATGACTCAGGCAGAGATACTTTGAAATATACATTGCACGCGTGCGAAGCCGGGGCGGGTCGCTGTAGATAGAAATCTTCCTCTAAAATCACTCTATCTATTAAAAAAACCCGCATCAAATTCCGTTGCGTAGTTTCAAAGATCTAAGCATACATAGGGACAGACAGCGGGAAGTGATTTTGTTTATACTATGTAGTGATAGTGATTTCTATAAAATGCTTGTCAAAATAGTTTTCTTATCTCATTTGGGCTCAGCCTATGAAATAAGTCATGCCGTGGCCGTGATTAAATGATGAGGGTTACAGATTCTTCTTCTGACTCCACTTTTCCTGGTTCTCAGGTTGAGGTTCTTCCACTCTCTCTTCAGTCATTGCTCGTCAAGTTATCATCCACTCCGCTTTTCATTCATAGCATCCTTCATACCTTCACTTAATTTGGGAAAACTGATTGTGGTTGGGAATACCGAAGGCAAAAGATCGCGCGGTCGTTGACCAACAAGATGGACCAACCAAATTAAAGACTCGTCATCCAACACACGGTTCTACATGGTTGTAAGACACGCGCTGGACAGAAACCGGCAGATCATCCGCTCCAGATGCAACTCTAATGCTGACCACCGTCCTCAGCAATGAGGGACCGATCCCAGAGAGAGATCCTTCACACAATATTAAAATGTCTTAGGTCTTCCTCCTTACCTTCCATTAATTTGTTTTTCAACACTGTCTATCAGATACTTTGGCCTTTTATTAAGAGTCCTATTACCTTTTTGACGTAAATTCATGATTTTTGACGCTGTTATTTCTCAGCAGCAGTAAGATATTTTAATTATTTTGACGCTGTTATTTCTCAGCAGCAGTAAGATATTTTAATTATTTTGACGCTGTTATTTCTCAGTAGCCTTAAGATATTTTAATTATTTGATTTTGAATAACGATAGTGCCATTCTCTTTCTTGTAAGTTGGAGTTACACATTTTCATTTTTCTTTTCGTGTAATTAACTATAAATATTTTACGAACTCAGTTTGCAAGAAAAACCGTTGGCGATGGAACTTTGACGTTCAAATTCACATTGTTACATTCAATTCTTATAAAAGCTAAAATTACTAAAACATAACTTTCCTTCCTAAACATTAAAGTTCTAGAATTTCTTTAAATTCCTTGAGTTTTCACGGAAAAAATCGCAAAGAGAGCCTAATTGAAGCCATAAGGTCTTGATTCAGCGTCCAAATAAACACAATTTTATCAAATAAACTAATATGATATGAAAATTCGATCAATTTGTCAATATAATAAGACAAAATTACAATAAATAAAATTAAAGTACTATATATTCTGCGTTAATTCAGCTCGCTCCTCTCTCTCGCGCATACGCTGGACGAGGAAGGACCTGTACACGAAATTTTCGCACGCAATCTTCCGGAGATCGCTATTATTATCGACTCGTGTACGCGGATCTAATTTCAGCGTCAAAAATCATGAATTTGCGTAAAAAATGTAATAGGACTCTTAACTAAATTATCAAACGGTACGGCCATTCGTTCCGACCTTCAATGGAAAACACCTATTTTCTGTTAAGCCGTTTTAATGACGCGTTTTTAAATTTAGAATGCGTGATGTCATTAGTTGAAGGACATATTGCGCGCCAAAATAATGTCTGTCTGAGGTGTTCCTTAGAATAGGGTTGCTATTTGCGAAAAGTATTTTTTTTTCATTTTTTGTCATGCTATATAATGTTAGGGGATTCTTAATGACGTGTTAATTTTCGTTGAGAGGCATAGGTTTAGGATATAGAGATCAGTTATTTTTTTCCCCTGTCAAAAACTTCAGTGCCAATTTTTTTTCGCGCAATCCCGGAAACTGCCAACACTTTTTCAATGATCGCCGTTGAACTTCCAAAACAATTGCCAACCTTACTCCACCGTAAAAAAAGGCTTTGAAGAAACAAGGTACATACAATTAGTCACCTGTCAGTTGACGCCCATATTCTGAATGTGCGCGTGAGTTTACGCGCGTATAGTTCATAACTAAAGTGTTTGAGTGTGTGAGTAAGAACATGCCTGGAGGATCTCGTGTGTGCTCGCGATGAGTATGAAAATGTTGTTTGTGCGTGTTTGTGTGCGTGCCGCGTTCGGTTCACCGACCCGCCTGCGCAGTGGGGCAGGCGTTGACCCACCACGTGGGCTGCGCAAGAAACCGGCCGGTCTTATCGCCCTGTGCTGACTTCCCGGTCGCATTTTTGTGATTTTTTCGTGTGTGTGTGTTTCTAAGGGCTTCCTTGTATATTTTATGTTCTTAAATCAATACTAGAAAGGATGGTTTAACTTAAAGTTGTGGAAACCTTTTGGCAGGTACGTTTTTTGCGCTGTCACTGGCACCGAGTCATTTTTTTCGCAGAAAAAAAAAACTACCTCAAAAAACGTGACGTATCAATTACTAATTCAAAAACCCGTAAAAATGTTATTCGATTTTTCACATTCCATACTAATCTTTTTTTTATTGAACTGCCATTTTTATCTTAAGTCCAAGGTATGGCGTGTAACAGACTTACAGGTTTTACTCAGAGCAACTGCCTGACCTGTGCAGTCCCGACCGTGGAAACCTGATTCTCAGAGTTTAATGCTAAGCTGTACAGGTATGACTGTACCTGGCTGTTATAGTCTTGATAAAATATCATCCTTTTATCTTGTAAGACATTCAATATGATGTATTGGTATCTATAACGAATTACAACATCCATTTTTATATTATTTTTAACCATTCCAAGGTAGTGATAGTGAACTCAAAGGGCCATTCAGTCAATGAGTTGTTATGGGTGTGACATCGACGACAACTGAAAGACGGTTTTTTTTTTCAATCGAACGGAACGAAACTTATGGAATCTTTAACTATAATTATTATGCTAAACTGTAGAGCCTCCAAGATGCAAACTCCTTATAATCTTGTTTGTTCTGCATCCTGCCATTTTCGACACAGAGGCAAGCCCATAGTTTCATTTTTTCCCCATGAAAAAAGGGTTACTCTGGTCTCATACAGAAATATTTCTTCTTCTTCTTCCTCAACCCTTGGCCACCCAATGCTGAGTGTAGGTCTCTTCCAATTCTCTCCACTATTGGCGGTTTTGTGACATGGCTATCCAGTATCTTCCGGCCACTTTAATGAGGTCGTCTGTCCACCCAGTCGGTTGTCTTCCCACATTCCTCCGTCCAGTCCGTGGTCTCCACTCCAGTACTTTCTTCCCCCATCTTCCATCCTGTCTACGGCATATATGGCAGAAATATTTAAACTGCCCCAATTACTGACAAAATGAAACTGCAGAAATCTAGTTAATCTAAAAATTCAGCAGCGTATGTGATGTTTACACTAGGCCGTATATTTACGAGCCATAGTGTAAACATACAATATGTCTACACAAACTGAAAGACTGCGGAAGTTCGTTACATAAACCTACTTTTACAGATTGTATATGTTTTGAAGAAATATTTTTTTTTAATCAATCAATGGGGCTATCGCGCATGAATTCGCCGCTAGAGGCGTTCGTGTAGAGTAAGGTCTTCCGAAATGTCAGATATCATAGACTTTTCGCGCGTTGCGTGCTTTTTTATCACGTATTTTAACTAATATTCACGATTCTGGTCTAGATTGAGTCATTCCTGATTAATTATGACTTGAAGATTTTAAGTAGTAACTTAGGATCTATTTCTTAGTACTTGGAGGTTAAATGATTTTTAAATGTTTCATGCTTGTTAATGTCAGGGAGAATATTTGTAAATATGTATCTGAAGTTTATACTATGTTGATAAACGAAATGAAATAAACTTTTTATGAAGTTATTTGTACTTTAAAGTATAAAATAGAAATGACAGGACCTTACTCGACAGTGGCGCCATCTGGTGAGCTTAAAAACGATAGCTCTCATTGTCTCAGCCTATCGCGATTCACTGGTAGATTTATTCAGGGTTCTATGTTAAAAGCATTTTTTCATGATAGAGATTTATGGAAGAAAACGACATGCTGCGTCAACCCCAACTAAATTGGGATAACGGCGGGAGATAGATGATGATGCTTTTGATTACTTACGCTTTTTTCTTCTATTACTCGGAGGAGCTCGTGGCTAAGTAATAACAGCCGCTCGGGTCGAGCTTTACGTTAAGCCGTGCTTGCCTAGGTTGGTCTGTGGATGGGTGACCACCCATTACGTACCGAGTTTCCTCCGTGTCCTGGAAAGCACGTTAAACCGTTGGTCCCAGTTGTCATTTGTAGATCTTTGACAGTCGTTACTGGTAGTTAGTGGCCCAAAAAGTGTTACCCAGTACTAGCTGGGTTGTGGAGGTCAGATAGGCAGTCGCTCCATGTAAAATACTGGTATTCAGCTGCATCCGGTTAGACTGGAAGCCGACCCCAACATAGTTGGGAAAAGGCTAGGCAGATGATGACTCGTGATCTTTACCAGGTCTAAAGGTGTCTTTAAGGACCTATATCAAAAGAAAATTGTACCTTTTGTAGGAAAAATCTATTTAAATAAGTCGCCATTTTTGATCTCCCAATGCCATTTTGTACTAAATTCTAGATTAAAAAAAAAAAACCGTTCTTTTTTTTCAAAAACAAACGCGAAGAGACGGCCATGTTTGTTGATGCCATAATGGCTATCACATGACGTTCGAATTACGAAAAACCGGGTTACTATTGTTTGTATTTTTCAATGTTAGTGTAGGTTTAGCGCCATTTTCTTTTCTTTTGTTAAGCGTTTTGGTATCTTATGTTTGCGGCACTAGATAAAAGCATTATTTTCCAGTCTGCGACCTCAATTTGCTTAAGTATTGTTGTTTTGACAATTTTTGATAAAGACTGCAGATGTATTGATAAACAGTTTATGTGATTACAATGCATGTCTAGTGACTAGAATCCGAAATGTCTAGCATTTTTATTTGGTACGCAGCAAACGTCTGTCAAATAATGGGCGTTATTTGACTGACAAAGATATTCTTTCATTCTCGAACGTTTTTGAAAACTGAATGAGCTTCTTTTTATTTGAAACTTTTGTGACGTGTAGCCTTTTTGGAGATATTTTATTTGATCAAGTAGCTTCTCTTTTTTACGTGGATTAGGTAAATGATTAGCTCTATCAAAAGTCTAACTTATATTATTAAATTGCGGACATAGGGCACAGACACATATTATTTCAGTAAAATATTTGTCAATGTCCGTTGTTCAGAGACGTGTCCGCAAATTCTGATTGAACGGCGAACCTAAATAGTGATCAAAACGTACGGTATACGTCAATAACTAGAAGAAAACTTTCACAAAATAAGGAATTAAAACCAAATACAAAGCAAAATCACCAGAAAACCGTTAAGAAAGCTTCGAAACTCAAACTCGAAATCCAAATTCGAAATGGCGCCGGCGAAAGAAAAATTTCATATTCCGTCCAATAGAATTGGCGAATGTGCATCGCGTTCGCAATTCAAACGAAACGTTTGGCCGAAGCTAGACGAGGCATTGAACCCGCCATTTTCGGGGTTCGTTGGCCGATCGACGAACTGCAAAACGTAGCGATAACGACACTATATCGATTGGTTATTTCGTAGACTGATGTTCCTGACACCGGTATTGGCCCAGGATGTCCGTTTTCCTTTTTTACATAATGTAACATCACGGCTGTAATCCCCGAATGGTAAGCAGACATGTATTAGTACACCTACATTACTCCAAATATGTTTGTCCCTAAAAACCAACGACCATTGGTCCACATTAGCCCTGGATCGAAACATCTGGAAGTCATGGGGAGAGGGTCTTTGCCCAGCAGTGCGATGACGCAGGCTAACAGTATCAGTATGTTTGTCCCATGTAACAACCATGACCCATTAGAGGAGAGAGCCTATTGCCATCAACCGCGTAAAATCCGTGTCTGCTACTGACATATTTCGGATTGAAAAACCAATAACCCTCTGCCCGACCTGGAAATTGACCCCAGGATCTTATCAGTCGTATCTTACTCAGTAGTCGCGCGTGCCACCACAAGACTAACGAGGTTTTTTTAAATTTTTGACTTATTATAACAAAAAAGGTCTGTTTTGAAAGTTGGCTCAAATGTTTGCGCAAATATTGGAGTCATTCTCACTTCTGTTGCCAAGGACTGACAAGATATTTGAACTTATAAATTTTATAATCTAAAGTTTTTTTTTATTGCAATTTTGTCGCGTGGTTAAAGATAAGGCGTGGCATAGCAACACTTTCATGTCCGACTAGCTTATCCGCGCGCCGCGGCTTCGCTCGCGCTCATTTAGAATTTGACAATCATATCGGTTTACTCTGCTTGTAATAATATAATTCAGTCATGATTCGAAAGACACGTGGCGCCTTCTATTATCATAAGAACGTTATTGTTGTTTTCCTCGGGAACAGTAGTTTTTTTCGGTATGAAAGGTACCCTATGTCAGCTTCTGTACATCTGACAACGTATATGCAAAATTTCAGGATGATCGGTTCAGTGGTTTAGGCGTGAAAAGGTAACAAACAAACAAATTTACTTTCGCATTTATAATATCTTCCATATTCCATAAAATACCTTTTATTTTATGGAGGCACACTAAACGTAGGGCCAGGGCTGCGGGACTGTTCGAAAGAGATACCGCGGCCCTGGAACACAAAGGGCAAGGAAGGAACATGGATGGGTTTTAGTCAGTACAAGTCTGACACTCTCTTCCGCTCCGCCCAGAGCGGGAGAAGTCATTTGATGATTTCCCATCCGAAAAAAAAGGGACACCTAAACTATTATCTAAATGAAATCCAACTTTGCAATAATATTAATAGTCTATATAATTGAAGTTATCATCTTCGTATATAAAATCACATGTACTGTTTACTATATCCGTACACGCTGCTCTCCGAAACCATCCGATCGATTCGAATGCATAATCAGCCTATAATGTTCCCACTGCTGGGACACAAGGCCTCCTCTCTATGAGAGGGAATGCGTTCAATCCACCACGCGGGCCCAGTGCGGATTGGTAGATGTCACATGTCTTCGAATTTTGGTACCATAAAATGCTGGCTTCCTCACGATGTTTTCCTTCACCGTTTTGAGAGCAGTGGTGATGGAATAAATTACACAAAGTAATGGACCTGGGTTCGAACTCACGACTTACTGCTCGTAAGTCGAGGCCGCCAGGCGCCACCACGGGCCCACCGCGCTGCTCTCGAAAATTGCTGCACACGTTAATGGTTGATTTTCGTATAGATAGAGATTCAGAATGTGGCCTTATCGGACAATTACTAACGGAACTGCATGATTACGATGTCATTAATCAGTAATATTGATTAACATGCCGCAGAAGATGACAAGTCTATCCACTGTCTATTCGGTCCAGTGGCCGCTTACAGGACAGTTGAGCGATTCTGGGTTCGATTCTTTGATCGAGGGAACTGTTAATGGGCTTTGCGTTAGGACATTCTCAGTAGCAACATAAAGCTTCGATGTACGCCCTCTTAGTTGCAAAAGGCTCGTCCCTTTTAAATAGGATTTTTGTTAACTGACAAAATCTGGGTTTACTTCCGTCAACCATACACATCTGCCGACACCGTCGCAAAAAACAAGCATAATACTAAAACATAGGAGCATCCTCCAATTTGCAAATTTCAAAAAACGAATCCATTCATCGGAAATCTTCGGGAAAAAAAACACGACAAAATTCGAACACAGAATTTGAAATTGTGTGTCACTTACATAGGTCGTTTATTGACCTGCGAACTGTGTGAACTTATTGACCCCAATGACCCCAGCGGTGACGTTGAACCCCGGATAGGTCGGTTAGGGGGTGAATTAGTCTATGGTCACGACGATTTGAATTTAGAATTGAGAAATGAGTTTTTTTTTACCTTAATTTTAGAACGTTAGGAATTTTTTCGTTGTGAAGGTTGCGTTTTTAGACACAAAAGCAGAAATATACAGACACGGAAGTCTACCTAAAGCCATGTACTTTGAATAGGAATCAACCCAGTAGTGCTGTTGCCGTAGTAGCTGATTACTCGCCCTTATTAGATCTGTTAGTAGTCAGTGGCCCGAAAGTCAGACAACCAGTCTTACCAAGAGAGATCGTGTTATTCAGCACTGGGTTGTGGAAGCCAGATAGGCAGTTACTCCAAGTAAAATACTGGTCCTAGCTTCATCTGGTTAAAAGGACTTCTTGAACTAAAAGTCCTCTGCCTAGCCTTTTTCCGGCTATGTTGGCGAGGACTTCGGAGCTGTTGGTCGATATGCATAGATTTCATGCAAAAACTTTGGTCTTAATTATTACAAATTTTCTCCAAAGCAATAGATACGCCCAGCCTACCCTGCTATCAAGTTTTCATGTCAGCTAAAAAACACCACATTAAAAAAAAACCCTAAATCACTATAGTTCAATGAACGAACTGAATCTGGTTCAAAATTAGTAATTCTCATCGTTTTTAAATCCGGACCTGGTTCATTTTAAATTCTTTCCTGCTTTCGGCCAGCATTTTACAGTTCCCAATATTTGAATTTCGAATTTTCGAACTGCTATTATCCAATTGCTGTGATGTAAATGATTGTGTCGCACAGAACATTAATTTTAGACGGAGTGTGGAATTTTTAATTTTTATTTTGCTCAATATTTGTGCCAAAATTATGCAGCTTTTATTTTTTTTAATATTCACGTAATCATGATATCCTTGTCCAAACAAAATAAAGACGCAGGTTACACGTAATGGAACACTATTTTTTTTTTTTAATAGCCTGCTCTATCCCACTCCTGGGCAAAGGCCTCCACCTCTCGCGAACTCACGCTTCCTACTTCAGTTCGGACGAAACTTATCCAGTTCGTCCCACCATCTACTTCGTGGCCTGCCGCGACCCCGCCTCAACAAATAATAATAAGTAAACAAAAACTGATAGGAAAAAAAAACTGCATACAAATTCCAGATACAATGTAAACAGTACCTATGTGTACATTACGTAGTAAATAACTAATGTAATAAATTATTATAAAAATTACTTTACACATACGCGGCAAGATATGATGTCATTGCTCTATTGATCTGTCCACTACTTGTACAAACGCCAGCAGGTCAAGCTACCCGAAACTGACAATTTTCCAAACCAACATTGAACCTAATGCTTTAGAGATAAAGTTGAAAATCTATTAAAGAAATTTGACAGATTGTAGTAGCTTGATGTGCTGGCGTCTGTACATTATAAGGGAATAAAGTGTGTAATCCACCTTTATTTTCTTAAGCAAGCTTTTTTGTTAATCACCTTAAATAGTCCGTATTTTCAAATGACATTTGTCAAAAATGACAGACTGATGTCATTTGAAAATGCAGACAGTTGTATGAATGGCTTATAATATAACACTTTTCCTGTCGGTATTCCCAGGCTATTGCTAAGGAAAAATCGGTATTGAAAAGCTAAACTTAAATACAGGTAATAAGGGTTAATTAGGTCACAGAGTTCAGGTTCCAGTCTGTGTTTCAACAGCGTCAGTCGCTAGTCTAAATTTGTTCCCGGTTGATTGCAATAGGCTCGCCCCCTATTACATGGGACTTAAAACATAACTAGCGAAATGTGGATATGATTAGACTAAAAACAGAATCTAAAATAGCTTCTTGGAAAATACTAGAATAAAAATAATTGTCTATTCTAAACTATGAGCCTGTTTTGTAAATATTTTCTTTAGCCCTGAGGGAAATTATTCTTGAATAAATACAATCACGCTTATTAACTTAACTTAAATGTAAGTACGTTGGGCGCACCCTTTGAAGACAGCTCAGCTACCTTGCCGACTGGTATTTTTTTACCGCTTTATGCTGTACAAGAAAAAAGCTGCCAGCAATAAAACCAAGCTTACAACGTGGAAAAAAACAAGTGAGCATTAAACAGAATTTTCAGAAAAATACCATTTGCAATTATTATGAAATAATTTGACAGCTGTCAAAATAAATTGGTTGTCTGTAAAGTTGGTTCACGGACGATAGTTTAACGTGACAACGTCATAAAATCGAGTGGAAGAGAGACAGATGCGGCGCAAGCGTAAAATGAGCGTAACGGGACAATGAGCGTAACGGAACTATAAGCGTAACGGGACACTTTTTCGAGCATGCAGCCGGCGTTCATCGATTTATTAGACGTTGTCACGTCAAGAAAAAAACGAGTCAAAGTTCTGTTTATGAATTCGTGGTTCGTGTGATACGTTTCGATGTGTATGTATCATATTATCATAACATGATGAGACGCACGTAGGCCCTACCCTTTCTTGTTGTGGATACCCAAAAATTACTGCAGCGAATATCTCCGTTTAAAGTCGACCTCCAAATGACTTTCAGAGCCGCTTTTTTGGGCAGTAAGACAAACGGTGACGTTTTAAGTTCCCTTTTTTCCTTTTTCTGTTGAAGTTGTGTGACAATTGCCCAGAAGTGGGACCCGAAGTAGACCACAGACAAATATTGTGAGAAATTATTTCAAGCCTGGTGAAAAAAGAATATTATTTATGGAAGTCCATAAAATACGTGAAATAAAAAAAACAAATTCACAACTGAGTCAAAGGAAAATCTGTTCCAGTTATTAAGAGTTAAAAAAGAGAAGAAAAAGTATTTTTCTTTTACTTGATTTTACTCATTTGTTTTTTTTTGCACTGTTTAGCACGCACCTAAAGTTACGACACTAAAACTCATTCAATAGTCGATGAAAATGGATATAAACAAAAAAAAAATCTTATATGAATTCTATTTGTTTACACTGAAATATTCTTGTACTGCATCGCATTACTGCGATTTTAAACTTCGTATAATTTCGGTGTTTCTGTTAAAATCATAAATTAGTATTAGTATGTGATTCGCACTTTCGTGATTGGATAATATATATTGGCTGTAGGTATCTCAGTTATTACATTTGCATGAAGCGTGAGGAAAGTAAGAACATTTCTATTAAATTATTAATTATTTATCCGAATACATACTTCAGATCTGTATCTTCGACGCAGACTAAGTCTTTGGTAGAACCGAGTGCTTCACAATATACCTATAACTTAATTATTATTTTACTACAAATATTTGCTAGTTACATAAAGTTAAAGTTATTTACATTTTCAATTATTATTTATTAGATTTGTAGAAATATTCTTACTTTTCGCTATGTCGGTCAAAAATACAAACTTTAAGATATTTTAGTTTATTTACCATTTTCAAATTCTGGTATGAAGTAGATTAATAAAGTCTTTTTTCAGGGTAATAACTGAATAAAAAGAACTAACACAACACGACTTTAAATTTCAAAAATAAAATAAAATTCAAATAAACAATTAAAATCGAATATTATTTAAATCTAACTGCATTCAATCATGTCAAAGTAATTTAAAAATCGAACGTTATATTTTTAAACCAACAAGGTTACCAGTTACAAAAGTTTACTAGGGCATTGCCAGTGACATTATTTTCGACCTAATTTTAAACGCTCACCGTTGCAACCTAATTCCCCAGATTGGTTTGACATAACACGTTGGTTAAAAAACTGTTTATAAATTATAGTTCTAATTTAGATAATGTGGGGGCGTTGAATTATTAATTCCAATTTATAAATGTCTTTTGAATATAAGATTTTCATTAAGTAAGTAATGTCTTTAAAAATGAGTTTTTTTTTCGGGAAATTTATTATTGGGATTTACCGTCAAGAATTTCTCAGTAGCAGCCACGGAGGCTGGATTTGTGCCCGGTTGATGGCAATAGGCTCAACCCCTATTACATGGGAATTAAACATAACTGGCGAAATATTGATATACTATTAGAGGAGCCGTAACCCCTGTTGCCTAACCCATAGGGGATTATAGGCGTGATGTGATATGTCCGTTTTTTTTCAAATGGTGCGCAAAACATTCGATATTTAAACGGATATTTATGAAAAATTATGTCTTAAATCAGGCACAGTATTTAAAAATCTTCAAAGTTTTTTCTTGTATTCTCGTAGCAAACGTAGAGGCTACAGAATATAAGGTGCTACGGCCTACGAACGGCTACGATCGATGAGGTTGCGCAAATAGCACAAATTAAATTCGTCTGTCAGGAAAATTCTCATTTTGGGATTGGAAAATTGCCCAGACGACTATAGACTGGATTCAGTCTCGTCTCATTGGGTATCGTAGACCCAGAGTAATGTTTATGTCAAGTATTTTAACATCAAGAGGAAACTATAAAGTCCTAGTGCTCGTGGCTTCTACAAGCCCGCACTAGGCCTGTGTGGTGGAATACGGCCCACTCCCTGTCCCAGAAGGCTGTGTCCCAGCAGTGGGAACTAATTATTTGAAAAGACGTCGAAGGATGAAAGTAGTAGGATTAAGTTCCAATATTGGCACAAATATTATGATTGTGTCGGTTTTTAGTTAAAAACTATTGATTTTACTCAGCGTTTAAGAAATAAGTATAATTTTTGCTTGGACATAAAATGGGTCTACAATGAGGAAGACCGTTTGAAGTTCACTGTAGATGGCGCGACCATAGCTAGGTCCCAATCTGACCAATGAGGTCAAGCTATTTTTAATTATGAACTGATTTTCAACCAATGACAATGCTTGGTACAAGCTATGCGCGCCATTATTTTCAGTTGCCATCCCCATTTAAAACGTACATAGATGTTTTATTGTATAATCGTCCATTAAACGTTTAAAACCACGCCTTTTCGTGACAAGTCTATCAGAGTTAAAAATACAGCCAAGCCTAGTAAGGCCGGGCTTGGAACAAAAATATAGTATAGTTTGAACTCAGAACGTTGATAAAACCGTCGTCGCTGGCCAGCAGCTGATCAATACATCCTGTCTTGACTTTTTTTGCCTTAAAACCACTTTTAAAGTGTCAAATATTAAAAAAAAATAGAGGAGACGAGATATAGAGGTTTTTTTGAAAATAGAACTATAATTTTAGCCCGCCAGTTCCTCAATATCACTTTTAAAAACTTTTTTTTTATTTTTGTACTAAAACTATTTGGAGACTACATAAAGGGTTTTGTTTTTTTAAGAAAACTCCCCATTTGTCCCAGCAGTGGACTCTTAATAGCGAATCGCCTAGCACGTGGTCCGAAATCAATAGGTCGTTAGCCTGTAAGTAAGAGTGAGACAGCGTGTGACGTCACATCTCCCGTCCCTTTCTACCACAAGGTCGGCGGCTTCCCTCTAGGGTTATTTACTTTTTTTTTTTTTATATTTTGAGGATTACTGTGTTTTTCGTCATGGTTTATGAGTTTGTACGGTAATCTATGGTTTTTTGAATAGGGCTGGCCCTTACTAAGAAAATACTGGACGGATTTTGATGACATTTTACTGTAATAAGTAGGGTTTTTTTTGTATGATGTTGTTTTGATTAATGGTGGTTCAGCAGCGAGAGTTAAAGTTTAATGGGTTGGTACTTAATAGTGACTTATATGGGATGTTAGTTAATCATTTTTTGTTCGACGGTAAAAGTTTTTAAAAGTAAGTTTTTATTTGTTTATTTACGTTTATTTTTCGTCTAAAACTATTATGTTAATATAAGGTTTTGTAACTGGCAACCTTATCATTTTCTTTATAGATAAATCTTGTCTATAAATAAAACGATGACCTTTAAGACGTCAAAATATCAAAGATATAATAGAATTATCAATAAACGACTTCCTACTTTGATAACTAAAGAACATCAGCAACCTGAAAAAAAAAAAATAATAGTAGAATAAAGTTTTATTCACCAAAGTTTCCCGATGATAGCCCACTGTGTATTCGATCCATTGAACCATAGCGTAAGGTCATTTTGGCAGTTGATACACGGGTAGAGATTTTTGCACAGCATAGAGGAAGTAAAAAAATGCTTAAAAAAAATCAGAATAGGTATACGACTTCCATTTAAAAAAAAAAATTACGTCAAAAATGACAGAAGTTTTTTTTTTTTTTTACATTTTTATTCAAGTGCGTAAATTAAAAGGAAAATAATGTAAACAAAAAACACTTTGCAGACGCGTAATGTAACAAAATTGCCTCTATTTATATTTGCGGTTGACAGCACATTTTTCCTGGGTCAATGACCCGTTAACACTAGTAATCGAGTTCAGGTATTGTTTTTGTCACAATAACTGTTTGTATGATAGATTGTAAGAATTAATTTGATTTGATATTATATTATTAGATTTTATTAAGAAAAATAGCAAAAAAAAAATTGAGACGTGTTTGGTAATCATGAAGATTTTATAGTCGAAACGTGAAAATTGCGAATTTTTTTGCACATTTGTACAATAATATTATGCAAAAAAAACAATGCCAAACTGGAATAGAACATTCCCAGACAGTATTCTAAAAGCTAACTTAAAACCCGCGAAACATAGACAAAAAAAAACAAAAAGTCTTAGTTTTGATAAAAAGAACAAAAATATTCGAGGCTTTGGCGAAAAAATTCGCCAGGAAAGGCGGCGACGTAATATCGCTCAGTGATTCTACATTCAAAACTAGAGTTCAACAGCATTTCACCGAAATCTACTTTGTTTGGGTCCCGGGGTCAATGCACTGGTGTGACGCCTGTGCGCGAGTGTGCGCGCGCCGCTACATCTGTATACGACACCGACGTACGCACACACGCGCACAATGCCTTGTGATCCGCTCGCACACTGATGGGCAATTTTGTCTCTTAATTACACCGTAATTACACACATTTCCGTATACCTTACCAGCTATTTGGGAGGTACTACAGTCCTAATCGACGCTCCTCGAGGAAATTTCCCTTAAAGATGAATATTGAAGGAGATTTTTTCACATCGTAGTCCGCCGCCCGCCGGGGCGACTGAACTATTGCTATGAGCTAAGTTGATTATTCGGTCGGAATGAAAAAATATATAATTTTTTCGTGAGCCTGGCCGAAGATTCGTCAATGCGTCAGTCACGTTCGGGCCGCTGTGGCGTCAACATCTTTGGACTTGCCAGTTGCCGACGCGAAGCCGAGTTGTGAACAACATATAGTACAAACATATAACGTACAAATTTTTCCAGCAGTGAGGTGATCACGTATTGTTATATTTCTACAAAACAAGTGACAGTGCCCCCAAGTGCAAGTGACGAGTTTTTATTTTCTTTTTGGAAAATGGAACGTAGTGGCGTCTAACAACTTATTTAAAATTCAAATACTTGTGTTCCACGTAAATTCGGATAACGGATTTTAGATAATTGAACACCACTGTTCGGTTAAATAAAATCTATTGACATCAACAACAAATTGGCATTTTCATTTTTCTCAAACAATATTTAAATCCAAATAAATTCTTCTTCTGCTTCGGTTTTCTCTTTACAGATTTTTTGTGTTTGTCAAATATTGATAAAGAGATAAAAATAATTAGAATAAGGGAACAAGTGAATAACTACAATAAAAGTAATAGTGCCTTACGTAGATGTTTATTTAAAACGAAAGGAAGAAAACAAAACATAACCACGGAGACAAAATGCCAAAAAATTTGTTGCTCTTCAAAAAGTTAATACCTGAAATAAATTTCGCAAAAAGAAATCTCACATCACCGCTTGGCCGGAATATATTTATCAGTTAAAACCCAAAATCTGGTGCTTAAAAAGTCAACAAAGTTGAAGAAACATTAAAATTGGGAGTGCCATAGTTTTTCGAGGAAAAATTCTGATGGTGTAGCTACACACAAAAAAAAACAGTTGCCTTACCGACATAGTCGATTAAAAATTAAAAAAAAAGAAGAAGAGAACTAAACAAAATCCATTAGAACACCAAAATCGCACAGTGATATTAGTGTAAACCGCAATGCGAATTCGATTCGCGCGCACACAAATTCACTGGCCGAAAATAACTTAAAAAAAGTTTTCAACCTCTCTCGAGAGGAAAAAGAAAGTACGACGGAGAAGAATCCGAAAATTGAATTTGGAATGATGAACAGCAATCAGTTCCATGACTTGTTCGGGTCGCAGTGGCCTCCGGACCAGCATGGAGGGCACTCGTCGGCTTCGACCATGCTGCACCAGTCCCAGGGTCTACCTCCGGGTATGCAAGTAGTGAAGAGAGAACCTCATACGGACGTGCAGCCGGTGATGCACAACCAGATGGGCATGGACATCACTTCAGGGTCTGTGGCGGACAGTACTTCGCCCCCGCCTGGCAGTAGTGATGGGATGTTCGGCTCATCGATGTCTGGCATGTTTATGG
This sequence comes from Lycophotia porphyrea, assembly GCA_950005105.1. Taxonomy (NCBI): domain Eukaryota; kingdom Metazoa; phylum Arthropoda; class Insecta; order Lepidoptera; family Noctuidae; genus Lycophotia; species Lycophotia porphyrea. The sequence goes on along the minus strand of OX465410.1, from coordinate 4,428,611 downwards.
ATAAGAAAGCTGCTAACTCTATAAGAGGTACTTACTTATTTATTTATTTTTTTACTGTCGTTTAGACTTTGAAAAGGTTAAGAGGAAAAAGGAATTAACCGACACATAAATTATGACTCTAACTAGGGAGTTTTCTTCGTCAATTAAATTATTACTCAACGACTATTTTTTTTTCTGAAGGCCGAAAATTTTTCGAAATAACAGCTCTAAATTTGTAAAAAAAAAATATATAGATATCAGACTAAGGTAGTTCAAGTGACAATTAATCGTCGCGCACAAATGTAATTGGGACTTTATTCACGATAGATATGTTATGCAAATAAACGTATCTATTTTGATTACGTCTGTTTGTTTGTATTGTCCAATTTGTTAGAGCAAAGTGCGTTTAACTTTGATAACCTTTTTAAGGGGATCAGCAGGGGGGGCCTTTAACTTGTTTGCCATAAGAAAAAAAAAATGACACCTGTCACTTTTTGGCATAATTTTTGTTTTTGCGTTATTTTTCTAGTTAAGTCTTTTATAACCTGTCAGTGATAAAATCTATTAGTAGTAACAGTGATTTAGGTAGATTTACGATACTAGTCTTGCGTAAAACTAGTTATTGATTTACCAATCAGGGCATGACCTTTTAGTAAAAAAGAAAATAGAAAAAAGAAGTTCCCTTAAAAAATCTTCAAAAATTAGGCACAGTTCAAGTTCAAATGATTTAAAATAAATCTGGACCAAATAAAAGTGAATTCAAGAAACCGGGTTACCATGCCTATATTTATTCTCCTATTAAAATTGACATTGCTTTTGAGGAGCTATTAAAACTTCCAAGTCACCTCAAGGCCGTATGTGGAGATCCCACCAATTTTTTTTTTTTTTTTTAATTTACTTCAGTTACGATGACATGTCGATTGAAATAGGTCTTCTGACAATTATAGTAACACTGTCTTTTTGGAAGTGTGCTTTACCACACTGCCTTCATTGCTATTTTACTGTGACCTTTGTTCTTATTGGTACAAAGTTTAATGTTGTAGATAAAATATTTTTTAAACGACTAAATCTTTATGCCCTTTTACCTAATTGGACTAAATTGTCAAGTGACCAAAATCTCAATTGCCTAAGTTTTAAGTGCGGTGCATAAATTTTTGCGTCACACGACCCACATTTTAGTGTTATTCACAAAATTGATGCATTTATCTATTGCTCCAAATTGCATTTAAATGTTTGTGCCCTAAATTATAATTTTCCACAATTAGCCTACCTGGTTTTTTCTTTGTTTCATTATTTATTTGTGTTAATTGTTGTCAAATTTGGGTTATGTTGACGTTCAAAAGGACATATATGTAGTTATGTCGTTAAGACCGTTTAGTTTGTAAAAAAACTTTATTCTGAGATCATGCATAGCAGATGTCCTAAACAGAACTTGTAGATAGATTAACATTGCACTAAGTAACGTTCTTGTTTTAATATTAGCAAGAAATTATTCCCATTTAAAAACGGTTTTATTTCAAAACCAATGTGTACTGAAATTATAGCGAACTGCCCATGTACATTTTATTTTGCGTCTGTGTTCTAGAATCATTTTAAAATGCGAAAACCACTAACCATTCAAACTCTATTCACTCCAAAATTAGGGTCTCACCCAAAACAAAAACTATAACAGTACTTCGCTAGCTATTAAATAAAAAAAAAAAAAAAAAAAAAACAATTACTAGGCAAGTCAAAGTGCAGGTTAGTGTCATTGACCCCGTCGAAAACCGACACGTGGATGCCATGACAGTATTAAAACGACGTAAGTGCAGGCTGTATGCCGAGTTGTCTTTGCGTAACGTATATGTAAAGTAATTTCGATTAATTGAGGACTTTTTATTGATGGAATGTCAATTGGAATTTAATTTATTGATACAGGTTTTTTGAATAGGAATGTTATTTTAATTTAAGCGTGTGGGTTTGAAAATAGTATTTTGTTTTTTAATTTGTGTGTCGTTTTTAAAGGATATCGGATATTAATCCTGAGTTAAAAATCTGCACTCCCACGACAGAAAATGACAATTTAAATTCGTTTAGATCTCATTATCTAAGTTGGACTTACTCATTGCAGTTGGAATGGCGCAATAGAACAAATTTGGGGTTGTCATCCGGCTACGAATTGGCCTCAACTGTCCGGGTTCAAGGCCATTGCCCGTTAATTTGATGATACGTTCACCTCTTACATGGATCTTCTTAACACTAGACTCTTTTATGTCTGGCGTATGAAATTTTGTCATTGTTGCATGGGTTTAATGCAGCTGGTTGAAGAAACTTTATTTCGTTCGTTATTTAAAATCGATAAAGACATTGATTTTATTTTGACGTGATAAAAGAAAAAATAACAGTCTCCGTCAGAAAAATCAATAGCAGTTTCTTACGAATAATAAATACAATTTTATTGAAAAGAGAGACATGATAGGCGCCCACTATTCAATGAAATCCCGCTCACTTTATTATAGCTTATTGATTTTCTCACGCTGAAATTTTCCACGGGAACAGCACGCACGAACGGTTGGTGGGTGGAGCACCGAAATAACGGCCTAATTCTCTACTGCCTTAAGTCTCTATTTAATTAAAATGTAATTTTACAAGCTTTTTCATTATAATCCGGACTTTTTTGGTTTAAAAGATTTACTATTACGGTGATTTTCTGGTGCAAAAATATAAAACTAAATTAATAAGTTTATAATTGAATTTCGCAAAATATAACTCAATAAAAGCCTCGCATAATAAAAAAAAAACTACAAAACGTTTCAAAAATAGAACGATCTCGTGATGTCGTCGACCCGTAACGCCACGTGACGTATGCTGTCACTTTTATTTTAGGGCGCGTTCAAATGAATGGTTTTTAACGTACTCGACAAATTATTGAAATTCTCAAAGTTAATTGTTTTTGCTTCGTGGGAGGGTGCCCAATGAAGTGTATTAAACTTACTATAGATTCCACGTAGATTCGAATGACTAAGTATTCTCATTTGGTTGTTAAGTGTTATTATGAAATGGTCGAGGGTTTTCCCTAAACATTAGGGTCAGGAGAGCAAGGTGTTTCGTCAGAAGTACTGTTACTTTCAATGACACGGTTTCAAAAATTGGACCTTCATTAGTTGACTATTCTTTATAAGTCGTGCGTATTATGACTACACTTTGTCGTTCAAGTGTACTTAAACGTCGATTCTTAAGTCAGGTATAGCGTAGTTAGGTTTTTCCATCAGGAATGTGTCAGTAGCAGCCACGGAGCCTGGTTTTGGCAATAAAATATAGGGCCACTGTTATATTGGGGCTATAACATAGACGGCGAAATGTAGGATTTTATTAGGTACAGCCGCCAGCAGGTCAACCTACCCGAAACTGTCAGATTTTCCCAACCAACCTTGAACCTAATGCTATAGAGTTGAAAATCTATTAAAGAAATTTGACAGATTGTAGTAGCTTGATTTGCTGCCGTCTGTACATCTTTACCTAACCCTTCGGGGATTTAAGACAGACGTGAGGATATAAATTGGAAAAAAAAAATAGTGTGTGTGTACTTATCTATGTACGCACGTAAGAAGTTATACTTCTTTGGCGTATAAAACTAAAATGTTGACTAGCTAACTTCAGGGTGTATGTTGACAAGCTAACTTTAGGGTGTCGGTTTTTCGTGACGGTGTGCGCGCGCATCGTAATACATCATAATACTCTCGTGATTTTTCCCTAACGCACCAAAAGAAGTATATCTTCAAAAATACTATTCTACATAGCCTTAAAGGTTTAGAACCCCAGCTGCACTGTAGTTAAGGCCACTTAGTTAAAATATAAACAAAAACTACACAAGCTTGTCCTTTTGTGTATAGTAGCTAGAGTCATATTACGAAATAGTTGGAAGTTTGTAAGATGAGATTTATAATGTTTTAGGAAATATTTTAAGCGATACTGTTACAACAGGCCCTTTGTAAGGTCTCTCTTACTTCACGTTATGATATGGCTTTAAAAAAAAAACATAGCTATGGACAAGAATTTTACACACACTGTAAAATTCTTGTCCATATATTATGTGTGTTCCGGAAAGGAGGCCCGTATCACAGCTGTGGGAACATTATTGGCTGATTATATTATTGGTACTGCTCTTTCTAGGTTTAAATAAAGGGTGTAAAAAGAGTCTTAACGAAGCCGAAAGGGAAAGGCATTTGTTTTCTCTGTCATTGCGATCATTTTTTGTTCTAGTCTATGCCTGGGAACCTTCTAGTTACGGAGATATTGGGAGTCAAAGTTCCAACTTTTTCGAAAGGTTTTTTTAAATACATGTTTTTAATGTATTTTTTTTTCTTAAGACACCTTCACGACTACCATACTGTTCAATCCATCCATCAGCACAATGTTTTGAATGCGTCACGTTTTGCGGTAGGACTCAATAGTCCTACCGTAAAACGTGACTTTTCACCCCAAAAAAAGTCGTTTTCCAGCAATAATTTTTGCATAAAGTTACTTAGATTGATGTACAGAATGCTTGGTTGCTTCGTTAAGAGTCCGTTTACACCCTGTAGATCTTGAGAGATAAAGTCAAAATAAAAGGCTATAAAAATGCTGTCACAAGAGTCTTTGTTTCAGGTTTTTTCTTGCAAAATTAAAATTGCACAATAAAACTACAGTAAATTCCGCATTACTAAGCTAAGTCCAGACAAAAGTGATTCATTTAGTTACTAATAATTACTTAGTCATCATTTCTTTCAAATAACTGCAGGTCAATAACCTGTGGGCTCTGACAGGCTGAAAATGTAGCTGTCATTATTGCAAGTTCCCGCCATCTTGGATTCTGATTTCAAAATCCAGGTTTTATTTAAAATTTTGAATTGCGATTAAAAATAAATTAAGAGAAAAAGGTCCTAAGTGCAATTTTGAGGTTTTACACAGATATTTAGAAAAATAAATGACGTAAAATGTCGTAAACGACATGTAATACATGAACTGATAATTCCATATCCGCACTAATGTCATTGGTCTTAGAGATTAACTTTCTTTGTCAAGTTTGGCGATTATGACGTAAATAACAGTTTTGGAAATTTTTATTAGTTAGGTAGGTTAGGTATATAGGCACATCCGTTCTAGATCTAGTTCACTGATAAACATGTTTTGTTGTAATCTGCTATCGTAATTTATCTGTCTAGCCGTCTGGTTACTTTATCAAAGTAGGGCTTTCTAAACATTTTTGTCCAAAAAAGTATAATAAGTTTCCCGTTTTGAACTCTCACACAAATTTCAAAAATAGAATGAGCCGCCAAAATAAACATTTTGATTGAAATGACGGATCAAAATACATCAGTCATCGCGGAATAATCGTAACAAATTCTCAAAGAGCCATCATTCGAAACTACTCGGTAAATAATCAGAGATCAAAATATATTTGTCTTTTAAAACGGTCAAAATCCATTATAAACTGATCTATTGACACAAACATTCTTGATTGTAACAAAGGTCAAAGTAAAATGGTTACGTCTACAAAATGAAAAGCACGCGGTATCGAGGTCATTGGCCCGTGATGTCATTTCGCGTCACAAAACGTGGGTAATTCGAAATACGGTAACGCGCTCGTCCGCGTTACGTATATGAATTTGCGATACGATCTGTAATGCGGTTTGCGTTTGACCGATAACGGTCATTGCCTTGACTTGATAGTGATTCACTGTTGTGATATTTTTTTTTGTAGGCTTGGCCTTACGTCAAAAATGTTTGCTGAATTTTGCTTGTTGTTTTATTTGTTTTTTTTTTTTTATAATACCTAATTTAGCACCTGGCTTTTTAAAGCTTTTTTTTCTAAATAACGTTTTATTTATGTTTTTTTATGAAAAAAAAACTTACTAGTCCCTAATCGGACTTTGAATAGTCGCCATCGGTTGACAATTGACAAGCCGAAGGAAATAATTACCTTTTGCAATAAAAACATGCCACAATGCAAATTATTTTTATTTGAGGATAATTTATAATTATATAAACCGCAGAGCGCTATGCATATAATAAATATTATGTACTTGTATTTATCATTTTCCTGGCGTTTTTCCAAGTCTGCTTTCAGTCTCGATTGAGTTATGGTGACAGCAAAAATATTTTCTATAGTTACATTAATAGGTTTGTTCTTTATTCAAATGTTTTTTTTTGTTACGCCTCTATAGTCAAATTAAAATCCTCAGGACGCCACGAGATACCACTCCATCTTTAAAATTTTGAATTTGGAACGCAATTGTGCTGGAATTCGTTTGGCTTTATTGGGTGCTAGTGATACAATTTTGTTTGGGATTCTTATAATGCAATATTGAGAAGAACACAAGGTCATTTTGCGTTAATTATAGTAAAATAGGTACATTCTATGCTGTTCTTTTCTTCTGTAAAACTTGCTGTCTCCGCCGTCTGTCTGTCCGTCTGTCACCAGGATTATCTGTTCTGTGATATTTCTGTTGCCGCTATAAAAACAAATAATAAAAATATAAATTATTTAATAATTAAATGGGGCTCCCATACAAGAAACGTGTTTTTTCGGTTTATGGTACGGAACCCTTCGTGCTCGAGTCCGACTCGACTTGGCCAGGTTTTTTCATAAGTATATGTGAGTTGTAGCTTAAATAGTTAGTTAAAGTTAACGCCTTTATTACAATGCCCCCATTACCTAGAGGCAAAGTTATTTTATTAGACCTGGGTAGGTACTACTATTTTGTATTACTAACTTAATTCTAAATCACAGCGTGCTATTTACAGGTCCTTGAAGTTAATAAACGATTAGACAGAATATTCGAAATGTCAAATCAAATGACATAGGCCATCGAAATTAAAGTATTTTTTTTTTCCATAGTATATGTCATTTGATACATGATTCACTATGACAGTTGTCAGACTGTAAGAAGTAAATATAGACTGTGTGATGTTATGTGTAATTAAGATGAGTAATCTTTGTATATCACATAATATCGAACGGCAGACGGATCGCAAGGTCGTTCCTTGGCTTCCAATATTATTGTGTATAGTTCATGTTTATTCATTACGTTATGGGAAGATATTCATAACGTTATTAATTAAAAACATACATGGTGTAAACAGACTGTTCACGAAGCCGTCAACCAAGCATTATGTACATCAAACTAAGTAACTTTACGCAAAAATTAGTGCCGAGAAACGACTTTTTTTTTTAAACATAAAATCACGCCTGTAATCCCCAAAGGGTTAGGCAGAGGTGTACCTAATAGTACACCCACAGCACCCTTTACTAGTATGTTTGAACTCCCTGTAAAAGGGGGAAAGCCTATTGCCATCAATCGAGTACCGACAATAACACTGTGCCCTACCTGGAAATTGAACCAAAGTTCTTATTTAAATATTTTTTTAATCTTAATATTCTTAATGAATAGGCCTTGTTAGCTGATTAATGATTGATAATAATATATACTGCCTCGTTGGTCTAGTGGTCGCAAGCGCGCCTGCTGAGCATGAGGTCCTGGGTTCGATTCCCGGGTCGGGCAAAGAGCTTTTGGGTTTTCCCATCTGGAATTTCTCAATAGCAGCTACGGAGTCTGGATTTGTGCCCGGTTGATGGCAATAGGGTCGCCCCCTATTACATGGGACATAAAAAACATAACTGGCGAAATGTGGGTGTACTATTAGGTACACTTCTGCCTAACCCTTCGGGGATTACAGGCGTGATTTTATGTTTTATGTATGTATGTGTGGTATAATATCGTAATCAATAATCATTGATCTACAGTGATGATAATTTATGTACCTACAGCGCTTTTATCAATAAAAAGATAATTCTGCTTTAGTTTTTTCTACTTAAAAAAACTGGCCATGTGCGAGTCTGATGCGCGCACGACCATAACCCTTAATTATTTATTTTACTTTATTTATTTATTTTTAAAGTCCGTTAGTAAATCACAAAAGAAATACAACATCTGTGAAAATTTCAACTGTCTAGCTATCACGGTTCATGAGATACAGCCTGGTGACGGATGGACGGACGGACAGCGAAGTCTTAGTAATAGGGTCCCGTTTTACCCTTTGGGTACGGAACCCTAAAAAGATAATTTTAAAAGTCGATTATCTTCAAGATCAATTTAAACAATCCCACGAAACTTAAATTTTTTGTCATTCGAATTTAGAATTCAAATTAAATGTCAATGATAACTTTTTATTTCAACGCCAAGGCATTCTAATTTTAAATCCTGATGATCCTGTCATGGCGCTTATATTCTAGACTAGCTTACCAATTTGACATAAAACAATAAAATAAAATGCCCTTTTATAATATGCCATTGACCAACCAGACGGTTTATTCAAAAACTTGAGCAACGATAGAAGAATGTGATTACAATACATTACTGAGACAATAGATCGGGGGTACGATGAACTCGCAGCTGATCTAAAGCCAAAACTATATTTAATCGATTTATTATTAAATTAGGATGTTTGTGTGATTTCCTTCGTCTCTGAAACCGGGGAAAAATAGTACTAGTAGCTTTATTTCAGTAAAACATTGATGAAAACAAATAATCAGGAGATTTTTTTTTGAAGTAAAATGTTATTATTTGAGGAATAATTTAGCCATCTGTCGTTATAAGTGCTGCCATAAAAGTAATCAGACCATTAATATCACCCTTAATAAGTTAAGTCCCATATTAAATGCAAAACAGGAGTCAGACTTGTTTTATTTAACCGATAATAAGTTTCTTTAATGACCCTTTTACCGGTTAATAATAATTATTTGATGTCTCTTTAGCGATACCAGTATTCACAAATTCTATTTTGACTAAAAAAAAAAAAAACAAAAGACAATCTTTTAAAAAAAACATTTTTTATTGTTTTTTTACACTCTCCTGCACCGGTTTTTGGGGTCGACGCATCATGTTTTCTTCTTGCTTACTTTTCTATTAATTAAGTAGTCACCATCTCATGTAAGAGTCACCCTCTATCTAGCCATCAATATTCTGTCAAAAATATAACACCATTTTACCTAAAGGAACCTATCATCACTGGGCCTAAAGGACAAACAATCGTATCTTACAACATACCTATGCACTTACAATCTTTGTCGTCACAAGACACATACGTCGTTGTTCCATTCTTAATTTGTTGACGCTTGCATCATTATTGTCGCGCTCGTTATGCAATTAAAACAATATTCTTTTGCAACAGCCAGTGTTGTTGAACTTTGGAATAGTGTTGCTTCTGCAGATACGATAATTCTTCATCTTTGATGTGAAATGCTTAAATTGTTAGACTATGGTGCTGATTCCCTTGTTTACAAACTAAACCAAATTTAAGTTCAGTGCATCTGTTTCTATTTCATTAAGAAAAGGACAAAAGAAAAATTTTAGTTTAGTCCTGTCAAATTAACTAGCGCCTCATTAAAAAGTTGACTGCTAAAATTACATCAAATTACGTCAGGTGCTGACTAATTTGACAGGACTAAACTAATATTTATCTTCTGTCCTTTTCATAATGAAATAAAAAGAAAAAGATGCACTCAACTGAAATTTAGTGTAGTTTGTGAACAAGGGAATCGGCACCTATATTTGATTACATTATTTAAAAAAAAGTGAAGCCATGGTTGTCAAGCCTTGGCCACTATGTAAACGTCTGATCGAAGTTGGAATGGCCTCAGCATAAAGATAGTCGATTTAAATCGAAGCAAACATCGTTATTTGTTCTATTTTTAAACCTGAGAGTGAGAGAGACGTTATTTTAGGAATTAGTCACCAGTATTGACAATATTTTTAGCTATGTAGCTTCCAAACGTTTTTAGACTTTCTTATTTATAAACTTGTATACAATTCGTATTAATATTAGCTTATTATTGCAATTTTTTAAAATAACAATTTAATTACTCAGACAAATAAACAACCAACGTAACGAGAATATCCTGCCATGTAGCAAAAAAACACATAAAAGACTTATCTTTAAAGTGTTTTTTTGGTGCATGGCGAAATTCGAATGTGAAATTCTTTCTTTACTACTTATAGTAAAGAAAGAATTTCACATTCGAATTTTGAGCTGGGAAATGCAAAAATATTTTTCAATACACATTCTCGAAAACTGGTTCTTATCGCACTACGATTAGGTTCAACATGCAATGTATTTTACACGTGTGGATTTTTAATTTTTTCCGCACACGTGCGGATATAAAAATTTCCACAGATGACTATAATACTTATACTAAGTCCAAATTGGTTCAATGACTATCGTCGGCGGTGATTGTTTCAAGAGATTTAAACTGTGTTTATAAATAGAATATCATAGACAAATATGATTATTAAAACAAATATTTACTTTTGAACCAGGCGAAAGCAAAGCGCGGAAAAAAAGCAAATTAAACCATAGTTTCCTAATTCCTGACAAAAAAACTTTCCGTTCTAATATTTCACTTCTTCGAAAGTGTATTTAAAAACGTCGTTTGATACGTGCGTTCTCGACTCCATAGCACCCTCGCCTGCAGCTCCGGTGTTAATTTCGCCTCGAATGCAATAACAAAGTTTCCCCACTTATAATTATCAACATGTACTGTCCAATTGTTGCAAGAAATTAAACTTTATTTCAATGTAATAGAGTCTTAGTCGCGAATTTAGGGGTGTCACAGAAGCGTTGCTTGTATCGCTAGTTCGGGCAACTTCGGTCGACGACCCCTGACGTAAGCCGTTAGATTAAAATTTAAATTTGGGACTAGACCCATGGTTGGCACGTGTGCCAGCTGAAGGTTTTTTTTTTCGCGGAATATTGACAGCCAGTTTTGTTTAGTTTGATGAAATACCAAGCATAAATTACTTTGTTACAATGGTTGTCAAGACTGAAGTTTTTCTGTTTTATTTTTCATCTTAGGTAGGATATCCGTCGTTGTTTGAGATTAATTAAAAGTACATTTACTGTGTCCAAGTTAGGCAATACCCTAGAACAGACTGAGCAAGCACAAAGTAGACGGTAAATAAACAGTTAAAAAAAAAAGGCCGCGCTTCTGAGCTTTTTAAAAATACGGGGTGTAAACGGACTCTTCACGAAGCCGTCAACCAAGGATTATGTACATCAATTATAAGTAACTTTACGCAAAAAATATTGCTGGGAAACGACTTTTTTGGGGTGAAAAATCACGTTTTACGGTAGGACTCAATATAACGGATTCAAAACATTGTGCTGATGGATGGTTTGCATAGAACGGGGGTCGTAAAGGTGTAAAGTGAAAAAATGACATCAAAAACATGTATTAAAACAAAAAACTTGTGAAAAAGTTGGAACTTTGACCCCCAATATCTCCGAAACTAGAAGGTTCCCAGGTATGGCCTAGAACAAAACAATGATCGCAATGACGGGGAGAACATGTGCCTTTCGGCTTCGTTAAGAGTCTTTTTACACCCTTTAAGTATATAAAAGTTTTCTCACACGAGCTACTATTTTCTAATTGTTGACAACCACAGTAAGCGCGTAAGTTTGGACAGGTGTGCGCACGAATTTCGATCGGTGTGAGTGGTTGACTTGACTTCTTAGTAGAGAATGTGATAAATTTGGTTTATTTGACATTTAGAATGTGAAGATTTGTGGTCAGCTACATCACGGTGCTGGCAAATTACGAGTAGATGCGAGTTTCAGCCCTGTCCTGGCCATGAACAATTACAGAACTGACACAGCTCATTCACGTACTTAATGAGAACAAGTGGGGGTCCCAGGACACTGCCCTGGAGGATTATTCTTTCCCAAAATCATTGTGTGCCAACCCTAACCAAAGCCTTGTTGAGGCTTCGAGAGGACATTGACCCGTGACGTACGGTGGGTGTGTAAAGCATAGTATTGAATGCAAATTGAATATCGAATAATCACCTCGAGTGTCAAGTGTACTCCTTGATTTAAATAGTCTATGGGGTCTATGGTCTGTGAGCTGTCATTTTGGTCTGTCAAACGTTGATTGGAGGAAAACGGATGGCAACAAGATGGCGGGAGATTTTCTTTCGCTAATTAGGTGAGGAACTCGTGTGTTAATAATATGGCACGTCTGATATGTATTGTTAGATTTGTTAAGAGTTATTGAGGTCAAAATAGTTTTTGGTCAAAGTAAATCAAAGCATTTTTTTTCTATCAGATTCACTATCTAACTTAGATCTACAGAACAGTCGAATCACGTGAAGGAAGTTTTAACTAAGACTTGATTAAATTTGAAAAAGCTCCATCATCTTCTGCTTAGCCTTTTCCCAACTATGTTGGGGTCGGCTTCTAGTCTAACCAGATACAGCTGAATACTAGTATTTTACATGGAGCGACTGTCGTATCTGACCTCCAGAACCCAGTTAGTATGTACAGAATCACAATCATGAAAATCATCAATATAACCCTAAGTTCATTTAACCCTATTGAATGACTTTTTCATGAAATATTCATTGAATAGGGTTACATGAACTTCGAGAGTTGTATTTATGAGTTTCATGATTGTAATTTTGTAGTAAAAGCTACATACTGTTACTGGCGCGACTCATTTTTTATCAACGTACAACTTGACACTGACTGCAAATTGCAAAAACGTAAGAAAATTGGTATTTCGCGGGTTACCCGTACTCCTCCACCAAGTTCCAAAGTCATAACATAATGTCAGATTACTTTTTCTACGCAAAGGGCCTTTCACCTACTGCCTCAAGCTCAATAAAAAAACAAAACTAAATGCACTGCATGACATAACAGTAAATCCTAAACGTTCCAAATTCAAAAGACTGACCGTTGTATGACGTAGCGGGGCGTGATACAATTCCGAACATGCTCGCGGTCGATGGCCATTGACGTCATAATCAGCTGAGCGGTGTGAAAGAGATAGATGTATTATGTCATTGTGTCTCTTTCTAGTGAGGTCGGAACTGCATGGTAGATTACTATGTGGTTTTCAGTGTGTGACAATGATTACTTTATGGGGAATACCAAGGAAACGATGGATGGACTGTGTGATGAAGTGTGGTGAAGATGATATAGGTAGAAGGAAACCTCGATAGTTACTGTGATGACGGCTACTATAGAAGTATGGAAAAAGGAGACATGCTCCGCCGACCCCTAAACTAGGATGAAACATAAACATCATTTATATCAGGCTACAATCGCCCATAGATATATAACCTTATAAACTAACATATATAAAGTAAATACAAAAACTATGTTAATAAATAAGTCTTATAACTATTTTAGTAGCACTTTACTTGTACTGGCTGTCCAGTGAAACTTGCCCGCGGAAGCGAACACCACGCCCTACGGCCAAAAGTCTTCCTTCATCACCAGGGACAGATAACAATTCGGTACTTGCACCACGAACGCCTTGAAGTTGACGTTGCGGCGCGACTCTAGAAACTGCACTCTCGGTGTGTAGTTCGTCTTTTGGCGCACGTACTCCACGATGTCCTTCGCTTTAGGGGTGTAATGTTCGCGGGAAATGTATACCGGTGTATTGGGATTAGGGATAAGGGCAGGAGAATGCTAACGATGACTTGGATGAGTAGAAAGATTACTCTAACATTTAATTGTATAAAAAAGATATTTCTTTTGATACTTTCTGTCTACTAGACAAACCTATATATCAAATATTTTACATCTAATAAGCTACGCCACCTGACCTACAAAACTCAATTAATGAGTCAGTAAAGTCACTCGTTTAAAAAGTTTATCAAATCATTTGACCCAATTCCGATTCATTGAATTCCAATGACGAAATTATAGAGCCGTGCAAATAAAATGACAAAATCGAGCCAAGAAGGATATTGCAAAGACTGCCATTTTATAAATTGTCAAGTTTCTGTCTATTGCGTGTAACGGAACGGGGCTTAAACAGACTTAAACTATTGTTTTGAGTTCCGTTTCACGGTAGGCAATTCAAATTTTGAAGAAATGATTGTTTTGAAAAATATTGCCTAATTTAATTTAGTTCAACCAATAGTTGCTTAGTAACTCAGGTTGTGGAGGTCAGATAGGCAGCCGCTATTCAGCTGCATTTGGTTAGACTGGAAGGCTAAGCAAATGATGATGATGTATAGACTATGGAGCCTATGTACATATTTATAAAAAGAAAATATGCAGTTACAATGTTATTATTATAAGGAAAGACAGATTAATCATTTTTAACCGCGTAAGAGGCGATAATAATAAACTAACTAAACCCTAAAATGATTATATCAATGACATCCAACACATTGTAAATAGGTTTTTAATTGCGTTTCGCATTAAATATATAATGAGAGCCACGTGTAAGAATTAGCTTAAAATTTTCCTTTTTAAATGTGAAAATAAATAATATTTTCGTGTTATTTTATAAACCTCTAATATATTCTGCCCTTTTCAGGCTAAACGAAACGTTTTTTTTAAAGGGAACTGCCCACACATTCATTAAAAAAAAATGCAGCCATACTAAAATAATACTTCATAGTCTTGAAATGATGTTCATATTATAAATTGGTTTTTCAAACACTTTTACTCGACATTTTTTTTTTATAAAAACTGGAAGAGGTCGGAACCTCACCAAATACTCTGAGAAAAAACTCATAATTCATTCTCTCTTTTAAGATCCAAACATAATCTTGGTCAAGTCATATGATGAACAAATAAATCATACACGTCGGAGAAGATTTTCTTCTAAATGATTAATTTTAGAACTGTCAAAAAAACAAAACAGTATCGATTTCAAAATCACTGATACATTCCTTCCGGTAAAAAAAAAAAAACTTGACATAAAGGAGCTCGCGCAATTCCTATACAAACCTACACATACACAAAAGGGCTGTCCCTATATTCACGGGGAACGCACACACACCGGCTAAAGTCATCAACCGCGATCCGACCTTGCCTCGGGGTCGATGAACCTTGCGACCAAAAATGGCCGCGAATCAAGTACCAGTTGTATCTTCACGGTTGAACGGGACTGGGATAAATAGGGTTGTGGGATAGGTTATAAATTGTTGCGTTATGTTACGGTAGATTTTCTTTGATTTAATTCAAGAAGATTTATCTTAATATTGTGTGAAACGTGAGAAAGACGTTATGATTATTATTTTTGATTGACTGTCATTTGTTCAGCAGTTTTTTCTTCGATGAGTTTTATTCAGTAAAGTATTTGTTTACATTGGTTATAGAGTCAACTACATTAAAATTGTACGATTATGCATATTTAAAGTTTTTCGTTACACACTGCAAAAAAAACCGCAATTTCTTTCCGAATTGCCAAAAAAGATTTAATTACATCCTTTAGGGCGAATTTCACCAATGTAACTAAACCTGATCATCAACAACACTAAACCGTATAGCAATTTTATAACAATGTTGTCTTTGATGCTTTTGAACGCATTTTAAATGTGTTGTTCTATTTTGTTAGTGTAATTCGCCCTTAATCTATGATCAATGCGATCCCAATTTTCTAATACCATACCATAAATTAATATGTTTTTTTTTATTTGTTCCAGCTCAAATCGAGATAATACCATGCAAGGTGTGCGGGGACAAGTCATCAGGCGTCCATTACGGCGTCATCACCTGCGAAGGATGCAAGGGATTCTTCAGACGGTCCCAGAGCACAGGTCGGCATCTGTTTATCTGCTATTTTTAGTTTATTAACCATAGCTTGAGCAATCAACAAAGATATGAAACAGGAGAGACAGTAATAGTCTGTCCAAAAATAATTTACTGTTAAAAATGTGTGGTCCTTTTTCAAACAAACTGGCATTGGGCAACCTCATTTGAAGAAAAAGAGACTGGGCACAAACATTTTTGTTAAAAAAAACATCGAGTGGTTGTTCAATTTTTTATAGTAAGGGACTGGCCGGTAAACATTACTTACTTGAAAGGAGTTCTTCAATTTTTACAGGACTACGCCCGCAATTCATCTCTGATGTGGAGATAAATTTATAAGAAAATTTCTAGCTGGTTAGGTTAGGTTAGGTTTTTACACATTTTCTATACAGATACGTACAGTCTGTTGGGCAGCCTATTAGCATAAAAATCACAGACTGAACAAAGAAGGTTCTTAAACATTTAGGCATCAATTTAGTTGTCGTTTCTTTTTTTTTACGTGACAACGTGTAATAAATCGATGAACGCCGGCTGTATGCACGAAAAACTGTCCCGTTACGCTCATTGTCCCTTTACGCTTATTGTACGCATGCGCTACATCTATCTCTGTTCCACTCGATTTTATGACGTTGCCACGTTAAACTATCGTCCGTAAACTAACTTTACAGACAGCCAATTTTTTATTTTATTTATTAGTCTTCGTTCATTGTTAGTGCATACGAGCAGTAATGCATTCCTTATCAGCGTTTATGTAAGCTTTGTATTAATATTTCTTATCTAAAATTATTATGTATTAAACGGAAGAGTGTTATCAACAGTAAGGGCATTGGTTTCTTTCTTAGGGGTAGCAGACTTACAAGTCTAAGTCGTGGCATGGCTAGAAAAAGGTAGGTATTACATCTTTTTACTAAAACAGGTTTAAAAATGAAAGGTGGGAAAGAGACAGACATATATTTTAAAAGAGGGACAGGGATATATTTGTTAAACAGCAGTATATACTAAAGACCAACCAGTTAGCCCAAACACAACCCGCTTCCTGTACGCTGACGACCTTGCACTCACATGTCAAGCAACCAACTTTGAGAAAATTGAAACAACTCTGTCTACAGCTCTAAGTGATCTCAGCCATTATTATGCCGAAAACGCTCTGAAACCGAATCCCTCAAAAACGCAGTCATGCGCGTTCCACCTCCGTAATAGACATGCAGGTTATAAATTAAACATCTCTTGGCAAGGGGTGCCCATCGCACACAGTTCCCACCCGAAATACCTCGGCATAACCTTAGACCGGTCACTCACCTACAAAAACAACTGCCAAAATGTAAAATTAAAAGTTCATGCCAGAAATCACCTATTACGCCGCCTTACATCCACCAAATGGGGGGCCGCTCCAAAAGTTCTGCGAACCACAGGGATGGCGCTCTACTTCTCTGCTGGTGAATATGCCTGTCCAGTATGGGACCGTCCTGCGCACGCACACCTAGTGGATACAGCTCTTAATGAGACGTGCCGGATAATTACTGGTTGTCTTAAACCGACCCCGGTACGAATGCTGTATCCACTGTCTGGCATTGCACCTCCTCAAGTTCGCAGGACTATAGCTAGTCGTATCGAGAGGACGAAGCTACAAGTTGACTCACACCACCCAATGCACAGCTACGTCTCAGTTCCCCAGAGGCTCAAAAGCCGTAAAAGTTTTCTTGGGTGCGTGGGCCCAGCTAGCCCAGTCAATTCCAACGCCTCCACAGCAAGATGCAATCTCTGGCGGGAGCAGTTTAAACCCCCTGACAATTTCAACAATCCATCAGAGAACCTTCCACCTGGGCACGAGTTGCCGTGGCCGACCTGGAAAACTCTTAACAGACTTCGAACCCAAGTCGGCCGGAGCAAAGACAATCTCTGCAAATGGGGGTTCCTGGACGGCTTAGACCTCAAGTGCATATGCGGCGTCTCCCCACAAACAATGACACACCTTCCATCTTGCACTACATGCCCTATAACCTGCGCTCTTGATGATTTATTTACTGCATCAGTGAGCGGGGTTGGCGTGGCTGAGTTTTGGGCTAAACATACTATTTAGATTTTTTGCCATCGATACGCTAAGAAGAAGAACAGCAAAATATAGTTGCTCTTTTTATTTAGACGTAATCAATGCTTACTTAAAGTGGATTCCCCGTGAGCTCAATAGGTTTTCGAGGTAAGCTTTAAAATTATTTCCATGATCTAAGATCCAAATTTCTTACTGTTGAATTAATCCATAACTTGCATGTTTTGTTTTCTTAAACACGACATTAACATCTGCTTAGCCTTTTCCCAACTATGTTGGGGTCGGTTCCTGTCTAACCGGATGCAGCTGATTACCAGCAGTATTTTCTTAAACACGTATGATAGCTAATTTAATCAATCGTTCAAAATGTATTACAGCGTAAAGCTGTTCTAAATTCTACATCATACATCGTTTGGAACGATTGACAGCCACGTATGCCGTATGGCATTTTTTTCCAAGGGCCAATTCCACCAATTAAAATGATTGGATCAGCACATCTAAACTGCGTTCAAGAGCTGTAAATAGATACAGGGTGTAATTGTATAAGCGCAATACCTCTTAGGTGGTGATTTAGACCATCAAACATTGGTGTGGGCCAACAATACGGTAAGCCCATAAGGCAAGCAAACTGCTCAGAAACTCTATCATCATGAAAAGTAGTAAGTTATAATTACAAGCCAAGATTTTAAGCTTGTATGAAAGTACAGCCACTTTTGAACTGTTATACAGTTTTTTTACTTTCACTGAGTCCCAACGAAGGAAAGAATTTGGACTTTCTATACAAACAATCCAAAAATTTTACTGAGAGCGCCTTTTTTTTTTCGGATGAGAAATCATCAAATGACTTCTCCCGCTTTGGGCAGAGGGGAAAGGAGTGTCAGACTTGTACTGACTAAAACCATCTATGTTCCTTCCTTGCCCTTTGTGTTCCAGGGCCGCGGTATCTCTTTCGAACAGTTCCGCAGCCCTGGTACTGACAGCGCTTGAACGGAGTTTAGTCTGTGAAGTTGGCCATTTGAAAAAAAAAATTGTGCTTAGTTGTCATCCGTGTCCTCTACTCGATATGATTTCTAGACTGTTCTACCAGGTATCGATACTAACCCTGACCTCTCTTCCAGTGGTGAACTACCAGTGCCCTCGGAACAAGGCGTGCGTGGTGGACCGCGTCAACAGGAACCGCTGCCAGTACTGCCGGCTACAGAAATGCTTGAAGCTTGGCATGAGTCGTGATGGTGAGTTGAACTCTTTTTTTTTTGGAGGAATTTTATGTTGCAGGAGTATTTTTTTAAGTAAAACTTCTTTATGCACGCTTCACTTGGGGAGTAAGCTATAGTGTATTCACGGAGACGAGTTAGTATAGCTCCTTCTCTATCGCACATTATCATACAAATGACAAAGACAAAAATAAACTTTTTTAGCACGTCTGCACAGTACGGGAAGTATGAGTAGACTAAAAAGTACTTGCACTGTGTACAGTTGTACACCGCCTTAGCGTTTTTAACTGACCAATCGCAGTTAAAAAATTGTGTGAGTGAGATAGCGCTCTACTAACTCGTCTCCGTAAATACACTATAGATAGTGAATGCGTTACGACGCGTTCGGGCGAGGCGAACGCTTGACTCGGGGAGTAGACTTGACTCTGGTGAATGCGTTACGAAAAGTTACGTTACGAGGCGAACGGAATAAAGTTAAAGAAGAACTTTTACTTCAATCAAGTGGTCTAAAGCACACTGGTTTTTTTTAATCACAAAGCATTTATATTGGTATAGGGTTATAAACCGTTCGGGTTTTAGTTGCTCCGTCCGAAAAATAATGAAAGTTACCGGGAAAATAACGGTTTCAAAGTAAAAGTCCGGACTTTTTTGCAAATGTCCACCTCTTAGTCAGGACTTTTCAAATTTCGAAATGAAAACTGATAGATAGATTTAGAATGAATTCTTTCTACTTCATTTTAAATTAGTTTAGAACTTTTCCAACTATGATAATGTCGATCAGTTCTCTAACTTATCAATGTACTCATAAACAGATTAAATTATAAACTCAAAACAGGAAATAAAATGTCTGCATCACGAAGTTTCCATAAACACACACACAATTACCACACAACACACACAATAACACATAATACACACCATTTACACAAAATACAAACACAATACACATTTTACACATAATGTACACATTTACATTCGTAATCAAATAACAATAATTCAATTTTAAAATCACAATAAAAATAAAGAATAATTATATAAATTCACCTCAAACCACGTGTTGAGCGATGAGGAAGCGAACGTCGGGTCAACGACCTCTTATCAGTTACCGATAACGCTATGTTGATACTACATAAGTACTCAAAGCTAGTTTATAGTGAGAAATGGTGATGTTGGAATGAGTCCTATTTTCTTGATTCTTTAGTTGACTCCCACTGTTGGGCATAGTCTTTTCAATGTAAGACCACTTACGAGGATTAATTTTGGATACATTTTTGACCATTAATTGTATAGGGCAAAGTGCTATTGGGTTTTTCCATCAGGAATTTCTCAGTAGCAGCCACGGAGTCTGGATTTGTGCCCGGTTGATGGCAATAGTCTGGCCCCCAAATACTGGGACTTAAACATAAGTGGCGAAATGTGGGTGTACTATTAGGTACACCTCTGTCTAACCCTACGGGGATTACAGGCGTGATGTTATGATTATGGTATCATGACATTTCCACTAGCTTAGGTAAAGACGCCAGCACATCAAGCTACTACAATCTGTCAAATTTCTGAGGTATTCCTCGAAGCGCTACCATTTTTAGCGCTCCCGATAGCAATTAAAAATATTAACTACTAAAAGGTGCGCTCCGAGGAATAAAAAAGGAGCGCCTCATTAGGTGCGCCTCAAAATGGTAGCGCTTCGAGGAATACCTCAAATTTCTTTAATAGATTTTCATCTTTATCGCATTACATACAAGGTTGATTGGGAAAATTTGACAGGTTCTGGTAGTTTGATGATGTGCTGGCATCTGTACATACTTCTTTTAAAATTAAATTGGCTATGGCTTTAGATGGGCTAAACATTGGTAAGAAGCGAATTGAAGTTAGATTTTTTTAACAAAAATATTTTTTCCACTAACAATGTCGAATTTGTTAGTACTGCAAGAAAATATAATTAAGTTAAAAGATTCAAGTTAAAATAATTGCGAAGAAGTCAAATTAATTCTTCTTTGTTTAGAAAAATGAGTTGAAATCCTAACGAACGTGTGAAGCAATATAAGAAATGTGCCTCTTTGGTCTTAATTTGGTCATAATTTCGGATTTGTGCCTTTTTGTTGGAGATAGGCTCGCCACACACTTTTATTGTCATTTTGGTACTTGGCACGGACATGAAAATCTGTGAAAGAAAAAACACTGCTCATTTGAAGACTACTAACGCCATCTGTTATCGGTTTTATAAAACTTTTTTACTACAGGAAACAAAATTAAGCCGAGTCATTCAAAGCATTATAAAACATAACATTGATAAGAAAACAATTTAAGGTTTATTTTTTAGTTTTAAAAAGCATAAAAAAGGAGTCCTTATCAAAAAAGGAGTCCTTATATTGTCGCCTCGCAATCCGTTCACAGCTGTATTCTATAAGCCCCTTTACACATAACATTCGTGCCCACACCGCCTTCCATTAAAAACTTAAAAAAAAAGTAACTTGTCGTAAAAACATGCATAATAATAAAAACACACATACAATATGTCACGCCAAATCGCGTGAGCGCACATAGCAAGACGTCGCCGCACAGTGGAACGAATGTATGGGAGCGGTTGGACGTAGACATGTCCGAAAAATAAGAGTAAAATTATGACAAACTAATGATGCCATCTTATTCGATTACTTAATGCCTTCATAAATTGTGGTGATGAATTTCTTCATAACTCCCATATTTCGGGAGTAATTTGAGAAAATGTGAAATTTTACTATGAAAATGAGTGTATCGAGCTCTCTCCCTCCTGATTCCGGGCTTGTTTCAAGTACCGGTCTCTAATATCGTAATGCTATTACTAAGAGCTATATTTAATACTAAGACACATAGTGCGCCAAATGTGCACTTTCTGGGATAAAAGGAAATGAAAATTTAAAAAAAAAAACGTTTTTTCCCCATTTGTATTTACTTTAAACCGCAGACAGACTTATTAAGAGGTCTATAAATATATTATATATATACAGAAATATATATTAACAAAAATATTCACAAGAACTGATGAGAGTATGACTTTTAAGTAAGTTGATAATGAATTACCTAGTTTCATTAAAAGTACAATAAATAATTAAGATGTAAGCTCTAATTTACTAAGTTACACATTTTAAAACAATAACATCATTTAATTATCTTCGTCATCATCATCATCATCAATTAATTCAAATTCAGAATCGATGTCCGCTAAATCATTTATGTTAACAAATTCGATATCACTTTTCTCAGAATCCGTAAGCTCATAAAATTCCTTAAAAGAAGATTTTTTTACAAACTTATTTCCTTTTGGACGGATACTTGTAACAAGTGGATCAGAAGACAGTAAAAGATTGTGCATAATATCTTCATTGCATGAGATACTGCTATGCTTTCGAGAATGCCCCTCTCTATATTTTCTAAAATCTTTATTTCTAGCCTCAGATGCCTCTTCGGATAGAAAACCAATGGGCACAATTGACATGTTCTGAACTATGTCTGGCCCATGCATTAAAATTTTATGAAGTGAAGAAGGCATATAATACCATGGGTATAACTCCACGTAAAGCTTAGCAGTATCAAAGCAGAACTCTCGGAATTTAGTTACGTTGATCTTCTCTCCTGATGAAATACACTGCAAGATCACACAGATTTTTCTTAAAAGCATAGCATCTATTCCGGTCAGTTCAGCAGATTTAGTGTAGTTTTCAAAAAATCTCCTTGCCGAGTTGCCATTGTTGGTGGATCCACTGCCTTGTTTCACAACATCGAGAAGTAAGCCCGTTTCTCTTCTTACAGCCTCTTGAACTCTTTTCTTCCTGTCATCAACTTGCCTTTTTGCTATATCACCCCTTACTTGCCATGATTTTATGTCTAATTTGTAGGAAATGTGTAATAAGCATTCCATTGAGCGAATCCAAGCGTGAAGGGTGCTTAAGCTATATTTATACATGTCCTCGTTTGCGTGTTTATCTTTGATTAACTCTAAATTATTCATTTCTTTAGGACAAGCCTTGCATATGTCACACACTGAAGCTGCTGTATCGGATATAATGGAATGAATTTTACCATCAATCATTGTCAACAGCAGTTGGTGTTTGACACTAATTCCATCAGTGATGGTGGATGGAGTTAAGGCTTCAATCTCTGCTTCGATTTCAGCCATCTCTCTCTGCACATTTTCTTTGGTTTCCTTTATAAACTTAAACAATATTGGCCGGCAAAATGAAGTGGAAGATGGTCGCTCGTTTTCCCAAATTGTTACACCTTTTGAGACGAGCCGCAGTGGTACAAGACTAATCATAAAATTACTAGCAAGATCGATTTGCTCATCTTCACTCGTCCTTTGATGATAAATGCTTTGGCTAGATGATCCGTCAAAACCCCATTTGCTGGTCAATACGAGCTGTTGATTGGGATCAACAGGGGTTTCTAACGACCTAATAAGTCTTCTTGAGGTTAAATCCATCAAGGCTTGTAATTTGATTTTTGCAGAGCTCTCTGTAACTGTGAGATCTTCTTTGGCCGGATAGCACTAAATTTTTTCTTTAACCAACATGTAGTAACTCGGGTATTGAAGAGCTCCTTCTTGAGTGTTGAAATCCCGAAGAGTGTTATAGCGCCATTTCGATAAGTTCATCGATACATAAAGAGCCAATGCCTTCAAAGGGGATATTTCCCGTACCTGAATTGATTTACCTTCAATGAAGGCTTTGATTTTTGAGGCCTCTTCTGGATTCTCCGTCAAGTATTTCATAACATAAGCTGTATCGCTTTGTCCTGCCTTTTGAAGCGCCCTTTCGGCCGAAAACATAATTTCAGCGCTGCTACTGCTGCATGAAAGACTATCTTCAGTGCGTCTTCTTTTTTGCCGGTTACTAAGGTCCTCAAAAGATTTACGAGGACTAGGATGTGTACAAGTTGAAGCATCAGATTTAGCAGGAGAAATTATGGGCTCGATGACGTCACTTATATTTTCTGTAGAAGGTTCCATATTTTCATTCTGTAATTCCGGCCATTGAATTGCAGCCTGTAGCCAAATCTCATGTTTCTTCCGAAACTTATCTGTGCTTCTTCCAGACTGTGTCCATTTTGCATAAATGCGGTAGCAAAATCGACGACACCAGTCTTTTAAACTTGTTTCAGCACTTTCACATAACTGAACACAACTGTTATCTTTTAAAACACTGAACAAATAGTTAAAGTCGCGTAAATCTTTATGTGCGCGTGCGCATAAAGCAACGTGAATATCAAGATTTGTATTAAAATTTGGAAAATACATTGCGAGATTAGCTTGGATACAACGAGGTGTAAATCAACACTGATTTTAAAGTTACTAATAGTGACCTATTTATATAAAATCCAGGTATCCCAGGTATCCTTTGTTAAATATTGCAAGGTAATTAGTTATTGTGATAATTAGTAAATGATGCATGCTAAATTAGTGTATTAAGAGCCATTTAGTAATTAAATAATAGCAATGTTCTTATCAGTAATCATTAGTGCATCAGTTTTATATGTAAACCTTAAGTCCCTAATTATATATCCTAATTAGCTTATATCTTCTCTAATTGGCTGCTCAGAAATGTTATTGTAATAAGGTAAACCTTTAGAAAAACGGTTTTAATCAACAAAATAAACAAAAAATAAAAAAATTGTGTTATAAAATAAACATCACTCTTTATCCCAGAAAGTGCACATTTGGCGCACTATGTGTCTTAGTATTAAATATAGCTCTTAGTATTAGCATTATGATATTAGAGACCGCTACTTGAAACAAGCCCGGAATCAGGAGGGAGAGAGCTCGATACACTCATTTTCATAGTAAAATTTCACATTTTCTCAAATTACTCCCGAAATATGGGAGTTATGAAGAAATTCATCACCACAAGTTATGAAGGCATTAAGTAATCGAATAAGATGGCATCATTAGTTTGGCATAATTTTACTCTTTTTTTTCGGACATGTCTACGTCCAACCGCTCCCATACATTCGTTCCACTGTGCGCCGCGGCGCGCGACGCGTGTAGTGACGAGCCGTTGCGCAATACTTGTAACGATCTGATAGTGTATCGATAGGTATTTTGTCGATAGTGTGAGGTAAAATGGCGAATGTCGATAAATTAACCACGGAACTATTCTTTCACTGTCTAAATTTTAATGAATTACCCAATTTTGCCGGCACAAGCTATCTTAGTTTTATCCTTATTCCTAATTGGTTAACCATAATGTCACAAAGCTTCACTCACAGACAATCCATTTGCCACTTTTTTGGCAGATTCTATGAATTAAATGAATTGGAATTAAAAAATTATCCTCGTTTAGGGTGCGGTAGGCATTCAAGTAAAAATCCTCCACAATATTTAAATATATCCCTGAGCTCTCAGCTACCACCTTTTTTAAGACAAGTCAGATAGCAAGAGAGATAATAAATACCTAAAAAGAACTGTGACAAATGAGTTGTTCCCACCGACTCATTATTCCACTTTAGTCCTCATTCCCATCCCTAGTTACTTACACTACTACCTACCTACTTCTGCATAACATGTCACGTTGTAGATCATACATAACACGATGCAGGCGACGCGTGCGCAGACGACTTGTTGCGCAATGACTGGTTACTTGGTACTGGCTAGATGCACGGTTGTAATGGTCGATAAATAGCTGGTAGTTTATGTCGATAGATTGGTGATGTGACCCCTGTCTGGAGGCCTTACACTCAAGGCACCTAATGATTTTAATATTATGTTATCTAGGACGATTCGACTTTTGTGTGGAGAATTGGTATGACATAAATTTTCATGTATGTTCCTGGATATATGTACAAGAAAGATTTGGCTAATTTTTAAATTCGTATTCTTATAGAATGTCTGTAACACACATTTAAAAAAAATATCTTAGCTAAGCTAAAATTCAAATAAGATTAATCAATATCTGGAACGCTTTTTAGCATTGTCACGGTCTGGGCACTTTTCCTGTTGACAGCGATGTGGATGAAATTTTTAACGCCCTGTAAAGCTTTTGATACTTGTACATATTTTTATTACTATTATAGATTTCTAGTTTATTAATAATTTAAATAAATTTAACAATATGTATTTGGTATTAACAACATAACTAAATCAATCAACGATGAATGTTAGTTACATTAACATTACATTGCGAAACTCTTAAAACCATATTTTTCCACAATATTACAAATTCAACTCAACTGTAAATTGGGTAAAGTGGGTCAGAAATTGTCAATTATCAAAAAAAAACCAACCACTCTGGGAGTGCCGGCAGAAGTGAACTCTTTTTTTTTTTTCAAGATTGTGGATTATTTTTAGAAAATATTTTCGCATAAGTCTTTTACTTATACATTTAACTATACACTGTATTTTTATTGTTCTTGTAATATGTAGCAATACGGCTAACTGTGCAACGGAAAAGAGGTCGTTTAACGGTGTCGCGAGTTCAATTGTTTTTCCCCATCTCAAAAATGCCCAACGCGCCTTCAGAAGTTTTCACTTCAAAAAGATTCAATTATAAAATTATCGACACCCCAAATTATCGACAAAACATCCCAGCCCTACCCATTGCACAATATAGCAGTCGTGAAGCGTAACGTAAACATATCCAAGTTTTTACAACGACACACACACATACACAGCTTCTTACATACTCATAAATACATAGGTCGACTTTATGTAACATGCATTAATTTAAGAAACTAGTCTATATACTAGTACATAATTATTTTATAACGCTATGTATGTACTCAGGTATTACGTTAGCAGGCGGTTTTCTTGCAATTCTTTGTTGAAAAAAATTGTGTAATATTTATTTTTTGCTTGAGAATTTTTTGCTTGGATCCTTAGTGTGAGAAATAAAGGAGAATGGCTAAAGTTGTGTTAGATATGGGCGTAGCCGAATTTGTGGGAGTCCTATTTTTTTTTTACTTTTTAATGCCAAATCGTTCTATCTAAATATTGTAGCTCCTAAGTTTCTACTTGCAAAGTATGATATCCTCAAAGCTAGCTGGACTAGGTAGCTAAATCCTTCCGCATACCCAACGGAGCCTCTACTATTGATTTAAGACCAAAACTAAAGATTTTTCGACACAAATACAGTTCAAAGACTTTTCTTTGTTTCTATTGAACAAACAACTATTGTTACCAATTTAATTGTTTCTACAAAAATCTGGGACGACAAACTATGGACCGACTGTTCCTATTATACATGAAAAAAGAAACCAAAACTCAAGACCCGTCTGCATAAACAAAACGTTTACAAAGACAGGTCAAGCTAAACTGGATGTGTAAAAGTCATCGAACTTCTAACAAAGAAAATTCATAGACGAAATTCTAAACACAAAACTCTATTCCTTGAAAAATAATTTAAGCAGCTAAATTAAATAGGCACCTCGCGAGGAATTCGATGTTCGAACCGCATCTGTAATTCAAATCGGCCGCGTTGCCGCCCAACGGGATCGCGCGGAGTTACGTAGCAAGAATACGTCACTTGCACGTACTATACATACATACGTCAGAGTTCGCGAGTTCGTTGTTCTACTAGGCAGTGTGCCAACGGCCGAAGTGTCCCGAACACACACGAACGCACGCCCTACACACACAACCAATCAACACCCGTTCGCTCACGCACACTACGAATCACACGCGTTCTGTTCGCCTTTCGCACACTACTCCGACCGAAGTGTGCAGGTATTGAGTAACTAAGCGATGAAGCTAGGTGTCATTGAGAACATAATTGCATTGTATTGTTAGGCTCGCCGATTTAAGCTGCGTTTTTTTCGTCGTGTGAATATTAAGAGGCATGGGAACGATGCGAATATCGGATTCCCTGTTATGTCATTAGTTTTTCGTGCGCGACGCAAGCGCTCGTGGCGGTGAGTGGCGGTACTGCGCTAAACATTTCTTGTTCTTCGTTTTCAGCGGTGAAGTTTGGACGTATGTCGAAAAAGCAACGTGAGAAGGTGGAAGACGAGGTGCGGTTCCATCGGGCACAAATGACACGGCAGAATGACACAGCGCCTGATTCAGTATACGACGCCCAGCAACAGACGCCGAGCTCAAGCGACCAGTTCCATGGTCATTATAATGGGTAAGTAACGCCATCTATTATCGAGTACTGAAACAAAGAAAATGATTTTGAGTTTTTCCTCTTGCAATTTGTGATTGTTGGCAGTTACAATACTAATTAATTAATAATTATTATAGTCGTTTAAATAAAAGCTATTGCTCAGTTAGGTTTAGAAGTCTCTGAATATTTCAATCGCCTATCTATTGGTGCGTGGAATGTGGAATGATAAAACTGTTAATACTGCCCTTCAAGCCCGTAATGAATAACGTTCTATATCTTATGCCAAACGTGTAATATAATATGTTATTCATGCAACTTGGCAATAAAATGTATAATGGTTGGCAGTCAAACGACAAAACTATGGCTCGTTAGAACTACGAGCTTTCTAGTTTACAGTCACCGTTGTAATTCATTACTGCACGGACTTCAATTTGTGTCAGCGGTGCATCAGACGCTGTCATTATTCTAAGCGACCAACGGTATACTGTCGTGACGAAGTTGAATGGCGCTTAACGGTAAACTGTAAATACTGCCACCTAGTATCGAGTAGCGGTACTAAGCGTTTCTCATTAAGAATGATAGATGGCGTTGTTTTTATAATTGCGCATCTGAGATGTTTGTAATAGATTTACGATTTGTTTTTTATTGGATTTAACAGTAAATAGTTGTGAAGGTATGAGGGGAAAATTCTTAGCGCGACAGTTTTTGCTGTGAACTGGGATACTTCAATTACTCATCATAATTGATAGCTCGTTGCTTGAGAAGAGTTCTAAGTCGCTTTTTGTGTTTCTATTAAGCTGAACACCTGTCGTCGGTATGCAGGTCTACTGTAAATAATTCTTAGAAATTAAATACAGTACTGCTAGAGTTTATAATGGTGCCGATTCCCTTGTTCACAAACTAAACTAAATTTAAGTTGAGTGCATCTTTTTCTTTTTATTTCATTATGAAAAGGACAGAAGATAAACATTAGTTTAGTCCTGTCAAATTAGTCATCACCTGACGTTATTTGATGTAATTTTAGTAGTCAACTTTTTAATCACGTCTCAACTTGTGTCAGGGGCTGGTTAATTTGACAGGACTAAACTAAAATTTATCTTCTGTCCTTTTGTTAATGAAATAGAAAGAAAAAGATGCACTGAACTTAAATTTGGTTTAGTTTGTAAACAAGGAAATTGGCACCATTGAGAGACTAAGTTACATTCAACGAGATTACCTGACTTGAGACATGATTACATGAATGAGCACACTCATTTGAAGTAAACTTTTAAAACTCCTTTTTAATATACACATAATGGGGTACTCATTAATATTTTTGTTATATGCGTTTTATCTTCTATAAATAATTCACTAAAAAACTGTTTACTTCATCACCAATCAACAAACTGTCATAATCAACAATCTATCTGGAAATTACATTCAATCCAACAGACTCGTTGGTCTTCGGTTAAATTCTCAGGTTGGGCGAAGTGTTATTGGGGTTTTCCATCAGAACTTTCTCAGTAGCAGCAATGGAGTCTCGAGTAGATAGCAATAGGCATACCCCCTATTACTGATACTGATACTGTTTAGCCTGCGTTATCCCACTGTTGGGCAAAGGCCTCTCCCCATGACTACCAGATGTTCGAAACATCTGTTAGTCATGGGGAGAGGCCTTTCCAAGGCTAATGTGGGTCGTTGGTTTTATCCAGCTCGTCCCGCCATCTTCTACGAGGTCTGCCGCGACGCCTTCTGGCCCCCTATTACATGGGACTTAAACAAACTGGCAAAATGTGGGTGTACTATTAGGTACGCCTCTGCTTAACCCTTCGGGGACTAATGTTCTGATGTTATCTACAACCCTAACTTATTCTCCACAGCTACCCTGGCTACGGGTCCCCGCTGTCCTCCTACGGGTACAACAACGCGGGTCCAGCCCTCACATCCAACATGGGCGGGATCCAGCCTCAACCAGCTCAACAGCAACCCTACGATGTGTCAGCAGACTACGTCGATTCCACTACAGCTTACGAACCGAAACAGACTGGAGGATTCCTGGATCCTGACTTTATCAGTCATGGTATGTATTTAGATATTTATCAGAGCTAGGCCGCTGCCTCGAATTTTGCGGGCAGTGGGTCGGCGGCGGCAGTGTCGCAGGCGGTCGCCGCTTGACTGGAGTGCACCGCTCGTTGCCCGCTTCCGAGCCGCTGATTTCGAGAACCGGTCCAGTTAAATGTACACATTTGATCCTGCCGCTCCAGCGCCGCCACCGCCGCCTCCCCGCTGCCCGCAAGATTTGAGGCAAAAGCCTTATGGAGTGACCACTTTTAGTGTGCAGTTCAAGGTGGCGTTGTTTGCCCAGAAAATTTGCATGGGTGATGCCAAACTTGGTGCATTTATTTTAGTTCTGTGTTTGCCCAACTGCACATAAAAGTGGTTGGTACAGGTGCCTACAAAACCTTTTTGATTAGGGTAGGGAATGGCAACTGCCGTTCCAATAACCTGGCAAGCATCAGGATTTCATAGTGTAGTACTAAACTAGGTGGCTGGTACCACTCCTCATGATAAGGACTGTCAATGATAGGACAGCCAAAACATTGTCATGAAAACCAAAAAAGAAAGCTTTTATAATAATCTTTAGTGACTTTTATTTCTAGCTCTAATGTCCTATGACATTAGAGCTAGAAATAAAAGTCACTAAAGATTTTCGAAATTTAAGGTAATTTGATGCTAACTATAAGTCAAACTAACTTATCAGTACCATTGTTAGTATCACCCACTAACACCAACCTTACGTATAGACGAACAACAGAAAGGGACGACAATAGTCCGACCATCGGGCTCAACATCCACATCAACAGCCACGACGTCCACAACATCCATGCGACAGTCATCCATAAACGACCTCCCGAGGACACGAATACAAGAATTCGATCGTTACGAAGACAGGATCCAATCCCCGGCATCAATTTCCAGCGGCGTTATTAATATAAAGCAAGAAATTAAACCAGAAACATCTATGGGAGTCGATAACCTTGTTGCCAGTTATGTGGATTCGACAACGTTCCTGCATAGTCCTTCAAATATACAACACAGTCCGATGGATATACAGAATTCTGTGTTAGTAAGCGGGCAAAGTTCGGTGTCGCTGACAAGCGAAGACTTGAGCCCGGATGACTTAACATCCAGTAGTGGTCATGGGAGACTGATGGATCCGCTAAACATGAATATGTCTGGAATGGGCATGGTGAATCCTAACGCTGTCACGAATAGACGACATCAGGGGTCCAGTCATAGTTCGAGTGATGATTTGCCTTGTAAGTGGATGATTGTGGATCCTTACGGTTACGCTACATGATTATTTTGCCAGTTTTTTTTCTTTTGTAGTTTTTTTATGTAGTATCACTTTTTCAGTTTTATTTTTTGTTTTATGACCAGTGTTTTCCTGGCTTCTTACAATCTCTTTGCCAATTTAGAATAGTGAAATACTGGGTTAGTGTGGAGCAATTGACAGTAAACTGTGGCAAGTTATACCACCTTACATAAGATATTACTGCCAAACAGTATTTCTGTATTTAGATTTAAAGGGTATGGTGCTCGTGAAATAAAAGGCACATGAGACATTTTAACTTTAGTCTCCAAGGATGGAAACTCTTCGTAAAAGCATCTGTGTACTAGTCTATACTATTACCGATATTTTGGCAAAAAATCGGTTTATTAAGAGGGGTATTACAAAATGAACGCGAAATTGCAAAGTTTCTTCGTTGAAATTGTACGTTTTTCGTTCGTTGTTTGAAATAACAATTACTTGTTAAAAATAGTTCATTTCCTCAATAATAATAAATCGAATCTTAGTTAACTTATTATTATTATTAATTTAGTAATAATCATTCTCCCGGAGCCTGTTTAGGCAAAAACGCACGGAGATCTGATTTAGGACCTCTAAGTTGTAGATTCTGTTGAATATAGTCAACCAAAATTTTTATTCATCTCACAAATATAACTTTGATAATACAAGAATTTTCGTTGTATGCCTTTCTAGGTAAATTGTAAAATTAGCGTAACGCCGAAATGTAAGAGGGCTCTTAAATAAAAGATTAAAGTTTGTCTTTTTACATTTTACTCCACAAACATTTTCAAGTTATCGATGCTAGCGTGCTTTGTCAATGGTGATACCATTATTATTGTTCTCCCACAAAAAGTCATACGGTGGCCCATGGCACTGACGAGGTAAAACATGATTGAAGCCACGAAATGGGAAGAATCGGAGGCTGCTTCTTAGCTGGAAAACAATAAGGCATCATTTAAATATCATTTCGCTTAGGCTTTTCCCATGCAGAGGAGGAAAATGCATTGATCATCATGCTTGTTAACTGCAATTTCTGGCTATTTAAGGTCAGACTCATGTCTTTTGGGTCGGTCTTACATAATTATTTTTCTTTACCGTCCAGGTATTTTGCGGCGTCTCTCACCCATTTCTGGGTATAAAAGGTGTAAACAGACTTAACGAAGTCGAAAGGCTCTTGTTCTCCCCGTCATTGTGATCATGTTTTTGTTCTAGACCATACCTGGGAACCTTCTAGTTACGGAGATATTGGGGGTCAAAGTTCCAACTTTTTCACATTTTTTTTTTTTTTATACATGTTTTTGATGTAAGATTTTCGCTTTAAACACCTCCAAGACCCTTATTATTCAATCCATCCCTCAGCACAATGTTTTGAGTGCGTTACATTGAGTCCTACTGTAAAACGTGATATTTCAGCCAAAAAAAAAGTCTTTTCCCAGCACAAATTTTTGCGTTAAGTTACTTAGTTTGATGTACAGTCAACAAAACAGATAGGTCGCAAAGTCAATGCAGGGTCGAAAGACATAGTTTTATTTTTTTAGAAACTGTTGCACATCTTCAAATGAAATTTGAATTAATTTAACCAATTGATTATTTTTCTTCATTTAATTTTAAAACATTCGAAAACAACGATCGGTTTAAAAAAAAAAAAAATATCTTTCGACCCTGCATACCTATCTGTTTTGTTGACTGTACATAATGCTTGGTTGACGGCTTCATGAAGAGTCTGTTTACACCTTGAATGTCTCTTAGAATTGTCTTGTTAATATTAATGAAGGCGTTATTACCGGCTTGCAAACATACCTCAAGCCCTCTTAATCTCAAACAAAGAAGGGACGAACATCAATACGATATAATAATTTGATGGTACATAAAACTCACGTTATTCATAACGGGCCCTTCATCATCATCAGGTCTATGGGGTCTAGGTGGCCCAAATCCGTCCGTAATATTTGGCTCTTTAATTAAAACCACCGGCATAGGAATAAACGGTATGGCCAGGCATAACAAACAGGCTGCTAAATAGAAATAAAAAAATTACATTTGTCAGTTACATTGAGATGTATCAGAAAATTGTGGTCATATTGCGGGATGGTATAGAGACTACCAAACTGAATAACTTGTTTTTGGGACAGAAATAGGAGTCGCGAAAAAAATAATCCGTCCCGTACATTTGGGTCGAGTAGGTCTTGAAATCGTGTATATGTTGAATTTATTGGCAGTTACAATATTGTTCCTTGGAGAAATATTGACAGTTTATACCGCAATCTTAATCCAATATGACTACATATTTCTGATGCATGTAGATCACAAAGCACGGAGACGCTCCGGCAGCCGCTTCTAGAGGTGGCATTGTCAGCAATTTCCATCCAAACCAAGTTTTTCACTGTTTACTAACACCATGGGCTTATAGAAACTAACAACTTTGAAGGCAAACCGTGGTAGAAGTTGTGCGTTCAAAGCCCTTCAGGCGCCATGAATTTTTGTACTGCTGTTATTAGATGCGCGGCGATTCCGTCCTTTGTGATTTCTCGACTTGCTCGTTTGGGATAAATAAAAGCTTAGTGGACTGTATAAAAAAGGCTCGCTTTCTCGGGGACCTCCGCGATGGACGACACTCTCAGATTTTATTTAATTCTATGTTTGTCCGGAACGGTTACAATATTTTAAATCCAATCCTTTTTTATACAGTCCACTAAGCTTTTATTTATACCAAAACGAGGAAATCGAACAGTGATTATATCATAGTCCATGACAGTTAAACATAAAGAATGTAGGCTTTACCTTATTTCTTTGGGACCACCAAACTGTTACACTTTTAGCCCTCATATGCACTAGCCATGTCAAATAATCCAATTCAATCTAATCCTAGTCTTAAATAAACCGAACGAGTAGTCCCCATTGTATGAGAGTCATGCTATACACTTGTTAGGATCGGCACTTTTGATTCGACATTGAATGGACAACGAATCCGACCCGAAGCAATAACTACATTACGTTCAACTTTCATTCGGTTCACGCCGATCGGCAAACTCCATTCGGCATCTACGTTGGCCCTCGAGTGATAAGTGGCAAGGTGCAGTTGAATACTAGAATAGAATAGAATAAGATATATAACACTCTTTCGTTCATCATATAAATTAACAGATATAAATGTAGAAAACATAGGGCGGTCGTATTGCTAAAAGATTTTTATCGGCTTAAAAACACGTTGTATAACGTACGGGTAAACAGAGCGGCTCTTTTTTACCGAACATGTAGCCGTGTATATTCAATTTGACCGCCCAACTGTGCCTTTAAATGCCGAACCGAACAAATGTGTAGCACGTATCAGGCGCTGAGCAGACAATGGACTATTTGTCCGCCGGGCAGACGCCGACAGCAAAATGAATAGTCGTCAAACAATGTATGAAAAGACAACGCAAATATTGGACAAGAGTCATTTCAGCGATCATTTCTGTACGGCGGAAAAATAGTCCACCGTTCGCTCAGGATATTGATGAGAGCTGAAATCTTAGTTCAGAATTAAATATATACTTACGCCAACATAAACAACAACAACATGAGCCCAGCAAAAAAGCTGTTATTACTCCTATGGCCATGGTTTTAATTTCTTAATATCATCTTAGAAAATATCATGATTTTTTAGCAAATATAAAATTGTTAGTTTTCAAATTTCAATTTGATAGGTGATCGTTGACATTAAAGTTGTCAATGTAATTTTTTCTTTTTTTAGATTGTTTCGTTCAGAAAGGTTGTTACTATTTTTTTGTTAATTAATTTATTGTTTAATTTTGTTAATACTTCTGTAGCCATGGTTTTAATTTCATAATATCATCCTCGAAAATAATTATCATGATCATATTTATTTATTATCAAATTTACAATTTTTAGTTTTCTCAGTTTATATTAGATTTTTTTATGTAATTTCTTGCTTTTTGGTTTGATTTGTTCAGAAATGAATGAAATAATTTATTGTATAATTTAATTTATTAGTTTTAAAATGCTTGCTAAAACTGTGGTATTTTTACAATTATTTTTATGTAATTGCAATTATATTTATTTCATTTTTTTTATGTTTGTTAAAGTAGAACTTCTTGCACACTATTGAAAACAGTGCCCAGTGATCAGTGATCTAGCGGCAAGTAGCTAAACCTTTTCTTATTTTACAGCGGAGGGCGATATCAGCAAGGTCCTTGTGAAGAGTTTGGCTGAAGCGCACGCGAATACCAACCCTAAACTGGAGTTCATACATGAGATGTTCAGAAAGCCACAGGATGTTTCCAAGTGAGTATACAGAATTTTGGTTAACTGTTACGCTCAAAATAATTGTTTGCAAAACTTTTCTTGATTTTTTCTAACAAAGTTTAATAGTCGACTAGTACATAGTGACTGCCTCGTTGGTGGAGTGGTCGCAAGCGCGACTGCTGAGCATGTGGCCCTGGGTTCGATTCCCAGGTCGGGCAAAGTGCTATTGGGTTTTTCTATCAGGAATTTCTCAGTAGCAGCCACGGACTCTGGAATTGTGCCCGGTTGATGGCAATAGGCTCGCCCCCTATTGCATGGGACTTAAACATAACTGGCGAAATGTGGGTGTACTATTAGGTACACCTCTGCCTAACCCTACGGGGATACAGACGTGATGTTATGTGTAGTATACTAGTATTTTTTTTTCGAAACGTTAAAATATATATATATTTTTTTCGATTTATACTTTTATTTAAATTCATTTTTGGGTTGCATACTACCTAGGGCAATGGTGGCCATTGCTGAAAAATGTGTGCCAAACTCAAAGTACAAATGTACCCATTTTTTTCTAAACAGGCCACCACACTCACACTGCCCAACCCAGGCATCGAACCCTGAACCGCAGCAGCTGCTGCTGCAACGGGTTGATATAAAAAAGTTAATATATTGATTTCTCCTAGTTAAATAGTTTCTAGTAGTAAGACTTCTGAGCAGTGGGTCCTGGGTTTGATTCCCAGGTCACGCAGTGTTATCAGGCTTATTAATACCTAAATTCAGAATTGTGTTATTTTAAGTTTTGTTATGAAATGATAATTATTGTCTACCTCGTTGGTCTAGTGGTCGCAAGCACCTACAGCTGAGCATGAGGTATTGGGTTCGATTCCCAGGTTGGGAAAAGTGTTATTGGGTTGATAAAGTGTTATTGGGTTGAAACAGTGTTATTGGGTTGATGGGGTGCGAGCCTATGGCGATCACGTTGTATCATGGGATTTAAACGTACCTGGCGGAATGTGGGTGTACAACTCTGCTTAGTCCTTCAGAGATTACATGCTTGATGTTATGTTAATAACTCTTTTCATTGTTCCAGGCTCCTATACTACAGTTCAATGACCTACGAGGAGATGTGGTTAGACTGCGCCGACAAACTAACTGGGATGATACAGAACATCATCGAGTTTGCTAAACTTATACCTGGATTTATGAAACTGACGCAAGATGATCAGATTCTGCTGTTAAAATCTGGTGAGTATAGTATCCATGGGTCATTCATTATTTTAGGAGTTTATTTTTCTGAAATTATGAGTTTGTCTGGCCCATTAGACTGGCCTTTGTCCAGTTTGGGGTCAGACTAAAAAAATGTGGGATCTAAGGATTTTTTAATCCGTTTTTTTCATATATTTTTATTCACTCATGTCTTTTTATACAGGGTGTAAACAGACTCTTCACGAAGCCGTCAACCAAGCATTATGTACATCAAACTAAGTGACTTTATGCAAAAATTAGTGCTGGGAGACTTTTTTTTTGGGCTGAAAAATCACGTTTTACTGTAGGACTCAATGTAACGCACTCAAAACATTGTGCTGATGGATGGATTGAATAGTTAGGGGTCCTGGAGGTGTTTAAAGTAAAAATCTTACATTAAAAACAAGTATTTAAAAAAAAAGTTCCCCCAATATCTCAGTAACTAGAAGGTTCCCAGGTATGGTCTAGAACAAAAAAAATGATCGCAATGACGGGGAAAAACAAGTGCCTTTCGGCTTCGTTAAGAGTCTGTTTACACTCTTTATAATGGTTTTATTTTTAGTGGTTGTGTTTTATTATTAAAACAGCAGTATCCATACACCCTACGGGGTTCTTGTTGTATTTCATAAAGTACATCAATAGAACATAAATCATTTTTTTTCATCAAGTTCATAAGATCAACGGCCAATCCAGACTTACATTTTCTTTAAAAATATTTTTTTACCATTTCCACTTGAAAATCTCAACTCATCTCGGTTCTTGTATCCCTCGCTCTCATCAGGATTCTACTCTGGAATCCTTTGCTACGGTCGGGATTCTGCTCTAGAATCCTTCACTGCTCTCGGCATTCTTTTTAGTCCCTCGAATTAAATTCCCTTTTTTTCACTTGTTGTCTAATCTACAATTACTTCAAGTTAGAATAAAATAATTATTCAAAACAATTCATAAATATTACAAACATCCTACATAATAGTCTATTCAGTATCAAATCATCACCATCATGTTGATCACCCGAGTGACTGTTATGTTTGATAATGTAACGGATGGGTTGCCATCCGTTACATTATCAGAACCCCAAGACTTACCAACTTACATCTAAATATACCAATTCTTCACCAGGCTCGTTCGAGTTGGCCATAGTCCGGCTTTCGCGGCTGATCGATGTGAATAGAGACCAAGTGTTGTATGGAGATGTGGTGCTGCCTATCCGGGAGTGCGTGCATGCACGGTGAGTTTACATTTAAATTAGGAAGTTACATTTTTTTTTTCAAAAGTTACATTCAGTTCAAAAGTTACATTTATTTTGGGAAGTTACATTTAATTTAAAAAAATAATAAAAAATAAATACTTCTTATTTAAGCAAGTTACATGGCTTAAACATTGACAATGTCAACCAATTGCAAAAGTTTAATTCTAGGGAATTTTACATTAAATTCTAGAGTGAGACTTGAATTTTATTAATATTTTCTTACGCCTAAAAAAACTGCTCAGTAAATTATTACTTTTCATTCCTTTAAAAATAATCATATCATGTTTTTAAAGCCCTTGTATAACAAAAAATATATATTTAATTCCAGTGATCCCCGTGACGTGGCGCTAGTGGTGGGAATATTTGACGCGGCGAAGACGATCGCGCGACTCAAACTGACTGAGACTGAACTTGCGCTCTACCAGAGCCTTGTGCTATTGTGGCCAGGTAAGATTCATAACTACAACTAGCTAGCTAACATTCAGTCCGATATTAGACACGTATACACTAGAATTTATGAGTTTTTTTTTTTATTACAAATATTGTATATATGGTAATATGGGTATGGCCGCAGTCTCTAATTTGGGGATGGCTAGTACTCGCAATCGCTTCTACTGAGCATAAACTTCTGAATTTATTTCCAGCAGGCATTTTTTATTAGCGAAATCGGGATTTATGACCCATGGTAATAGGCTCACCCCTTATTGCATGGGACTTAAACATTGCTGGCGAATAGTGGGTCTCTCTACCTAAGCCTTTGGGGTTTCCAGGCGTGATGTTATGTTATCTTAACCTTCTATTCACCCTCCACAGAACGGCACGGCGTCCGTGGTAACCCGGAGATCCAGTGCCTGTTCAATATGTCAATGGCGGCGATGCGGCACGAGATCGAGACCAACCACGCGCCACTAAAGGGTGACGTCACTGTCTTAGACACGCTGCTGGCTAAGATACCCACCTTCAGGTATGTACCCATACTACATGTTAGAACAGTTCAATTAGAACTTATTTGTATTTTTGCACTGATGAAATGTCTAAGAATGTTTTTAATGGCCGCTTTGAAATCTACGGTTTGTCTTTTTGTCTTCTAACGTACACAGACAGTAGAATATTTTATCGATAAAAGCTAAGCAAAGCTACAGAAGGCTGCAAATTGATAGGGCTGCGGGACTGTTTGAAAGAGATACCGCGGCCCTGGAACACAAAGGGCAAGGAAGGAACATGGATGGGTTTTAGTCAGTACAAGTCTGACACTCCCTTCCGCTCTGCCCAGAGCGGGAGAAGTCATTTGATGATTTCCCATCCGAAAAAAAAGGCTGTAAATTGATATGAAGGAGTATTCTGACATATTCTAAAAATTTTGCGTACATGTGAAATAAGTAAAGGCACTTAACATTCGTATTTCCGTTGGATGATGTCCCAGGGCAGATTTATTGCCAGCTGCAGTGTTCAATCTAGAAACATTGATATTTAGCCAAGATTTGGTGGAACACTGGAATCGGAGAGCAGCGGTGGCCCAGTCGTAGCGACCCCGACTTACGAACAGTATGTCGTGGGTTCGAACCCAGGCAGGCGCATTACTTTGTGTAATTTATTTAATCACCACTGCTCTCAAAAAAGGTGAAGGAAAACATCGTGAGGAAACCGGCATGGCTTAGAACCAAAAATTCGAATACATGTGACATCTACCAATCTGAACTGGGCCCGCGTGGTAGATTATAACCCATTCCCTGAGTGGAGGCCTGTGTCCCAGCTGTGGGAACATTATAGGCTGATGATGGTGATGATGACTGGAATCGTGGCACGATAATAACGTTAACACTAATCAAAACAATTTTTCTATTACAGAGAACTATCGCTAATGCACCTCGAGGCGCTGTGTCGCTTCAAGGCGGCACATCCCCACCACGTGTTCCCAGCGCTATACAAGGAGCTGTTCTCACTTGACAGTGTTCTGGACTACACGCACGGCTAGGTCCAAACCTACCCAGGTTTAGACCCACAGGTTTCTATCAGGTTGCGTTAGAACGATCTCATTTTTGCCCAATATAGCTGGACGGTGGCATTTTGAGACCTTTTCAAAGACTCTTGACAGCTCGACAGCTATTTTTTTTATTAATTCCTACGCAAAACTAAACGCATCTAAATAATTTGTTAATATATTTATAATTGTATGTATGTACCTTGAGACTGTTAAAATATTTACTTAAAAGTATGTACGTACAATAATTAAAAGGAGGTTTATTTAATTCGATTCTAGTTACATTTAAATGCGTTTAGTTTTACATTTAATCTCAGAATATATGATGATTTTTTTTTTCATTTGTTATGGAAATCTCTTATTATTTTTTTCGTAACAAGAAATATATTATGTAGCGTTACACACATTTTTGTGGTTTATTTAATACATAATTAGACATAATGTATGTTTGATTGTGTATTGTATACAAAGGAATATCGTAATATAATTATCGTAAAGTGTATCTAACTCTGAATGAAGAAATAATAATAATTATTATATAAAGATATAATAATAGGAATAGAGTTTTTATTAAGAAATAAATAAAAAAGTTATAAAGGTGTAGCAAGTTAAAGATCACACAGTTTCAATTGAACGAAACTTATTTTAAAATAGGACTCTTTTTTTATTAATTTTAACAGTTTTTTTAAAGAATGTAACTTGTTATTTATTTCAAATGATTATTATTATTATTGATGTTTTTTTTCGCCTCTGTAGATTTTCGATTTAAGTTGTAATATAGGAATACATGATACTGCCCATTTTTTGTATTTTTTTCGTTGTTTTTAATTAAATAAATAAAAAAGTACATATATGTCAAATATGTAAAAGCGATGGAAAAATGCAAATCATAATTAAAAGTAATTTTAAGTCGAATAACAGTCGTGCGTTGATAAACACTATCAAATGAGAATGAATTATGAACCTTTCTGTAACGAGTAATCAAATTTTCACGGACAAAAATCATTTTTGTAATATCTAGCAGGCAATTTTTATTTGTTTTTCATTTTCTCGCGTGGTAGAGTAAATTGATCTCATTTTTTTTTTCATAATCTTTGCTTGGGTGCCATCTTTGGAATTATGTCACATTTTGCATAATAAAAATGAAACAAGAAAAAAAATGAAAAAACACAATTTTGCATAATAAACTGTTGTATTTTTATCCGTTAATACGTAAATTATTTTTTTACCTTTTTTATTTTAGCTTGACGCGATTTTATACGTATATTTATAATTTAATTAATTTAAATTGCCTGCTACTAATAATTATAATTATTAAAATAACCATCAATTTTCTAACATTACGCTAAGTTTGTCGAATAGCCTTTACTATAGACTGGATTATATTAATGTTAATAAAAAAGTATAAATCTTAACTTGTATTTTGTAAATAGTTATTAATCATATGTATTTTATATTAAATATCATAAGGTTCGATGGGTTATCTTTAATTTTACATTCTATTAAAAAATTTAATAAAAGAAACAAATTTTTCAAAATGGCCTCTGAGCATGCTTGACAGATCATGTGAAAAATTTTGTTTTTTCCTTTCTATATATTATATATTTTTTGTTAAATAAAGCAATCTGTTATTGTCTAGTTTTGTTTTATTTTTTTTTTATTTCCTAATTTTCCTTTTTTTATTTTCTATAACAGATAAAATAGGTATATAACCATATAGTGCGATCATACATAATAGTTAAAAAACATACGGGTGGTTCAAATGTTAATTTTTAAACATGATATATTTTAATTTTTTATTGAAACTCAGATATATACGTAGAAATAATTAATTTTAAATATTTCCACAACTATTAGTATATGCAATACAGTTTTTCAAAGAGTGTGTACTCTTTTTTCGCAAAAAATAAAAATAAAAATTGTAAAAACATAGGCGCACACGTTTAGATTGTTTAGTCATTATGTTTAGCTTCGGTATGGGAATGTCCAATTTGTACCATTATTTGTAAATTATAATCTTTTTTGGTATTTATTTTAATGTGGTATATTCCATAATAAGTATTGAAATATGTCTTGTCTTTATTTTTCGGTTCATTTCTTAATTATGTCTACTACAAAATGTTAATTAGTACATGTATTTTTTTTCAGAAATATTTATTTAACTGTACTTTCTTCATAACTGTCATTTACAATTGGACATTTCCCAGGAAGGTTTTACAAAATAAAATTAGTAAAAAATCGAAATATTGGAGAAAACGTTTTAGAGCACTAAGACTGAAAAAAATTGGCTGAACACCACCTTCGCTTAACAACAGGTTTAACAGAAAAAAAAAACATAATAAATAAAATATATCGCAAAAAAACAGTTTTCAGCAATTTCTTGAATTCCCTAATTCAGATTTATAAAACTGCTCGAGACCGGCGATGCATCTCGAATTTATTTTGAAAAAAAAAAAAAAAAATTGAATAACAAGGGTATTACACACTTGCGACTTATTTATATCTTAGTGATTTGTTATGTGCTTCTGACAGGTGGCAAAACTGCATTAGTCTTTCAATCTCTTTTAACATAAACATTTATAGTGATCTTATAACTCGTTACTAAAGTGTGTCAAAAATTGAATTAAATAGAAATCCACAGTTTACTCCAAATTAATTAATTAATTTTAATAAATTAGGTTCCTTGCGACTCGACTTCCAACGCAACGTCTTCCGGTTCGCGATCGCCACTTTAGATCTTTTCGGCCCCATCGACCATCCGTTCTGCGAGCAATGTGCCCTGCCCACTGCTACTTAAGTTTGGCAATTCTTCGGGCTACGTCGGTAACCTTGGTTCTCTTGCGGATGTCCTCACTTCTGATTCGATCACGCAAGGAAACTCCGAGCATAGCCCTCTCCATTGCCCTTTCTTTTTTCATTGCCTTTTTTCCAAGGGGTTTCTTTCGTGTAGTGCTCCATTTTTACTAACCCTAAACTGACACCTGTCAATCTGTGTTTTTTTTTATTTTGGTTGC
Source organism: Lycophotia porphyrea (assembly GCA_950005105.1). Lineage (NCBI taxonomy): Eukaryota > Metazoa > Arthropoda > Insecta > Lepidoptera > Noctuidae > Lycophotia > Lycophotia porphyrea. The sequence continues at coordinate 4,385,668 of OX465410.1, read as the reverse complement.
CTACCCATTACCGCACAAATGGCGACAAATTCAAATCTTGCATAAATTTGGAGACACCCAGTATGAGGATGCAGTTGAGTTGCTGCGACTGACGAGTCTGCCAAAATCATAATGAACTCTTTTGCGCTCGAATAAGGTTGCTATCGTCAAGAGGCAGAATAACTGTAAATTTATTGTAATATTTTGGAGTTTGGTTGTATTATCATCTGGGTTATATAATATTTATTTATTTATTGAATATCTTCATGTCGACGGTGAAGTGCTAATACCTACCTAACTAGCGAGCAATATCGCTATTCATCGATTCCTAAATCATGTTTGCGCAGTGAAGAGATTGCGTCAGGCATTTATCAACATGGTCGTATGTTCTTCTTAAATCATCAATCAAGCTTCTCAAAGCTTGTATATGGATTGAACTCAGAGATTGTAGATGGCGTGACCATAGCTTAGTCCCAATCTGACCAATGAAGTCAAGGTATTTTGAAATATAAAATGACATTGACAGATTTCCATCCAATGACGATGCTTGGTACAAGCTATGTCGCCTTCCCCATTGTTAGAATCGCCCTAAAAGTGGCTACGTTTCCGTTTCGTTGAAAATATTACTTGAATAGTTTTGCCTCGTTCACTCTTAATACAAATCGTTCATTGCTTAACGTGTGTGTAAGCTCACTCTTCTGTGTGGCCATTTTTTGACACGTTGTAGCACAACTAAAGATCTTTGAGTAAAACTTTTTTCTTAAATAATCGCAAAAAAAGTCGCAAGTGTGTATTCCTCCCAAACAACGCCGTGTCCATAACTTAAAGCAGAACTAAGACTTGATTGGTGCAAATCGAAGGGTGAAGAGAGTATCTTGTCTCTCTCTCGCACATATGCGTATGAGTGTCAGTGCGATAGTGATAGTATATAGGGTAAACGTTTTACTTGCTGGGTAGTTTAGTAGGTATTTCTAAAACTTTTGTACTATGTTTTGCTAAATTTTCACTAAAAACTAATATAGATTTGGACACGTAAAGGATAGATAAAAAAAAAACGTATTTTGGAAAAAGCAAGCATGATAAATATGGGAATAATCGGTCATGGATGTCTGTGTGTTTTTTTACGAAAAAATCGGTTGGATTAGGTAATTTTTTTTTCTTTCATTTGTACTTTTTTTTCTAAGAGTTTCTATTTTGTAAACGGTACCTACGAATTTATGGGTATCTGAGATCATTATAAATAGTAAAGAAAAATACATAAAAAAATAATAAAATTTTTGTATGTCTTGTTTTTCTATGAGATGATTTATATTATCGAAAATATTAATTTGTTAATGAAATAATTAAGTATTTTTACACATTACCTGAACATATGAAAGAGTAAGAAATATAAAGAAATAAATACATAATATATCTATGTAAAAAACAGAATATATTAAAAAACATATTTTGTATGCGTGGTATGATCGAAAATTGCGACAAAAAGAGAAACAATAAAAAAAAAATAGTGAAAATCTTTTTTTACTCATTTTTCGTTCAGAAACTGTGGGCTAAGCCGTTTTCGATGATGTTACGCATAAGCTTTGTTGGTTTATGAACTCAAATACAAAAAAACATTGTACCTATGTACCTAAAGTAGTTAATGGTGAATTTTGAGAACCAATAGTAAATAAATGTTATTGTTTTTATTAATATTCTCGAATCACTTGCAAATGCGTTTGTGTTTTATTTCTTCTGCCACATCCCTTTAGATATTTCTCCGCAAGATGCCATTAGTAAATGAACTTTAACTTTGAAAGCTCATATCTCGGAAACGTGACACTTTAGATTTTTTTTTTCTCATACAAAATTGGTTTGTATTAATATCAACTATCGATTGATACAGGTTTTATGCGTGGCTGATCAAATCAAAGTTATGCTGATGATGCCATCACTGCTATCAAAGTTAAAGCCCATTCACTGATGGCATCTTCAGCACAACTTTGATAGCTTATATCTTGGAAACGTGACACTTTAGAACATTTTGTCTAATACAAAACTGGTTTGTATTGGTACCAGCTATCGATTAATATAGGTGTTAAACGTGACAGCGAGTATGAAAAAAAAAAATGGCGGAAGTTAGTCCGGGCAGGCTTCATACAAAAATCTTCTAAGACCTTTAATATCATTATTAAAGAAAATCTTAAGATAATCAATTACCAAATGGTAACCCTGTGAAAATAATCTTAAGATGGAGAAAATAAAATAAATACTTTTTAGGAATCTTACACGTTTGGCACTAACTTTTTGACTGCCATTGTCACACATATGTGACAAGTAAGCGCGTGCCCTGTACACCAAACGGCACAAATATGTGAAAAATGGTTGGTCAAATTGTGGCTTGATCCGCAGCGAGGGAATGGGATGCCGTCACCTCCTTCTGCGAAACTGTTATGCTAGCGAAGGAGGTGGCAGAGCGTGAGTGGGAAAGGATCTCACGTCTCAGCCGCCGCGGGAGACGCCCCGGGCGTCGGGGGTCACGTGGTAGCTTCTGGCTACCGTAGATGCGGACCTGTTGACGGTGAGTAATGGACTAGCTCGCCGTCCGTCCGTCTTATGACGACAGGCCGTATTGACGGCACGTTCGTGTTCCGCGCGCGCCTCATTGAGATGTCAGCAAACAGGGAGGGGCCCGCCAGAGCCGTTGCCTGCCAGGGCTGCGGGACTGTTCGAAAGAGATACCGCGGCTCTGGAACACAAAGGGCAAGGAAGGAACATGGATGGGTTTTAGTCAGTACAAGTGTTATATGTCCGCAAAAATCAAGGGCTTTTCAAAATTAAAAGCGACTTCCACACGCAGTAAACACGAAATTATAATACCTAAATTCAGATTAGCAAAAACTAGCAAGTCCTTTCTTATTAACAGTATACGCTTTTATAAAAAGTTGCCAAAGTCAGTTATAGAACTGACCGATGGAAAGTTCAAAAACTACATCAAACGTGTCCTTATTAAAAAAGCATATTACAAAATCAAGGACTACGTTGAAGATAAAGAAGTTTGGCTTTAGTACCTTCTGCGCATGCGGCTTCCCTGGCTTCCCTTCCCTCTCCCTACATTTTTTGTGTTATACGCAGTGACTTATTGTCAGGTCTACGGTGTTCCCCCGCACTTAAGTACTAATGCTGTAACATGATAATATTGTAACACCGAATGATTTGTCGACGTTTTATAAGTGCCCATCTGGGCCTATGTGAAATAAAATATTTTGATTTTGATTTTGACTCCCTTCCGCTCCGCCCAGAGCGGGAGGAGTCATTTGATGATTTCCCATCCGAAAAAAAAAATCAGTAGGGTTAGGTAGAGGTGTAACTAATTGTACTCTATTGCCATCAACCGGGCACAAAGCCAGGCTCCGTGGCTGCTACTGAGTAATTCCTGATGGAAAAACTCAATAACACTTGCCCGACCTGGGAATCGAGTTTAGCAGTCGTTCTTGCGACCACTAGACCAAACAGGCAGTCAAATGATGACACAATTTATATGTATCGGATCGGGTCATTGGTATGGACTTAAAATGAATCGCAGTACGCCTATGGTGAGGTCACACGATTGACTTACCCACATCACAGCGTGCTTCTAAAGAGCCCTGATGTTTTCAGCTTGTGGTGAGAACGACAGTCAGTGTCTGATCGCGGCCGAGTTGAGACCTCTTGGAATTTTACCCGATTCATTGTGTCCCGTGTTATTGTGTTAAGTTGTAATCTCAAGTATTTTGTTAGTTTCGCTAGAAGTGTGTGCTTTGCAGTGTGTTTTCATAGCACGAAACCCATCGTTTACCTACATAATACTCGAGCCTAAAGGAATAAAACCTGACATTCCCGACATATGTATATTGTATAATAATGAATTCACGTAACCTTGATTGCTTGATTTGAACAAGGAAAGGGAAATATGTTAGAAGTTCCAGGGATGATCAAGAAGTTAGAATTATACAGCACCAACACACACCATATAATACACCACATTCACACATTCCATATTGTATAACACTACCAGGATCTCAATATTCAGGCAAATGAAAAACTCATAAACCCATAACATTTTAATATAATTTATTACAACTATAAATATGCAATACCAGTTTGTAATCACAGATTTATAAATACCTAAGAGAGTACGTACGCAGATATCAGCATACATGCTTCACTTATCACTTTTAGATCACAGGCATCTTTACTTGAAGTGAAAAATCTAAACAATAAATGAATCAAAAGTAACGAAAACCGATGTTGGATTTCGTTCGGCACATCCGCTTTTTCGTTCGCCTACCAAATGATCCAAAAATGTGTTAAGGGTTTGAAAGTGTGCAGTGTAAGAGGAGCTCGTGGCTAAATAATAACAGTCGCTCGAATTGATCTTTGGGTTAAGCCGTGCTTGCCTAGGTTGGTCTGTGGATGGGTGACCACCCATTACATACCGAGTTTCCTCCGTGCCTCGGAAAGCACGTTAAGCCGTTGGTCCCGACTGTCATTTGAAGATCTTTGACAGTCGTTAGGTAGTCAGTGGCCCAAAAAAGTCTGACAAACAATCTAACCAAGGGGTATCGTATTACCCAGTACTAACTGAGTTGTGGAGGTCAGATAGGCAGTCGCTCCATGTAAAATACTGGTATTCAGCTGCATTTGGTTAGACTGGAAGCCGACCCCAACATAGTTGGGAAAAGGCTAAGCAGATGATGAAAGTGTGCAGTGTAATGAACGTGGAATAAAATAAAAATGAACATCACTCAAGAAAATGTCTTATCTCTCTGCTTTAAGAAAACTTTACTTTCCCAGCACTGCGTTGTTTATCTTCTCCCCAAATCAAAGAATATAGTTTAAATTGTGAAAAATAAATGCCTAACCCTAGGAAAAATACTGCAGCTAAGAACATTGGGAAGTAGATGGTTCCGTATGTCATTCCGAAAATCGGGTACGGGAATATACCACGTTGGTTGTACGTGTGAAGGATTCTGAAACAAAAAAAAAGACGTGTGGCACTCGGAGACTGCCGCGGTAAAGCTATTGCATAGCATTTTTTATCAACTTATGTAATTATAATTATTTATTCACTTTCGTAGTGTCAGATATTGACAAGCCTAGGTTATTATTTTGAATCTACCGCTGGAGCTAGGAGGTTAGGTTGTATAGGTTTACTAATAACCTAGGCTTATCAATATCTGACACTAAGCTAACGGGTTAGGTTATTTTCGTTACGGAATTTCTGGATTCGGTCTCCACGCTCAAGGCCCGCGATAGAAGCTATGCAATAGCTTAAAAAACACGTTTACTAGAGGAAGACAGGATTATTAGGAAGTTACTAGTAAGAAAGAGATTCCTGTGCATACGAGATGGAAGGGACACTGACGCAAAAACAGTTACCACATATTCAGTACATCATTCTGAGCCACATAGCCTCATACATACATACATCATCATCATCAGCCTATAATGTTCCCACTGCTGGTACACAGGTCTCCTCTCTATGAGAGGGAATGGGCTATAATCCACCACGCGGGCCCAGCGCGGATTGGTAGATGTCACATGTCTTCGAATTTTTGGTTTTAGGACATGCCATGCCTCACGATGTTTTCTTCACCGTTTTTGAGAGCAGTAGTGATGAAATAAATACACAAAGTAATGCGGCCTGCCTGGGTTCGAACCCACGACTTAGTGTTCGTAAGTCGGGGTCGCTACCACTGGGCCACCGCTGCTCTACATACATACATAGCCACATATAATTTTTTTATCGGTTATTTAAAAAGAACCAGCTGTTCTAAACATTTTGGCCGTGTAGGTATTGCACTTTTGTAGGAAACAGCCGATTTCATTTTTAATAACCGATGAAAAATTTCTGTGGACGGCTCAGAATGATCTATTAATAATATACTGGGACAACCAACACACCGCCACCTGATCCCAAACTAGGCAGAGCCTATACTATAGCAACCAGACAACTGATAAACATACTTATATATTTCTAAATACATACATATTATAGATGAATTAGACACCCAGATACAGAACAAATAATCGTACTTATCGCACAAAGATTTGTCCTGTGTCGGAATCGAACCCACGACCTCCGTCCTAGCAGTCAGGGTCACTAACCACTAGACCAACAGGCCAATCAATATTGAACACGTGGTAACCGTTTTCGCGTTGGTGTCCTTTTCACCCTATATAATATTAGCGAGGATCATGTCATTCGCCTTGCTCCAGTTCAGAGGACGCGACTTGACATCGTGCCGAATTAAATGCAACAATTGTGCCGATACGTGTTTGGCCCAAGTTTTGATTCCACTTCGATTATTCCACTCACTTCTTTATAAGCTGTCGGAAAAGTGTATTTTATTTACTTAATACAACGCCATTATTTGTATTAGCCATGATAGCCTAGTGTGTGGTATGACCATCGGCACACCAAGTCATAGGTCTCAAATTCAAACCATCACTTGCTTCGGTGAAGGAAAACATCGTGAGAAAACCAGCATTCCTCAGAGATATTTCTTGACGGCCATATACGAGTAAAGCCAGTTCAGAGGCCCATGGGCGGCATAAAAGTTCTGACACCAGGTTAGGTACTACTGATACTGATAGTGTTAGCCTGCCTCATCCCACTGCTGGGCAAAGGCCTCTCCCCATGACTTCCAGTTGTTTCGATCCAGAGCTAATGTGGGCGACTGGTCGTTGGTTTTATCCAGCTCGTCCCGCCAACTTCTACGAGGTCTGCCGCGACGCCTTCTGGCTGTGTTAGGGCTCCAGAAAGTGGTTAATTTGGCCCACAGCTCACTGGGCATGCTAACCACACGATAAATAAAAAGTAGAAGGAGGTGTTTTATACTCACATAGAATTATACAATACGTATAAAACCACCAGGATTCCAAGGTTCAGCCGATGCGACTTCTGAACCGGTCTCGGCAGGAATGCTAATTCCCATACTACAGCAGGCATAATACAGAAATGTATGACCAAGTTAGATTTAAAAGAAAATATCTTGTCTATGAACGCAGGGAATAGTAGCTCTCTGTCGTAGATGAAGATTGGCCAGAATATTGTGCATATAAGCTGAAACAGATAGAAAATAAGATTTTAATACATGTAGCCATCGAAGTAGACGCTTATTAGTATAAGGTGTTACACACTGATATGAGGGAAAAAGGGGGGAATGATAGCGTGACGTAGCGTTGACAGGGGAGAATGGAAGATAAAAACGTGTTGCGCCGACACCAAGTAACATGGGACAAAGTCAGGAAGATGTTGATGAAAGTGGAAAAGTCCCTGTTATGCTATGTTTTTTTGTTAATTTTAGCATGACTGTGAGCTGCATTATCATCATCTGCCTAGCCTTTTTTCAAGTATGTCGGGGTCGGCTTCCAGTCTAAACGGATGCAGCTGAAAATCAGTATTTTACATGGAGCGACTGCCTATTTGACCTCCACAACCCAGTTAGTACTGGGTTATTAGATACCCTTCGGTAAGACTGGTTGTCAGACTTTCGGGCCACTGACTACCTGTAACGACTGTCAAGGAGCTTTCAAATGACAGCCGTGACCAATGGCTAAACGTGCTTTTCGAGGCACGGAGGAAATTCGGTTTGTAATGGGTGGTCACAAATCCACGGACTAACCTAGGCAAGCACGGCTTAACCTAAAGGTCAACCCTAGCGGCTGTTATTATTTAGACACGAGTTACATAAATTATCATATTGTTTGTTTTTTTTTAAGTAGAAGGTCAAACAGTATCTTATTTTGAAGTGTATCAGATATTGAAACTGATTTTAAATTCCCTACATATAGGTACTAAAACTAAATTCTTGAATTTATGCATTTCATTTGCCTAGACATTTTAGTATGAATATGGATGGCTATAAGACTAGAGGGAGACCAAAGAAACGATGGATGGACTGTGTGAAGGATGATATGGCTAGAAAGGAGGTGACTGCTGAGATGACGAGTAATAGAGAAGTATGGAAGTAGAAGACATGCTGCGCCGACCCCAAGTAAATTGGGATATGGGCATGAGAACAATGATAAATATGAAAAGAAAGAAAAGAAAAAAAAAATGAGACAAAAAAAAAAAATGTGTGTGTGTAAAAACCATAAATCTTTATTTGCATTTCAAAATGTGTGAAGATCCTATAATGGGCTTCAATCATCATCATCATCATCATCATCAGCCTATAATGTTCCCACTGCTGGGACACAGGCCTCCTCTCTCTATGAGAGGGAATGAGTTTAAAGCTAAGGTACAATTACGGACCCTGTAGGGTACAGCAAAAACACATTTATATGTGAAATTAAATATAAGCAAAAAAACTGCAAAAAATCACGTTAGTTGTATGTGAGCCCCCCTTAAGTATTTATTTTATTCAGTTTTTAGTATTTGTTGCTATAGCGGCAACAGAAATACATCATTTGTGAAAATTTCAACTGTCTTGCTATCACGGTTCATGAGATACAGCCTGGTGACAGACAGATAGACAGACAGCGGAGTCTTAGTAAAAGGGTTCCGTTTAACCCGTGATTTTGTACCAGCGCCATCACAATTAGTTCAAAGCTAAAAAAAAAGATGAAATAAAAACCGTTCTCTCGTTGGGCAAAACTGTGTGTATAAAGGGTGTAAACAGACTCTTAACGAAGCCGAAAGGCACTTGTTCTCCCCGTCATTGCGATCATTTTTTTGTTCTAGACTATACCTGGGAACCTTCTAGTTACGGAGATATTGGGGGTCAAAGTTCCAACTTTTACACGAGTTTTTTTTTTTTAAATCAATGTTTTTAATGTAAGATTTTTACTGTAAACACCTCCAGGACCCCCTTACGATGCAAACCATCCATCAGCAAAATGTTTTGAGTGCGTTACATTGAGTCCTACTGTAAAACGTGATTTTTCAGCCCAAAAAAAAAGTCGTTTCCCAGCACTAATTTTTGCGTAAAGTTACTTAGTTTGATGTACATAACGCTTGGTTGACGGCTTCGTGAAGAGTCTGTTTACACCCTGTATGTTGGGTACAGAACCCTAAAAAGTAAGAAAATCTAAATTTCGCGGGTGACTCTGGCGCTTCCACTTTAAACAAGTAATGCACACCCACCGGTGTTACTCACCACACCCAGAGGAAAGATTAAAGCCGTGAAGAAAGTCTGTCGGAACCTCCTGATGCCCTTTGGTATGAGGTTGTCTCTGCCTGTCACTGTCAGGAAGTCACACGCAATTGCTAGGGAGAAGTAGGAAATCTGGAAGGCCTGGAAAGGAAATCAGATAATACGGGGTGTAAGGGTCAGCCCTCCACAAACTGACAGGGTGTATTCAGCTGTCATGTATCATATTCTACCGGAAATTTTATTCAAAAATGAAAAAAACAGTTATTATCCTTTATTTCAATGTAAAATTTCATTCCCTATACGGTTTTGTGTCCAACAATGGATGTTCAAAACTCTAACGAACAACGCGTGAAATCAGCTATTCACTTCCTGCCTAGCTACAGAGTTCATCGAACTCGTCGTCGCACTTGCCGTTTGCTACATTGCGTATGAGGAAATAAAACAAATCAAATTTATTGGATTCCCATAACATTCCTGAAATAAATTCTTGTACCGGTCATCTTAGTCTGATATACCGAATTCACCCCATCAGTTTGTGAAAGGCTGTCCCTTACACCCTGTATTATCAGCCAGCAATAAATGAATAGAGCTAAACTTGCCCAAAAACAAATCAACCTGAACCACTGAATGATTCAATCACGGTAATTCAATGCTCAATAAAAGTTGACGACAATCGAACTCCGAAACTTTAAAAACTAACCACTATTTCAAGACCTTTTAGAATATCGAACAAGACAACGGTTATGTTCAATGACATTTTCCTCATAAATATTATGTAAGTGTCATTGTTCAACGGAGAATCTTAATACCCCGATTCAGAAAACCGCGTCATCAATACAACGCCATCTATCGTTCCCAAGGTAAACTATTGCAATATTAGTCACCTCAAACCGTAATGAATATACTTTGAATGCTGCGTAGACTCACAAAATGTATTTAATGTTGTAATCTATCATGAAGGGCTTGGCGCCGACCCCAAAAAATTGTTAAGTTTTCTTATGGGTTAGGTTATATAAAGGGTGTAAAAAAGACTCTTAATGAAGTCGAAAGGCACTTGTTCTCCCCGTCATTGCGATCATTTTTTTGCTCTAACCATACCTGGGAACCTTCTAGTTACGGAGATATTGGGGGTCAAAGTTTCAACTATTTCACAAGTTTTTTTTTTGAAATACATGTTTTTAATATAATGTTTTTACTTAAGACACCTTCATGACCCCCGTACTATTCAATTCAATCCATCCATCAGCACAATATTTTGAATGCGTTACATTAAGTCTTACCGTAAAACATGACTTTTCACCCCAAAAAAAAAGTCGTTTGCCAGCAATATTTTTTGCGTAAAGTTACTTAGTTTGATGTACTTACATAATGCTTGGTTGACGGCTTCGTGAAGAGTCCGTTTACACCGGTTAGAAATTCTAGATTTGATTTTTTATATCTCTTAACTTAACTGCTGTCAGATTTTTTTTATCATTATAAATAAAGATAAATTAGTACGAATAATAATATCTTTAAGACCTAAGGGATCTAGAACGTAAGAATTGATTTAACAAAAGAAGATTATTATAAAACTCACAATATTCCACACAGTCAGATACCGGCTCTGCATCGATGACATAGACTTGATGGCCTCATCCCTCATCAGGTCCTCGTTCTGCATGGAGAGGAACATCACCACTGAGTTGGCGCTTTGGAGGCCCAGGATCGTAGCCTGCCCGAGGAGACGGAGGTAGATGGAGGAAGACATTCTCTGGAAATTATGAAGGAACCCAACTTAATATCACGCGCCTGTAATCCTCTCAGGGTTAAGCAGAGGTACCGGAATGGGCCTTTCATTTCAACTCAATGGGGGCTATCGCGCATGAATTCGCCGCTAGAGGCGTTCGTGTAGAGTAAGGTCTTCCGAAATGTCAGATGTCATAGAGTTTACGCGCGTTGCGTGCTTTTTTTTTTTCACGTATTTTAACTAATATTCATGATTCTGGTCTAAAATGAGCCATTCCTGATTAATTAGGATTTGAAGATTTTAAGTAGCAAGTTAGTATCTTATTTTGGCTGACGTACGGTGTTTATTGGATAGCACGTGTGTTTAGAGTTTTTGGCTGTTTTAAAGTGTTTTTGGATACTTTAGTGACTTGTTATTACATAATTGTGTTGTCCTTGTGTTCGTTACCAGGTTTGTATTGTGATTGTTTTGTTTTAAGTCCCGTTTTATCCAAGATGGATAAAAATAAACCCCCTGATCCGGACCCACCTGATATTCCATGTCCTTCTACTTCTTTTGCCCAGAATCCACTATCCCAATTCGCGGATGTTGTTTGTAGTGTTACAGCGATGGATATATCGCAAATATCACAAACTCAACAAAATCCACGCAAACGTCCTGTTGACGAAGAAAACGTAACTCCCTCCCTGCCAAACAAAGTTCAAAAAAGCCAAGTTGGACGTATCAAGTACTCTGCAATGGATAAGGCTCCATATATTGTTCACGTTTCTCGGGTTGAAACTCAACCAAATGCTGGCACCACCCTTCACCCCGTTAATTTTGGTAAGTTCCTCATGAACAATAACATCGCGAACATTGTTCGTGGTGGTGTCAACCGCGTGTCAGTGGAGTTTGCTTCCCCTCAGGATGCTAACTCTTTCCTGGTAAATAGTTTGTTGACCAAACATAGCTATTCTGCATCAATCCCTTCATTTAACATCACAAGGATGGGTGTAGTTACTGGTGTTCCCTCTGAAATAACGGAAGAAGAAGCCCTTACTTATTTATCTGTGCCTGTAGGTTGTGGTCAAATCTTGAAAGTCCGACGCATTAACCGCAAAAATCAAAGGGATGGAGTTATTGAGTGGAAGCCCACGGAAACTTGTGTTATCACCTTCGATGGACAAGTATTACCAACTAGGATATACTGCTGCTACACATCCCTTCCTGTCAATCGGTACATATACCCGTTAATCCAATGTCGCAAGTGTTGCAGATTTGGACATGTGGCAAATTTATGTAGGTCTAAACCACGCTGCAACAAGTGTGGTCACGACCACCCAGGTGATGGTTGCAACGTTACTGAGAGTGAGGCCTTCTGTGTGCTTTGCTCGGGTAATCACTTCGCTTACAGCCAGTCATGCCCTGAGTATGGCAGACAGAAGGCTATTAAGACTGTCATGGCTGAGAAAACTATTCCCTATGCTGAGGCATGCAAAATCATCCCGATCGCTTCCCGTAACTATGCCAACATTGCCAAAACCCCAATTCCCCAGTCCTATCGCAAAACAGTAACACTGAAACCCAAGACCCATGCCCCCCTTTCCCCATCGTATGATAAAAATGCTCATCAGCAGATAGTTAGTTCTCCGCAACCCTCACAGCCTAATGGCTGTGCCCTTAATAATAACCATGTCCCTTCAAATTCTTCCAGCCCTATTATTGAACTTCTTATTAAACTTTTACCTACTATTATTTCTTCTTCTTCCAGTTCCCAATCACCGTCCAACGTTGCCGATCAACTTATCTCATTACTATTAGAAATAAAAAATGGCGTCCCGCCTAGTATTCCTTCAGTGGAATGTGAGGAGCGTGTGGCATAAAAAGCACGACCTCATATTCCTCCTAAATAAATACAAGCCTTTGGCTTGTTCTATAGCTGAGACTTGGCTCACCCCAAGTCTTAGTTTTCGCATGCCTCACTTCAACATTCTCAGATGTGACAGATCTGATGGCTATGGAGGTTCGGCTCTCCTTGTCAATAACCGGGTCCCCCTTTTACCTTTCCCTTTGCCTCCTCTCACAGGAGAGGTGAGTATTGTGGCAGGAAGGGTGGAGGGCATTACAGTGTTTTCAATATACATTGCTCACCCTCGGCCTGAATTTTTGGATATTTTAAAAAACGTCCTTTCGAATGTTCAGGGATCAATTTTGGTCATGGGTGATTTTAACTGCCACCATTATAGATGGGGGTCCGAACGCTGTGATGCCTTTGGTGTGGCTTTGGTGGAGATCTTGGATGATTTGGATCTCTGTATTCTCAATAATGGTTGCCCAACCCGCAGATCCCCTCCTGGACAACAAAAGAGTTGTGTTGACCTGACATTTTGTTCGGTTGATGTAGCAGCCTCCATCCATTGGGAATGTACGTCGTTGTCGCATGGTAGTGACCACTTTCCTATTGTTATATCTTTGGCTAATAAGACCTATTTAGAGAAAAGTTCTCCTCCACTTTTGAAATATAACCTGTCCAAACCAGATTGGGCAAAATTTGTTTCATTATTGGAGGATAAAATTGATACCCTTCCAAATTTAAATTCAAGTTTATTTGATGCTCCTGGACACCACCATGCGAAGAGCTGCTGCGAGGATTTTGTTACTGCCATCACCTCCAGTGCCGATTCTTGCTTTCCTTTGAAAAACAGTGCCCGTAATAAAATCCCTTCACCCCCGTGGTGGGATTCAGAGTGCACTTCGGCAATCAGGGACAGGAACGAGGCCGAGGAGTATTATAATGCAGACATGAGCACCGAAAACCTGTTGGCATACTGTCAGATTAATGCCCGAACCAAACGCCTCCTTCGCAAGAAGAAACGTGCGGGCTGGGTTAAGTTCTGCACCTCTTTATCTCCCTCTACTCCTGTGTCGATAGTTTGGAAAAGCATCAATAGGTTTAGACGTGGATGCTCCCCGTCAGTCTCTTCACCAATCACTAGGGAAACAGCTGAACTTTTTTTTGATAAAATTGCTCCATCATACGTACCGCTTCTTTCTGAATGTGCTAACATGTCCCTTCAAAATATACCACAAGATCCCTTTGATGCGCCATTTACCTTGGAGGAATTGAACTTGGTGCTCAGTTATGTCCGGGACTCAGCCCCGGGCATTGATGGTGTGCCATATTCTTTTATAACCCATTCTGGCGAAAAGGCTAAAGCTTATTTTTTAAATATTGTAAATTTTTGCTATATTCATGGTTGGGTCCCTGACCAATGGAAACTCCAAATAATTATTCCACTATTGAAACCAGGTAAACACGCAGATGATCCGAATGGCCTTAGGCCAATTGCTCTGTCTTCTGTCCTGGCCAAATTACTGGAGCACCTTATTAAAAACCGGCTTGAGTGGATTGTCGAATCGAGAGATTTACTGCCGAATTATCAATTTGGTTTTAGGAAAGGACTTGGTACAATGGACAGTGTTGGTACTCTAGTTGCGGACATCCGCTTAGCTTTTTCAAAAAATGAATCCGTTGTTGCTACCTTCCTAGACATCTCCTCGGCGTATGACAATGTACTTCTTCCAGTACTCAGGCAAAAACTGCAACAGCTGAGTTTACCGGTCAAGATGATACGATGTATATGTGAGGTACTGATGTCCCGCTCTCTGGTCCTGAGAGTCCAGGGAGAGGAGTTCGATAAGAGGCAGACATGGAAAGGACTCCCACAAGGCTCTCCCCTCAGTCCCATACTGTACAACTTGTATACGGCTGATATTGGGTCCTGCCTAAACAATAACTGTCGCATCTTACAATATGCCGACGACATCGCCCTGTATGTGACAGATTCCTCTATAGTCGATGCTGCTTCATCTTTGTGCCTCTCTCTGGATTCTTTGAATCAGTGGCTTTTAAGTCATGGCCTGTCGCTATCTGCGCCAAAAAGTTCAGCAGTAATCTTCTCTCGTAAAAGACGCACTCCTCATGTTTCAATTGACATTTTAGGCCAAAATATTCCAATTGCCAACAAAGTTAAATTTTTGGGCGTTATTTTGGACACAAAATTAACTGGCAAACATCATATAAATTTTCTGACTCAAAAATGTGAAAGAACTATTTCAATCTTAAAAGTTCTTGCGGGTGTTTGGTGGGGTGCGCACCCCTACACCATGAAATTAGTTTATAATGCCTTAGTTCGTAGTGTTTTAGACTATGGAACATATCTCCTGATTCCGTGTAACAAAGGTTCTTTAGCTGGTCTGGATAGGGTTCAGAGCAAATGCCTTCGAATCATCTCAGGTTGTATGAAATCCTCCCCCGTTAACGCACTGCAGGTCGAGTGTGCTGAACCTCCTCTGTTCCTAAGACGGCAATATCTGGCCTCCCGTTTTTTGTCTAGGCTTATATGTAGAACTTCACATCCTCTTATAGAAAAACTGTATGAGTTAGATGCCATATGCACAAACTCAAATTATTGGAAAAATAAAGAAATCCCCCTAATTCTGAAATCTTTTCGACAAATTCTAAATTTATTATGCCCAATTGTTCAGTTTCCCAGATTACCCCTTTTTAATTTTGCTTATGAAGTTTTAAGTTTTATTCCAAAAATTGTCTTTAATATTGGTATATCTAAAAAATCTCAGGCAGCGAACTCGACATTCAATGCGGTGGTGGGCGAGCGATGGAATGGTTTTCAATTATTTTTTACGGATGCTTCCAAACTAACAGCTCTTAATCACACTGGAGCTGCGGTCTATTACCAAAGCTCTAGAATAATTTTACAGTTTAAGTGTCCTAAAGAGTCCTCTGTATTCACTGGTGAGTGTGTGGCTTTATTGGAAGCTTGCCTTTTTATAGAATCACACCATAATATCCATAAAGCAGTAATCTTCACAGACTCTCTTAGCTGTCTGCAAGCCTTAGTACAAAATCCTTTTAAAAGTAAATTGCACAGCTCACTCGTTTTAAAAATCAAAAAGTCATTATTATCTTGTACAACCAACCAAAAAGAGGTTCAGTTAGTTTGGATACCTAGTCATTGTGGCATTAAGGGCAATGAGTGTGTTGATGCTTTGGCCAAAGACGCCTTCTCATCAACAGTAGCTGATCTCTCCTACAATTCTCATCAGGGGTATGATTTATTGAACCTTCCACGAACTAAACTCCAATCTTCGTGGCAGGAACAATGGAATATCTCTGGAAGGAAAAAAGGCAGGTTTTATTATGCAGTACAACCAATCATAAAGGCAAAGCCTTGGTTTTATAACTTCAAAAAAGTCTCCAAAACCGTTATATCCGTACTTTGTCGCATCCGTCTAGGTTTTTGCAGTACCCCTGTCTTCTTGGCAAAAATCCGGGTTAGGGACTCCTCTCTTTGCGAGTGCGGCTTAGGAGAGGGCACTCTGGATCACATCTTCTTCGAATGCTCAAACAACGTTCCTTCCCTAGATCTGTATAGCCGTCTCCCTAAGTTTAAAATCCCTCTTCCGACTAATTTCCCTTCCTTGTTAACACATTCCTCCCCTGAATTGTTTGTGACGCTGATGATCTTCATCCGTCACAATAACATAAAATTATAATTCTGCCTGTGTTGGTGTGGTATGCGTATATTTTATGTATCAACAATTATAATATTCATTAATTTATATATTTTTTTGTTTGTTTCAGTCTCGTACTAACCCGACAAGCCCCACATTGTATCCAATTGTATCAACTGATGATTTAACTTGTGACTTCAGTTGTAGTTTTCTCTTTTAACCTCATTTTTTTTGTTTTTTTTCTTTTTCATGCACACTTGTTTTTTTCAATTCACTGGACATTGGCAGAATAGTCGACATCGGCTCCGCTTGCCATTAAACAAAAATAGAATAGTATCTTATTTGCTAGTACTTGGAGGTAGAATGATTTTTAAATGTTTTATGCTTGTTAATGTCAGGGAGAATATTTGTAAATATGTATCTGAAGTTTACACTATGTTGATATACGAAATGAAATAAACTTTTTTTATGAAGATATTTGTACTTTAAAGTATAAAATAGAATTAATGACAGGACCTTACTCGACAGTGGCGCAATCTGGTGAGCTTAAAAACGATAGACCCCATTGCGCAGCTGTTTAGATGGTTATGCCCGTTGTGATGCCTAAATGCCTATAGTTACGACTCCGATTCACCGAAGCATATTGTTTTGTTTTGATAGAACTAATACAGGTTGCCAAGCAACCGATTTCAAACTATATTGACAGAACCTGTCTATAACCACAGATAAGCTTAAAAATATAAAAATAAAATATATAAGTCTAAAATGGGCGGACGCGCTCTTTTTGAAATTTTCTTGAAAAATTGATTATAATTTTTCCCTACCTTTGTCTCCTACACTAAAATCTAATTATATTAACATGACATTGGCTAAATGCACAAACCGTGCGAAGCCAGAAAAAAAAAAAAAAAAGTCTAAAATGCCCAATGCAAGCAATTTAAACATTATATTCAGCTTGTAAACTTGACAGCTGAGTAGGGGCGCGATCAGAGACGATCATTGACGTGTAAAGGAGGTAGCTACCTCCTTTCTAGCCACATCATCCTTCACACAGTCCATTCATCGCTTCTTTGGTCTTCCTCTACTCTTATAACCGTCCATATTCATTCTCAAAACTTTCCTCATGACATTTTCCTCATTATTTTTCCTCATTTTCTGTTTAAGTCTTAATTAAAAAGGGACGAGCCTATTGCCATCAACCGGGCACAAATCTAGACTCAGTGGCTGCTACTGAGAAATTCCTAATGGAAAACCCCAATAACACAAACGAGACGAATATACTAACTTCATAAAAAATGCATTTACATGCTTTAAAACGAAAATTAAAAACCAGTATTACATAAGATCATCAATTAGTTACGGTGGAACAAGCTATTTGCTGTAATACAAAAAATACAAAAAAATTAAAATTAATTAGTTTTTGTCATTAAGAGTCAGTCAGTCTCTTAAAGACAAAAGCTTTTTTTTTTTTTTAATTCGTTCTGCGCTAAATCCGTTTAGCTATTGCTGGTGCAAACGGGCCTTAGACTTAGTATAATATACTCAAGAAGATACTAAAATGGAATTGTTTGTTATAAAAAATGTAGATTTGATATATCGGATTATTTACCGAAAAACTTAAGGTGGAAGTGTACGGGTAGCCTTCGAAATTCAAATCTTATTTGGAATTTGCAGGACATACTCACTCACAGGAGAGCAGCGGTGGCCCAGTGATAGCGACCCTGACTTACGAACATTAAGTCGTGGGTTTGAATCCAGGCAGGCGCATTACTTTGTGTAATTTATTTTATCACAACTGCTCTCAAAAACGGTGAAGGAAAACATCGTGAGGAAACAGGCATGTCCTAGAACCAAAAACTTGAAGACATGTGACATCTACCAACCCGCACTGAGCCCGCTTGGTGAATTCCCTTTCATAGAGAGGGGGCCTGTGTCCCAGCTGTGGGAACATTATAGGCTGATGATGAAGATGATGATTTGGTCGTTATATTGAAAATCTCACGATGCCAACGGGCCTATGTTTTTCTCACGATATTTCATTAGTTGCGGGTGCGCTTCTGTAGTTCTTGCCATTTGGAGTCGGTGCAGCATGTTTTCTTCTTCCACACTTCTCTGTTACTCCTAATCTCAGACACCTCCTTTCTTGTCATATCGTTTTTTACACAGTTCTGCCTACCCCCATAGGAGAAAAGCGATGAGTTTATGGATGTTTTCCTTAACCGATGTCAGCGATGTAATAATTTTACTGGGGTACTTGAAATAAAATCTTTTTAAAGGTGCAATGTACAAACATTACTATTTGAAATGAGAAATGGGACTATCTACGACATAAATACTTTAATTAAAACTGACAACTTTAAGTATTATTTAAAAAGTATGAAAGACAACGATTATTATTTATTTATTTAAACATCATGTAGTATAATGGTACATAGACGGACTTAATGCCACAAGGCATTCTCAATCAGTAAAAAAAAAAAAAAAGTATATGTATACGTGTATTGTTAATGTTTCCAAGTTCATGGCTATACACTTAATTCATTAAAAAAAAAAAACTAAAAGTCAGTTTTGTAAATTAGTTTTGGAGTATTTTAAGCATTTTAACTGCCGCTACGGAGATGAATTTGTGTCCGGTTTTATGGCAATGTCCTATAACATGGGATTCTACATAACTGTCAATATGTTTTGCCGAACCCTTTGTGGATTATTATAGCCGTGTATGTACAAACACTTTTATTGAATGCTCCAATTATGTCAGATCTAAATGAGGAATTATTAAAATATCAAAAATCTACGTCAAAATAATTAAAATGTCAATGTTGTTTAATGTTAATAATAAAAATATAAAATGTCAAAAGTTTATGTCAAAATAATTAAAACGTCAAAGTTATTTAAAGTTAATAATATTTGTCTCAATTTATCTAAAACCTCAGATTTGTAATTCTAAATTAATTGGTCATTTAAGTATTCGTCAATAGAATAGTAACATTTATCTATTAAGAACAATTTCATTTGTTTCTTAATTTGTGTAAAATTTAATCTGGAATTTTATTATAAATGCGTGGACCAAGGACACTTTTTGTTACTAATGCCGTTTTACATTTATATTTACTCAAAGCATTTTTGTACTTTGGCAAAGTTGTTTGTTATCATGAGTACAATCACGTGTTTAAGTATCGGTCGCTAATTACCAGTCACCCTGTATATAAGGTCCCATTAAAATAGATGGACAAACTCTAAAACAGCGTTCAGTATGTCTAACCAAGCATATCCAAGCAAAAAAAACACTGATTAAAGTGATTTTATTTTGACGTAAAATAATAAATTGCCGGCATTTTTAGTGTATTTTCGTTAACTGATTTTTTTTCTTGTAAGTTATCTAATGTGTTTTTTTTTTACCATTGTCCTTATTCTGGTGGTCTGAATGATTTCTAAAAGTTTGTCCATCTATTTTAATGGGACCTTATATAGTAAGAAGTAAGATTGACTATATAGACCTAAATAGTAATAAAAATGTAACAAAAGTAGAAAAGAGTTAAAGGGTGTCAAAAAGTTCGTCAATGTGACGAAGCAGTCGAGTACTTACAAAATACCTACCCAATCATCATTGACCCATATCCCAATTAATTTGATGTCGGTGCAGCATGTCTTCTTCTCCCATACTTCTCTTTTACTCGTCATCTCAGCAGTCACCTCGTTTCTAGCCGTACCATCCTTCACACAGTCCTTCCACCGTTTCTTTGGTCTTCCTGTATTCTTAAATGAGGTAACTTTTGAGTGTGAATTTGGAGGGCAATTCACACTCAAAAGTTACCTCACAACATTTTCCTCATAGTATTATCCAGATCATAACAACTGATTACAGAAATCAAAACAATAAGGGTGTAACAAGACTCTTAACGGAGATGACAGGCACTTGTTCTCCCCGTCATTGCGATATTTTTTTTGTTCTAGACCATACCTGGGAACCTTCTAGTTACGGACATACTGGGGGTCGAAGTTCCAACTTTTGAACAAGTTTTTTTTTTTAAATAAATGTTTTTAATGTAACTTTTTAACTTAAGACACCTTCACGACCCCCGTATTATTCAATCCATCCATCTGCACAATGTTTAGAATGCGTTACATTGAGTTCTACCGTACAACGTGATTTTTCAGCAATATTTTATGGGTAATTACTTAGTTTGATGTACAAACATAATGCATGATTGACGGTTTCGTGAAGACTCCGTTTACACCCTGTATATAATACCAAAAACTCACCGTGAACAAAAATATAAAATCCCGTCTATTTCACTAATAATACCGTCTACACAATACGTTAGATCTACGCCAATCACACCGGCACACTGCTTTAATTGTCAGATAACGGCGCAATAAAACCGCGACGGTGTTGTCACAGAATATAACAGAAAGTCTACTCCGGGAGTATTCCCATTTGAGCACTGATTTCAAGAGCACCAAAGATTTTCCCTTTTGAACAAAGGGAATATCTTTGGCTCTAAGCATTGGTGCTCTGGAAATCGGTGCTCAAATGGGAATACCTACTCCCTACTCCGTACCGTACAGGTGGCCTACCATGACGTCCTAAGCAGTTGTCATTCCAATGTGGGAAAGAGATGGCGCTAGACGACCTGTATAGCTCTGTCTCTTACCCACACTGGAATTGCAACTGCTTAAGACACATTTGTGTGTTTCACGTAAGGCATACCCGTCATAGAAAAAAATATCTATAAGATTTCTGCCCACAGCTGGGATACAGGCCTCCTCACTGTGAGAGGCAGTTCGCCGGAATCTAAGACACGGGACCAACGTTCATGGCAAAAATGACTACAGCGCCATCTATGCCGCAAAGGAAGAACTAAAATCAAAATTGTAAATCGCGCTATTAAAGTCATCCGCGACTTTAGATTATTTTGGATAACCCGTCAATAACTGTCGGGCAGTAGCCCACCAGACACAACACCCTCTGGTAGGAGGATCTCGTTTCTAAAGGAGATGAAGAACTTTACACCCTGCTCTTCATAACTTCATTCATACACTAATAGCCGCGTCCTGACCGACCGAGCACGGCTCGCGCGGCAGCCTCGCGAGGCAATGCCTCGGTCGGTCTGGACGCGGCTATTGGTGTGCGTAAACACTGGTGAACCGTTTTACCTCACTTTGATAGTCCGATGGATTCACGACTGTGATGAAATCAGGCATAGAATCAACAGCTTAGCTCTCCCAGACACGGGGGCATCATACCGTCAACTCCAACCTCCGGGTTGCTATAGAGAGATTTATACTGGAAAAAGCTTAATATCACTTCCAGAACTGAGCATACAACCCAGAATCCCACGGTCTGCAGTCATGCTGGGGACTACGAGACCTCTTTTTTTATTAAATATGTTTGGCCCAAAATTCAGCTACGCGAACTCCGCTCGCTGATGCAGTCAAGATATCGTCAAGTGCACAGGTGTCAGGGCATGCAGTGCAAGATGGAAGATGGGCCATTGTCTATGGAGACACGCTGTATACACATTTGAGATCTAAGAATGAACCCCCATATGAAGAAATTATCTTTGCTACGGCCGACTTGGATTCGGAATCTATTCAGAGATTTCCAAGTTACTACGAGACTAATTAGGTAAGTATGCTTGCACTCACTGAATATGAAGCTAGTTAATGTGTGCGTGTATTTTGGCTTGTTGTCTGGAGTTGACCTTCTGTAATATTCTGTATTGTAACATTTTACCGCTATAAAAAATAGACATCATCTCCGTAAAAACGGCTACATTGCAAAACTAGTGAGCCTCGACAAACTGACAATCTATTAGCTATCAAGATGACGGGAAATTCAACGGTCTTCTGCTGACACTGGTCCTAGGGTTTAACCGGTCGGATTATTTTTATAATTTTTTTGCCTTAACTGTTTCATCCGCCGGTCGGCTCCCAATGGTCAAATCGTGATGTGAGTACCTTTCCACAAGAATTGCGCAAACTGGTTCTTTCATAGAATACGAGTTCAAATAAACAAACAAACTCATCAGCTTTATTGTGTTAGTATCTATAGAAAGGCAAATGCATGTGGCTAAGATGAAAATGCTAAGAGCGATGTATGGTGTTACGCGAATCGATTCAATAGAGATTGAGAACATAAGAGGAGTGAGTATAGTGAGTTTAAATGTTTATAATGGCACCCACGATACAGAAGAAATTCTTAGTGTGGAGTTCCTAAGTTCAAAAAAACCTTTCTATATACGTGTTTGAGTTTGAGTTCGAGCCCAGGTTGGCCGCTGTAGATTTAATGTGGCCAAATGGGGTATCCTCGATTCATCTCAACCCCATCCCAGTGTGCAGCCCCTCTGGAGGACATGCTCCTCTTGTCCTGCCCATCCTGCACAACCACTTGCACCTATCAAGATTGAATGGAAGCAAATGTTAGAGCTGTGCAGGTGGGTACATACTGGTCTAATACAATTTGAGTTCATCGACACGAAAAGAATAAGAATATACATGTAACATAATTGGCAGTCTAATTAACACCCTTTTGGGACGGAACCCTAAAAAAATCAGAAGGTTATGTGTGCAATTCAGTCTGTTTTTTTATTATTTTCAACAAAAGATACTTAAGTGGGTATTACAAAAATCTTCTGCCAAACTGCAGGAGAGTTTGTCTGCAGTAGTTAGTTAGTTAGCAAGGGGTATTACCCAGTACTAATTGGGTTGTGGAGGACTTCTACTGGAGCTTAGATAGGCAGTCGCTCCATGTAAAAGACTGGTATTCCACTGCGTCCGGTTAGACTTGAAGCCGAACCTAACATAGTTGGGAAATGGCTAGGCTGATGGTGATGTACAGACGCCAGCACTGCAAGCTACAACAATCTGTCAAATTTCTTTAATAGATTTTCAATTTTATCTCTAAAGCATTAGATTCAAGGTTGGTTGGGAAAATCTGACAGTTTCGGGTAGCTTGACCTGCTGGCGTCTGTACTTATGTAATATAATCGATGCGTTTTCTTGTAGACAGGGCGCATGCAGTTAAAGTACAATAAATGTCTATTCATTCTCACATTAAATGGCGGGTATTATAACGTTTGAAAAACAACCTATTATTTTTCTATTACATAAATAGGTTTCTCGAAGGAATGTAAACATTGAATGAATCAGCATTTCTATCATTCAACGTAAATTCAATGCATGCTGAAACAACTTTTAGATGCAACAAGTTGGCCTTAGGAAACATGGTAGGTATTTGAAACAACTATCGCTGTCTCTCTCCGAGCGTGATTTCGACATTGGTGCGATAAAGACAACTACGGGGTGTAAACAGACTCTTCACAAAGCCGTAAACCAAGCATTATGTACATCAAACTATGTAACTTTACGCAAAAATTATTACTGGGAAACGACTTTTTTTTTGGGGTGAAAAATCACGTTTTACGGTAGGGCTCAATGTAACGCATTCAAAACATTGTGCTGATGGATGGATTAAATAGTACGGGGATTGTGAAGGTGTCTCAAGTAAAAGAAATACCTACATTAAAAACATGTTTTAAAAAAAAAACTTGTGAAAATGTTGGAACTTTGACAACTTGACTTAACTTAACTTTGAACAAAAAAATGATCGTAATGCCGCCGGGGAGAACAAGTGCCTTTCGGCTTCGTTAAGAGTCTTTTTACACCCTTTATAGTAAAATGCAATAATTCGAGGTTTGGCTCTCGACTATTTCCTCCTCCAATATTCGACCAATTTAAAAGATATTTCATTAACTGAATAAGAAGGATATATTATACTGTGTCCCTATGTTTTCCATTAATAGTTGTCAAATTCGTACACTAGGCCTTTGTTGACAGGCGATCTAGGCAATTTTGAGTATTTTGTAAAGGTTCTAGTGCTTATACAGATTATGTATATTCAAAAAAGAAAACATAGGGACATAGACGATGTTGGTATTTATTTAACTGTAAAAAGTCATAGCTTTAAAGTCAAGTAAAGAAAACAGGCGAGACCGTTTTTATGGAAAAAAGACCACCCACATTTCCTCTTAAGAATGAACATGTTCAAGACGAAAGTGATGTCAATGGGAGATTGGGAAAGATGTCACTTCTACAGATCAACTGACGGTTATACCGGGTGGGATCAGCATAGCCACATCTCGAACGGTATGGAATTCATCATCAGCATCCAAAGTCGACTTCGGCCACTGCTTGGGTATAGGTTTCACTTGGTTGTGCTGATCTGTACACCAGCCTGCGTCATCCATGATTTACCCGCAATGGCAACAATGTCTTCTGCCTGTTTTGTTCGGTATTATTTTTATAAAACTCCGTACTTACTGCAAATTAGGACCAGTTTTATGCAGCATCGTTGAAGCGGTGAAAAAAAAAAACAATTTGCAATTTTTTTTTTAACATGATATCCTGGGTTCGGTTCATAATCAAAATCAAATAAAAAAATATTTTTATTCGCATAGGCCCAGATGGGCACTTATAAAACGTCGAGAAAAAAGTGCACGGTTCGGTTGGTTGTTTCTTATGGAGAAGAACCGGCAAGAACCTCCATGGTTACTCTTTTCAAATCATTTGGTATTGTAATATTATCATGTTACAGCATTAGTATTCAAGTATGGGGGAACAGCGTATTACACAAACCTAAAACAAGATAAAAAGTTAACAACCATCTGGGAATCTACAAAGCCTACAGTGTTCACATATTCCCAACAATCGGTAAAAAATAATCTATACAAAAGTCAGAAAATATTGTAAAATACATTAAACAAGTGACCCAAATATTGTTATCAGTGCTGTAACCAATGATATATGAACCGTCATTGGCTTTAACTATTCTGAGCAAAAGATGTAGAAATGATTTTAAAACTATTGTAAAAAGTCTGATTAGAAAGAAGAGAAAAAATTAAATGATCCAAAGTATTACTGGGTTTTTTCATCAGGAATCTAATTCCCGTAAAGTATCAAAACTTTTTGAATATTTAAATTGTGTTAAAAAATAGTATATCATAAATAAAAATGATTAAATATAAAAAAAAAATACTTTTATGAACAAATGAACATTTATTTGTGTTCTAAATTCGAAAATATTTTTCATATTAGCTTCGCCTTCAACCTGGCGAAACCAAACCGCGGGAAAAAGCAAATTAGTTTGATACACGTGGGTATTTATTACTGCAGTTCTCGGCTCCATAAATTCCGCCACGTTTGCAATAACAGTTTCCCCATTAGGCCGGCCGCATACGTACGGTTTCCTGATCAGATTCGGAGACCCGAATGCACGCATTTCATACAAAATAGTCTCTCCAGCGCACACGTTCTTATATTTTCCGGACGGAAATAATTCCTGATGTTCGTTTCGGAATGACGCCGGAGCGTTCTGAGTTCAGTACTTAAAAAAACCGAATGACGACATCCCGAACGCAGCGCATGTACTATCCGCCGCACATGCACGGAAATTTTCAGTACTTTTTTTTTAAGACCCAGTCGGTCGTCGCCAGAGCGCTGTGCTGCGTGGACGTGCATAGGTAGAATATATTTTGGCGATCTTTGTTTTATGTAGGTATTAAAATTGTGTGAGCCCGAAAACTTGATAATGTCGGTGGAAAAATATCCCTTTTTTGTCCCTGTGTGTGGGATATTAATAGAATAGAATAGAATAGAATCTTTTATTTGTGAGAATATTGTACAAAGTTGTTGTATGCATTATATATTACGATCATAATATTCTGCCGTTTCCAGCGTACAAATATGGTTATTAAAATTATAGGTCATTATTACATTAAAGTTAAGTTATTAATCAGTACAATTAGAACTATAATTACAAATAACTTAAATAAATTGAACAATATATTATTATAGTCATCGAGATTAATTACATACGTGAAGATTCAAAATTCAGTGAAGTCAAGGAGATAAATTATGATTATAGGCAATAATGTCAAATAATATTTTTCAGTCATAAAGTCTTCAACCAAGTAATAACATTTGTTTAAAATAAAGTTAAATAATTTACATTTAAAAGTTCTAAGGCTGAGGGTTTTGTAGTAATCAGTTAACTTGTTATAAAAATTAGGATGCAGTATACATTATTAGAGAACAATTTAATTTAATTCAAATAATAACACGAACTACCATAATAGAAACATAAAGGACTTGGTGTGGGAGCAAATATGTAAAGAAGTTTTTAAATATTGGGAGACCTGCACAAACAAAGCAAACAAATGTAAGTTCATCAATTCGTCGTCGCCGTCCGTCATGGACGTTTTTTCACGAACGCGTAACTTTACGCACTGACACTCTGATAGCATAAGTTGCGGAAACAAAAAAAAAACGAACGTCTGCGCTAGTCTCACAGTTCTCTCTCAGTTTTAATCTTATTAATTGTTACCAAATGTTGACTGTTTTCAAAAGTTAGGCAACATTACTTAACATAAATAATTATACTTACACGGCAATATATACATACAATAAACTCAAACTCAAAACCATTTATGTATTTCAATTAGACCATTACAGGCACTTTTGAATGTCAGGAAAACAAAGAAGGCTAAGCTACAGTCACAGACACAAGGCATAATAAATTGTGAAAGTACTGTAGGTGCCCATTCCAAAGCGTAGATCTCTATGGAGAAGAATGGGCAAGAAACTCCATGGACACTCTTCTCAATCAAAATATTGTTACAAAATCTTGGTTATCATGTTGAGATTTTACATATATGTGAGAACGATGTACAAAATAACTTTGTGCTCATCAATAATATCCGATGATGTTGCTCAGTAACACTTGGAAACGTTGTTCTACAAAAAGTAACTGCGGTGTGGATGCACCGCAATAATCGAACATTTATTCAATATTTTAGCCAATTTTTAAAATATTTACATTGATTACACACTTTTCACAGGTTAATACAGGGTGTAAACAGACTCTTCACGAAGCCGTCGACCTAGCATTATGTACAGACGCCAGCAGGTCAAGCTACCCGAAACTGTTTGATTTTCCCAATCAACCTTGAACTTAATGCTTCTAAAATAAAGTTGAAAATCTAGTAAAGAAATCTGACAGATTGTAGTAGCTTGAAGTGCTGGCGTCTGTACATCAAACTAATTTTACGCAAAAATGAGTGCTGGCAAACGACTTTTTTTTGGGGTGAAAAATCACGTTTTATGGTAGGATTCAATTTCGCACTCAAAACATTGTGCTGATGGATGGATTGAATAGTAAGGGGGTCGTGGAGGTGTTTAAAGTAAAAATCTTACATTAAAAACATATATTTAAGAAAAAATTGTGAAAAAGTTGTAACTTTGACCCCCAATATCTCCGTAACTAGAAGGTTCCCAGGTATGGTCAAGAGCAAAAAAAAAAAACGAACGTCTGCGCTAGTCTCACAGTTCTCTCTCAGTTTTAATCTTATTAATTGTTACCAAATGTTGACTGTTTTCAAAAGTTAGGCAACATTACTTAACATAAATAATTATACTTACACGGCAATATATACATACAATAAACTCAAACTCAAAACCATTTATGTATTTCAATTAGACCATTACAGGCACTTTTGAATGTCAGGAAAACAAAGAAGGCTAAGCTACAGTCACAGACACAAGGCATAATAAATTGTGAAAGTACTGTAGGTGCCCATTCCAAAGCGTAGATCTCTATGGAGAAGAATGGGCAAGAAACTCCATGGACACTCTTCTCAATCAAAATATTGTTACAAAATCTTGGTTATCATGTTGAGATTTTACATATATGTGAGAACGATGTACAAAATAACTTTGTGCTCATCAATAATATCCGATGATGTTGCTCAGTAACACTTGGAAACGTTGTTCTACAAAAAGTAACTGCGGTGTGGATGCACCGCAATAATCGAACATTTATTCAATATTTTAGCCAATTTTTAAAATATTTACATTGATTACACACTTTTCACAGGTTAATACAGGGTGTAAACAGACTCTTCACGAAGCCGTCGACCTAGCATTATGTACAGACGCCAGCAGGTCAAGCTACCCGAAACTGTTTGATTTTCCCAATCAACCTTGAACTTAATGCTTCTAAAATAAAGTTGAAAATCTAGTAAAGAAATCTGACAGATTGTAGTAGCTTGAAGTGCTGGCGTCTGTACATCAAACTAATTTTACGCAAAAATGAGTGCTGGCAAACGACTTTTTTTTGGGGTGAAAAATCACGTTTTATGGTAGGATTCAATTTCGCACTCAAAACATTGTGCTGATGGATGGATTGAATAGTAAGGGGGTCGTGGAGGTGTTTAAAGTAAAAATCTTACATTAAAAACATATATTTAAGAAAAAATTGTGAAAAAGTTGTAACTTTGACCCCCAATATCTCCGTAACTAGAAGGTTCCCAGGTATGGTCAAGAGCAAAAAAAATGATCGCAATGATAGGGAGAACAAGTGCCTTTCGGCTTCGTTAAGAGTCTTTTATTATATTGGATTATAGCCCAATCCCTCTCATAGAGAGGAGGCCTGTGTCCCAGTAGTGGGAACGTTATAGGCTGATGATGATGATGATGATGAGGAGTCTTTTACACCCTTTATTAAAATAATAAAATCGAACCCAGGACCTCATGCTCAGCAGTCGCGCAAACGACCACTAGACCATCGAGGCAGTCTTTAAAATAACTACTCAAAACTTAATTTACTTTTCTCATATCTTCACGACTTCTCCAAACAAGGTCAGTCAGATACCACTGCAGGCTATAGAACGCTTGTACCAGGACCACAGAAATGGCAAAGAATAAGTACAAATAGATAGTACCATCTAGGAGGTTTAGTATTGGGTAAACCCAGGAGCCTAGAGTGATGTACGAGGCGATCAGTCTGAAATAGAAAAAATAACATTAGAAAACATCACGCCTGTAATCCCCGTAGGGATAAGCGGTGTACCTGATAGTACACCCACATTTCACCAGTTCCATGTAATGGGGGTGAGCCTATTGTGACCAACCGGGCACGAATTGTCGGCAATTGACGGCACGGGGCGCAGGGGCTGAGCGATTGAATGTTGCGCTGCGTATCGCGGGTTCGATCCTCGCACGGAACAAATATTTGTATGACCTACAGATACTCTTTCAAAACTCTAACTTATGTATAAAACGAGTGTCATCTGACTTCCACTATAATTTTTCAGATTTTCGGGTTGTGGTTGCTCGTAACGACGTTCATAAATAGGTTCCTTAATCAGTCATCAATTAATACATATAGCTGCACAAGGATTTTTGGCGTGTGGCCAAAATCGGAACTGAGACCGCCATCTTGTTTTTTTTTTGTCAACCACATTTATTGTCAACAGCGCCCGTCTGTCAACGTCAATCAAACGCCAGAAGAGCCTTGTTGACTCATTATTCTCCTTCCCATATCTCAGTTTATTTGGGGATGGCGCAGCATGTCTTCTTCTTCCATACTTCTCTATTACTAGTCATCTCATGAGATACCTCCTTTCCTGCCAAATCATCCTTCACACAGTTCATCAATGGTTTCTTTGGTGTTTCTCTACTTTTGTACCCATTTTGCACATTAATACTCAAAACTTTCCTCACGACATTTTCCTCATTCCTCCGCATCACATATTCAAACCAAGCCGATAAAAGATCTTTGTATCACTATATAGGGTGTAAAAAGACTCTTAACGAAGCCGAAAGCCACTTGTTCTCCCCGTCATTGCGATCATTTTTTTGCTCTAGACTATACCTTCTAGTTACGGAGATATTGGGGGTCAAAGTTCCAACTTTTTCACGAGTTTTTTTTTAAATACATGTTTGTTGTTTGATCAGCTTACTATTCAATCCATCCATCAGCACAATGTTTTGAATGCGTAACATTGAGTCCTACCGTAAAACGTAATTTTTCACCCCAAAAAAAAAGTCGTTTCCCAGCAATAATATTTGCGTAAAGTTACTTAGTTTGATGTACAGGATGCTTGGTTGACGGCTTCGTGAACAGTCTGTTTACACCTTGTATGGTAAAATAAAATTCATACTCACACAACCAAGTAAGCAGCAGCATAGCTATACATCAGCGCTAGATTAGGCGCATGCATCTCCGGGGCTCTTCTAGGTCTGAGCAAGATCTCCCATAGAACCACAGGCACTATAGCTGTGTGGATAATGAGGTTGGCTGTCCAGCTGAGGGTCCTGTCTACGCTTGGGGGCAGGATAAAACTGCGGTCGTATGAGAAGCAGGTCCAGAATACGGAGAATACTGTCTGGAATGGAAGAATAGAATACCGGATAGAATATAAGATTTTCATCAGCATCATCAGCCTATAGCAGTCCACTGCTGGACATAGGCCTCCTCAATCGCACGCCACTCAACGCGATTCTCAGCAACTTTCAATCAGGAATAACAAGGCTGCCGGGAACTGGGGGCCGTGGTTGATTGTGGCTTGCCATTAAAGGGTTTGCCCATAATCGCCACGCTGGACATGCGGGTTGGCGATCGCAGATCACAACTTCTCGCTCTAGCGACGCTGCTACCCGTCGCTATCTGCGCTATTTAGCTGTGAACTTTCGAAATGGTTATAACGTCATTTATCGGTCGTCAGAGCCTCGTTTTCTGTTCAGCAGGTGCGTGCGTGGTGCATACAACGAGCAGGTGAGGTTGATTTGGGGCTCTGAGATGGTAGGTGTGCCCCCTTACAGGTGCGCCTGTGTCCCCTCAGAGTGAACATTAATATATATAAGGTCCCATTAAAATAGATGGACAAACTTTTAGAAATCATTCAGACCACCAAAATAAGGACAATTGTTAAAAAATAATAATAAGAAAAACACATTAGATAAATTACAAGAAAAAAAATCAGCTGATGAAAATATATCAAATTTATTATTTTAGATCAAAATAAAATCACTTCAATCAGTGTTTTTTTGCTTGGATATCTTTGGTTAGACGTACTGAACGCTGTGTTAAAATTTGTCCATCTATTTTAATGGGACCTTATATAGTTGGCTTTAGTATGTTAGCACAAAAATACTTACCAAAGCAAACGGGAAGACGAAGCTGGAGAACAGCGGATCTCTGATCCTCTTCAAGGTCTTGAGAAGTGAGCTGTCTTTCCCTTCGTTGGCAAGTGATAGTACGTCACACGATAATCCGAGGGTACAGTAGAACATTTGCATGTACTGAAATCATGGAGAAATGTTTTTGTTAGTGACTGTGTTTTTTAGAGTTCCGTTATACCCAAAGGGTAAAAACTGGTCCTTATTCAAAGACTCTGCTGTCAGTCTGTCTGTCACCAGGATATATCTTATGAACCGTGATAGCTAGACAGTTGATATTTTCACAGATGATGTATTTCGGTTCCCGCTATAAAAACAAATAATAAAAATATAAATTATTTCCTAATTAAATGGGGCTCCCATACAAGAAACGTGTTTATTTTTCGGTTTATGGTACGGGCTTCTTGTATGGGAGCCCCCTTTAATTATTAAATAATTTATATTTTTATTATTTGTTGCTATAGCGGCAACAGAAATACATCATCTGTAAAAATTTGCAATGCGTATGTAAAGGAAAAAATCTGAAAACAGCAAATATGTAGTTTAATAACAAAATACCTACAAGTTTATACGGAACCCTCGGTGCGCGAGTCCAACTCGCACTTGGCCGGTTTTTTTTATCTAAGGGCCGCAGTTGATAATAAAATCATTATTATGATTATCTAAGTTTATATTATAAAGCTGCAGAATTTTTTTGTTTGGTTGAACGTGCTAATTTTAGGAACGAATTGAAAAACTGTCTGCTTATTGAGGAAGGCAATCTTTAGGAGCGGAGCATCAATGAAAAATTTTGCAAAACGACGTACGCAGATGAAGTTGTGCGGGTCAGCTAGCTATTTTATAATGACAATGTAGGTACAGACGCCAGCACATCAAGGTAAACCCTATACATAGCTATAACTACAACAGCTACTGCTGTGTTAGAAAGAAAGTATCCTTGGCGTGATTGGTGGATTTTTCAACGTTTCCAAAGTTGCCCAATGGTTGCGCACACTAACAATTAGCAGCCAATAATTCATGCCTCACGGGAAATAGGCCACACCTCCTTGCTCCTACGCAACCGACCGGCCACGTTTATTCATCCCTTAGTCCATAACGCTAGTCATTAAAAATTCGCGGAGCAAGTTGGTTCGGCTTGTAGCTACTTAGTGGAAGTGTGTGGCGAACTTTTTATATTTTTTAAATGATTAATTATGGGGCCTCAGTTAACGAGAATTGAAAGGGGGCGCATTATAGCGCTCCGATTGAGTGGATGCCGTATAATAGATATTTGTCGACAGACGGGCATTACGGTGAGTAATATTTTTTGTAGTTATAATTTTTAAGTTAAAATAAGCAAAAGCTAATATTGAAAAAATGTGTCAATGGTGTTTTTCTATAGAACTTTCAAAATAGATACGAGCTAACGTTATTTGTGAGATAATTACATTAAAGTGTTACATTATTTGGAAAACTGTTACCAATTTAATTTAATTTTCGTATACTGTTTCTATCGGTGGATGGCCCTAAACCATAATATTTAAACAACTTTGTGCCTACCGTATCTTACGAATAAGGGTGTTTCTCATTTTTCGTGCATATTACTCGTCCAGATCAAAAACCTTGAATAGTTCATTAAATATTTATATTCCCATAAAGAAAGCCAAACCAAATCAAGTTGTGCTTACATGCATGGAACATTATAAGTCAAAATAATACAATTATTTTCTTTATTGCATAGTATAAAACAAATTTCCTTTATTTACTGTCCATACATAGATTAGATATTATTGTTTATTTATTACTTACTTTATAAGTCAAAAAAGTGGAAATTAAGTGTCAGCACTAGTAAACCTTATTTTTAATACTTATTATTCCGTTCCCACAGATAAACCGAGAAAACGGTTTTGTGGGGCAAAGTTCTTATGTAATATTTTTATAAACTCTCCTTTATTATAGAAATATTAATGAAGTCGCTCTCGCTGTCTGTACGCTTAGATCTTTTTATCTACGCAACGGATTTATTAATGCTGTTTTCAGCTATAGATAACTCAAGAGGAAGGTTTATATATACCTATATAAATCACTCCACACTGCCCCACATTAGTATCTACATTGCATCCGTGCGAAGCTGGGGCGGGTCGCTAGTTAAATTATATGAAAACTTAACTAATTGTCATTTCCTTCGAAGTCTATTTAGTAATGTCCCAAACATTTGCTTTTTATAAAAAAATATCCATGCTGAAATTAAACACAGTAACCATAATAAAAAAAACTACATTCAAAAATACAGCTTTTACACCTAAAATAAAAAAAAAAACAATAACTCAGTACTTAATATAATGAAATTTTAATTCATAAATGTTGTAAGTAGGTAATTTAAACTTATGAAAATAAATATTATGGAATGTGCACGAAATACGAGAAACACCCATAAATGTCTTTACCTACCTATTTTCTTGTGTTCTTTGCTAATGAGTTCCCGGTATAGTAAGTTTTTAACACTGCGCGCTGTCCCAAGCGCTATTGTTATTTTTTTAAAGTCGGCACCCGGTTGGATTTTAAAGTAAATACCTACGCAATTAGACACTTCTTTTTGTCTGTTGAAACATTGCAGGGATAAGGCTTTTTTAGTGCTGTTTGTGTGTAAATAATAATAAGCTAGCAATTATCGTAGGAAAGCATATAAGTAGTCAATTGAGTAATAATGTGCAAATAAACAATAGCTACTGGTTTCGTTCCAGGAAAAAAAAAACAGTTTACTTTTGGCTAAGCGGAACCATCAAAGCGCAACATCGCCAACTTTACGCGAGAGCCACGACGGCAGCAGACGTTGGCTATCGTCTCTGCACACTCTGCTGATCCGTTTTTAAGCACAAGAGTGTTCTCAACTGCATACAATGTGAGTCCATGTATATATTTTTTTATAGTCATAGTTTTACGCGCACCGCATGGCCTGGACGTTCTAGCAATACCTAATAATTGCGCAAGCTACAGCAGCAAAACGTATTGGACTCAGTGAATGACATTACTATTAGATAAAGCTTCAGTTCTTTAGCACCTATCTCAACAAAGGTGGAAGTTCTCAATTCGACGGATTGTCTATTTATGTATATGTTTATATTTAAAGGAATAATTTGAAACTGTCCCATACTCATATATAGTGTGACTGGTAATTAGTGACCAATACTTATACACGTGATTGCTCATGATAACAAACAACTTTCCCGAAGAAACATTTGCTTTCACTTTTATTACAATAACACAACAGCCTTATGAAATTCGCGCGCACGAGCCTGTGACCTATCAGCTGTTAGGCAGAGCACCCGCGCGGCTAGCTAGCCCGCTCCGTAATGTGTGTGATAAAAGCGAATAAGTATAAAAAAAAAATATATAGAAAGTTGTTTGTTAGTATCATGAATCACGTGTTTAAGTATCGGTCACTATTACCAGTCACCCTATAGTTAAATTGACCCGTACAATTGGTCATAATTAAGAATCGGTAAGTATTGAAATTGACAAAATTTTCTTTGTTTTAGATTTCAATGGACACCGTTACAAGGCGCCTAAAGGACGCCGGAAAAAATGCTGCCGCCGGAAAAAATATTAATGAACCAGGCGCATAAGGAGGCAAGAGTAAATTTTTGCCTGGAATATTATAATTTTGACTAAGCAAACAATATAGTCATTTTTGTAGATGAAGAGGCGTAACAGACAGACAAAGAAACTTTCGCATTTATAATATTAGTATGGATAATTCTTCCAATAATGCTAAAGCGGTAATAAAAAAAATATTAACTTCTTTTCGCACCATTGTTACATTCTTGATAATGTTTTCTTTGCTATTGTTGGTGACACTTTAAGTTACGGCTTTAAAATATAAATATGATCCAGTTGTTTTTAATGTATGGTCAGTTTAGTTTTATATTTTCTGTTGTTTGTATAGTTTATAGTTTTATACCTATTTGTTGTTTGTATGGTTTAGTTTTATATTTTAATTTAGAGTATTTTTGTTTCTCAGTATTGTATTATAGTAATATTAATGTTTAAAAATAAAAGGTTAAAGATTGTTATGTCGCATTTTATTTTGATACTACCCTGCTGCGCAACTTCGTCTGCGTCACATAACCGAGAGAGTTAGAGAGAGTGGTTCTTAGGCACCTATAAAACAATTCTAAAGGTAGTTGAACTTTCTTAGAAGTGGTTCGTGGATGAAACAATCATCCACGAACCACTTCTGTGATACAGGCCGCCTATATTTTACATCAAAAACAGGACGCTGTGTGTGGGTATTAGGCACCGTAGGTTTCTTTTTTAAAACTTTATTTTTCATAATTTGCATCTGTTTGGCTACTTCACACCCTCTATAGTTGGCAGGGTGAGGTAGGCCGCAGTGGATACATTTTGGTTTCTCCTGCGGAGATTTGGTACAATTGGCTGTAAGATGCTTGCCAGTGCATTTCACACACCTTGGCTCTTTTTGACAATATTTATGTGTATGCCCATAAGCTTGGCATCTCTTGCATTGGGGAATGAGTGCTGGATTTTTGAGACGCGACGTCTAAGAACACGGTAGCACAGACTTCTTTATTTTCTAGCGTTTTTTCAATAACATTAGTTATTCTATGTACCTGGTCTAACGTTGAGTGTTTTTCTCTGAAGCCAAATTGGTGGTCTGGAATTAGGTTTTTATCTTCTATTATTGGTTTTATCCGTTTTAGTAACAGTTTTTCAAATAACTTTGATAGTACGGGTAACAGAGAAATGGGTCTGTATGATGATGCTTCGTGGGGAGGTTTCCCAGGCTTCGCAATCATAATGACTTCAGCAACCTTCCAAGGCTCAGGTACATATCTTAAGATAAAAGAAGCATTTATTAGTTTGGTCAGCTTTACTATGGCTTTGCGTGGGAGGCGTCTTAGAATTTCCCCTGTGATGAGGTCGTAGCCGGGAGACTTTTTTGAGCTAATGTTGTTTTGAATTTCTCTCATTACTTCCTTAGGAGTCACAAGGTTGATTCTTTGGTTTTGTGATAAATTTACACTCTCATGTATTTCTACAGAGCTTTCGTTGGGTTGAAAGGTTTCTTCTAAATGTTGAGCAAATCGGAACGCCTTTTGGTCATTGCTTATTGCCCATTTTCCGTTGCTATCTCTGATGGGCGGTATTTGTATAATCTGCCTTTTTAGATTTCTCGTCGCTTTCCAAAGTGAGTAATCCGTTGATTTGTCATTGGTAAGCTGAAGAAGGTTGGTATTCAGAGATTCATCCTCAAATTGTAGAATTTTTCTCTTTAGTCGTTTAGTTAGGTTATTTAGTGTTGTTTTATGACGCGGGAACCTTGTTTGCTGCCACAACTTCCTTTGTTTTCTTTTCTCTGATAGTAAATCCACAATTTCTTTAGGATAGATTTCATTATATTATATTGACAAATAATCAACGTTCCTGCTACAGTCTGTTAATACAATGTTAAGGTGATTACAATGTTACATACCTACTTCAGTTATCATTAGCCTAAGCCGCCACAGTATTTTTTTTAATACCGTCCAATACACCTTCCTAACACCACAGGCACTATCTATTACAGAAATCATGTAAGATACGTCAAATAATATCCCGTAGCTCAACAAAATCAGATTCAAATAGTAGTAAGTAGGTGGTATATTTTTATAATAATTTCACGCGTACGAAGTTCCCGAGTATCAGCTAGTGAATATAATGAATAAATTATATGAAAAACATTTAATCCCATCGGTATCGGGAACTGGGTCCGAGCTAGCGATTATTATTATCATAAAAGTAAAAATAAATTGATTTAATTAAACGCAAACACGAAAAGAAACCCATTTTTTTTTTCATTATTTTACCTATGAATACGTTTCGTCGCGTATGGTCAAACTCGTAATCAGTCAAATTCATGAAAGTCGCAATCCGTCAAAATTGCAAAGCGTCAATATTGACCAAAAAAATCTTATTAGTCCGTCAGTCATAAAAAAGAAACGAAGACGCTACAGTGTGTCGAAAACTCGTGTGACGTCACATTTCGGAACACTTTTTACCGGAAAGTGACATCACAACCCCACTCGTGATCTTTGATGCATTTAATATCTTCATAAGTTTTTATTGATTTGATAAAACACAAAATACGTATCCAATATTTTTCGATAATCTAAGTGACAGACAAAATATAGGTAGGTAATCATATTTTTTACTCAGGAAAAATCCCTTTTCTAATATTACATAGATATTTCACAAGCGCCGGGCGTACCGTAACCGCCAACTTATTTTTACTACCATGCCATTACTTCGATTCCATTCAAGTATGCGATCCGCCAAACTAGTATTTTGGCATAGCAAGTATCTTATTCTACACAACGACGCGCATACGCACACAGCCTAACGCACGCACTGCAGCACGAAACATTACAAGCAAGAACAGACAAAAAGATATTTATCTCTTTCGCACGATTCTCGCTGTTGTTGCTTATAAGGCGCTCAAGGTCACAGTGTGGTAGCTTGATGTGCTGGCGACTGTACATAGGTACGGTTTCCCGGCTACTTTATAAAGGGTGTAAAAAGAATCTTAACGAAGCCGAAAGGCACTTGTTCTCCCCGTCATTGCGAACATTTTTTTGCTCTCTAGACCATACCTGGGAACTTTCTAGTTACGGAGATATTGGGGGTCAAAGTTCCAGCTTTTTCACAAGTTTTTTTTTTTTTTTAATACACTTTTTTAATGTATTTTTGTACTTAAGACACCTTCACGAACCTCGTACTATTCAATCCATCCATCGGCACATTGTTTGATTGCGTTACATTGAGTCCTACCGTAAAACGTGATTTTTCACCCCAAGAAAAAAAGTTGTTTCCCAGCATTAATTTTTGCATAAGCCTTTTGAACGCCCTCCACGTCAAACCAATTTTTTCACCTACCATTTTGTCACATATTTGTATCGTTTGGTGTACAGGGTGCTTGCTTGTCACGTATATATGACAATGGCGTTTAAAAGGGTAAAGTTACTTAGTTTGATGTATGTACATAATGCTTGGTTGACGGCTTCGTGAAGAGTCTGTTTACACCCTATATTTGAAGTTTTTAAAATCATAATATAAATAGGTACTTACAACATTCCAAACAGTCAAGAACTTCCACTGGTCATCATGGAACCTTCTTACATCAGCGTCCTTCAGCACTTCTCCTTTGAAGGTATTCGCCATGTTGACCGCGTTGGTGACGTGCATGGCCAGGCCGACGGCATAGCCAAGCATTCGAGGATATATCAGTGATGGGATGTACCTAAAATTGTTGTGTTTTTTAACCGACTTCAAAAAAGGGGTACGTCCCGTTTGGTAACTCTCCCGTTTCGCCAACTAAACAAAATACCATCACAAAAGTCTCATTTCACCAAGTTTTGAGTATGCGTATATTCATGCCGAACAAAAAGTTTACCAAGTGAAATAACTGTTTCTATATTGAAATAAGACCTATTTCGTTTTTTCTCTTGTTTTGCACGTCTTTTGTTAAGTTGGCGAAACGAGAAAATTACCAAACGGGATGTACCCACAATAGGAGGAGGTCCTTAATCCGGTTGTATATTTTTTTGGTTTGATACCTCTTAACTTCGTCATTTATGAGCCGATTTCAAAAAAATACTTTTTTAAGTGAAAGGATAAATACTTTCCGATTGGTACCAGGATATATTTTCCGATTGCAAAAAAGACAATGAAACAAAGTTATTTAAGAGTTTTAGTTATTTTAAAGTTATTTTAGAGTTTTTTTTTGTTTTTTTTTTGTTAAGAAATATTTAAAAATGTGTAGTTAAGTAAATCATCATCATCAGCCTATAATGTTCCCACTGCTGGGACACAGGCCTCCTCTCTAGGAGAGGGAATGGGCTATAATCTACCACGCGGGCCCAGTGCGGATTGGTAGATGTCACATGTCTTCGAATTTTTGGTTCTAGGACATGCCGGTTTCCTCACGATGTTTTCCTTCACCGTTTTTGAGAGCAGTGGTGATGAAATAAATTACACAAAGTAATGCGCCTGCCTGGTTAAGTAAATGAATGAAGGAAAAAAAGAATGTAGGTTCATTGCGCTTTCAAATCTTGTTTGGTATAAAAGTATAATCTACATACAGGGTGTAAACAGACTCTTCACGAAGCCGTCAACCAAGCATTATGTGGATCAAACTAAGTAACTTAAATTAAAAAAAATATACGTTTAACGGTAGGACTCAATGTAACGCACTCAAAACATTGTGCTGATGGATGGATTGAATACTAAAGGGGTCCTGGAGGTGCTTAAAGTAAAAATCTTACATTAAAAACATGTATTTAAAAAAAAACTTGTGAAAAAGTTCGAACTTTCACCCCCAATATCTCCGTAACTAGAAGGTTCCCAGGTATGGTCTAGAACAAAAAAAATGATCGCAATGACGGGGAAAACAAGTGCCTTTCGGCTTCGTTAAAAGTCTGTTTACACCCTTTATACATGGACCTGATCAATACAATTACTTATTTCAGTATTAAATAATATCCTTATTATATTGACATTGAAACAAAACAAAGAGAAGTGAATGCTAGCGTCACGGTGAACAGGGGAGAATGGAAGAAGAAAAACGTGTTGCGCCGACCACAAGTAACATGGTACATACGTGGGTAGGCAGGTGATAATGATCATTTATAACTGACTTCAAAAAAGGTTCTATGTTCCACTATACATATATTTTTTTTGTGTATGTTCTCTGACCACTCGAAGACGAAGTATTCCCATTTGAGCACCGATTTCAAGAGCACCAAAGATTTTCCCTTTGAGCAAAGGGAATATCTTTGGTGCTAAGCATTGGTGCTCTTGAAATCGGTGCTCAAATGGGAATACTCCTCGAAGACGCCTGAACCGATTTGAAAAAATATTTTTTTGTCTGAAAGAGTTAGTCTTTTAGGTTGTTCCTTTAGAAATATTGTCATTCTGATTATTACACCCACATTTCGACAGTTAGGTATGTTAAGTTCCATTTTATTGGGGATAAATGTATATCTTATGATAATATAATAAATACATAGCAAATATTTTTATAGGACTGTAATAAGATATTACCGCTAGAAAAGGAAGATTTTTTTTATTTTATTAAATTGGTTTCAGAAGTCGGTGACAAAAAAAAAGAAATCAAACAAAAGTCACCGACATCTGAAGCTAAAGTTATTTTTAAATTTTTTGTGTTTTTGAAGTCGGTTTTACTTTTGACAAAAAAGTTTTTTTTTGGTATTAAGATTGACAAAATTTGATTATGAAGGTCGAGCCAGCTAGGAATCTGGGTTTTGGTCCGATTGATGGCAAATGGCAATGTGGTCCCTCGCCTGCTATTATATGAGACACGTATCGTGCACCAGTAGGTTCGAGTGCATTTTTTTTATATCAGTCTGCTCTGTCTCACTGCTGGGCTAAGGACTCCCCCATGACTTTCCAATCCTGTTTACATACATATAGGAATATTTCCTGAGAAAAAAAAAACATTATGATTCTATTTAGTCCGTCAGTTAGATTATCGAAAAATATTGGATCCTTTTTTTATTTTATCAAATCATTAAAATCTGACGAAGGTAAAACGCATCAAAGATCATGAGTGGGGGCTTGTGATGTCACTAAGCCAGTAAAAGTATACTGTCATTGTGACGTCAGACGAGTTTTCGACGCCTTCATTTTTTGTTTACGTGAAAAAAGAAAAAAAAAATTGGAGATCTATCCGGCAGACTAATTAGACGTTTTGGGTAAACTAACCTATTTTCGTTCTCCGACTTATCCGTTAAGAATGAGTCCAGATCGTCACGCCAGCGTTTCTTGGGCCTGCCTCGGTTATGACAGCCGTCTTCAGGCATCCACTGTGTGACTATCTTCGCCCATCTGTCTGGCATGGGTGCATGGCATGCTAATTATTATTTTTCTCCCTACATGTACATATTTTTTCGGGCTCCTAAGGCGGTGCTGCGTCATGTATCCCCAAATATTTTGAACAATTTGTAACTAGCGAAATGTGTACTCGTCTGTCCAGCTTTTCTGGCAACACAGTCGTGAAGGTATGTTATGTATTCAGGTTAACAAATTAGATAGCCAACCAAGGTCTAAATCTAGACTAGAGTACTTAGGTGCTTTACTTAAAACGGCTAGGCAGGTCAGGTGAGTAATTATTGGTCTTTAGATTTTTGCCTAGACCTACATTCAAGTCCTAGAGTCAATTCACCGTAATAGTTAAAAAAATGTAAAAAAAAATAGAAGACAAAAAATAAAGAGAGATATGAGGAGATATGTAGCTAAATAAATAAAATTGAACTGAAGGTATACAGACATCACCACATACAACACTATAACATACTCACACACCTATTTGCAACCCCTCAGGCACACACACAGGCTACACACTCATTCACGCTGTACTCTTAGCAATGTATTGTACAGCTATTAAATTGTAAATCCGTAATTGGCTGTAAGATCAGTTTATAAATTGTGTGATAACATTTCAAAGAGCTGTGGATTTTGTGATGATAATAAATAACCGGCGTTCATCGATTTATTAGACTTTGTCACGTCAAAAAATCAATCATCATTCGAAAGACACGCACACAGCGCACTGATCACGGATAAACTGAAGTTATTGCGGGTTGGTCTTTATGAGCAGGCAAAACGATCTACCCTCTTCCTTAAACGTTTGTTTGCTCCCATTTTTTGGTGCTAATTAGAAAAAAGATGTTAGTAAAACCTAACTGGAGAAATGTAGGTGTAGGTACTTTTTAGGGTTCGAAGGGGAACCTATTACTCAGTCTCTCCGTCTGTCCGTCAGCAGGCTATATCTTATGATCCGTAAAAGACAATTGAAATCTTCACAGACTGTAATAACAACAAATAAAAATCAATTAATAATTAAAGGGGGCTCCCCTACTACGATGGTACCTATGGAACCTTTCATGCGCGAGTCCGTCTCGCACTTGGCCGGTTTTTTTTATATTGCAGATCAAAAATGTCTGCACTGAATACGTGGTATTTATTTATGCGTCCATATCCTTTCCACTCTGAATTGAAAATAAGTAAGATTGCTATCAAAAGTAGCAAAGCAAATACAAAGTCCACTATAAAGGGTGTAAACAGACTCTTAACGAAGCCGAAAGGCACTTGCTCTCCCCGTCATTGCGATCATTTTTTTGTTCTAGACCATACCTGGGAACCTTCTAGTTACGGAGATATTGGGGGTCAAAGTTCCAATTTATTCACATTTTTTTTTAAATACATGTTTTTAATGTAAGATGTTTACTTTAAACACCTCCAGGACCCCCTTACTATTCAATCCATCCATCATCACAATGTTTTGAGTGCGTTACATTGAGTCCTAATGTAAAACGTGATTTTTCAGACCAAAAAATAGTCGTTTTCCAGCACTATTTTTTGCGTAAAGTTACTTAGTTTGATGTACATAATGCTTGGTTGACGGCTTCGTGAAGCGTCTGTTTACACCCTGTATTTATATTAGTTTATAATTCAGAGAGGAAGAAAACCATCGTATCGTGGGAAAACGATGAATCAACAAAGCATTGAATAAAAGACGGTAAAATAAAAATAAAATAATCTTACCGGTTTGATATTTTTGTGGACGACATTTTTCAGATCTTACAAA
Organism: Lycophotia porphyrea; assembly: GCA_950005105.1. Classification (NCBI taxonomy): domain Eukaryota; kingdom Metazoa; phylum Arthropoda; class Insecta; order Lepidoptera; family Noctuidae; genus Lycophotia; species Lycophotia porphyrea. The sequence continues at coordinate 4,342,665 of OX465410.1, read as the reverse complement.
ACTTCAACAAAAACAACAATATATCGAAATAAGACACTGAATTATTTCTTTAGAATGAAACAATTTTTTTTTTCAGATTTTAACACTTACTAACACGACTTTTGTATTCAAAAAATAATGTCATTTATCGATATTTTTTTCTCTAATCACTATTGATTACGTGATATTGCTGTATTAATATATCTCCACGTTAGCTCTGCACCCCGTTTCACAACTCACTGAGTAAGATATTTTCCTTTGTAATTTATTGAACTAGCCCGATGTAAGTAAGTTTAATCAATACTACAGTGTGTTGTTTCTTGAATTTCTCATTTTGTAAACAAAAACGGCACGTACGCGGTTTCGCAGTTAGGAAAAAAAACATCCTGTTGAGGATTTTGCACATAAACGGGGTTGAAGAGACACCGACACGAAAACTTATTAATTTCTAACTTATTTATTTCTAACTTATTTTCTGTGGACAAATAAAAACGAGAAGTGATAGTTAATGCTAAGTAAAAGTCTATGAAAGTCTATGACCAGTGTGTGTTGCCAGTGATCATAGCTGGGCATTAACTCGTTAATCCGTTAATTAACGAAGTTTACATTGCCATTAACGGATTAACTTATAAGTTAACTTTAAAAAATGTTAACGGACTCGTTAACTTCCGTTACATTTCCTCAAGTCCGTTAATCGTTAATCCAGTACCTACTATTTACCTAGCATCGCGCCGCGCCTCGTTGCCGCAGCCGTGAAAAACTAGTTTGATTAATATTCCAAAGCAAGCCTCGCTTTCAGACGAGAACTTCAACATAGTAATGTTCATGAAGGGCAATATCCAGATTATGCCAGATAATTAAATTACACACTCCAATTATACACGTTTTTTGTTTCTAAACTTTTAACTTCTAGAACCCAAACCAACAGTTTTTATAAAAAAAAAATATTAAATTAAATTTTATATAAGTAGACCATTACCGCAACGATATAAAAAATGCAATTTTAATAACGTGTTAACTAACGTTAAATCTTCCGAAATGTAACGATTTAACGTTTATCGAAGTCAACTGTTTTAATTATTTGTTTAACGGTACCTAGCTATGCTAGTGATTACATACTTACGGGACCGAAACGTGATCACTTACAATGGGCCAAATCAGAAGGTTTAAAGTCACCCGAAGGGCAATGGAGAGGGCTATGCTCGGAGTTTCCTTGCGTGATCAAATTAGAATGGGGCCGAAAAGTTCTGGAGTGGCGACCGCGAACCGGAAGACGTTGCGTTGGAAGGCCTCCCACTAGGTGGACCGATGACCGATGACCTGACCTTGTAGCCTGGTGAAGGTTGCGGGTATCCGCTGGATGCGAGTCGTACGGGACCGGTCAATGTGGTGACACTTGGGGGAGGCCTATGTCCAGCAGTGGACGTCTTATGGCTGAAAAGTTGATGATGATGACTGTCTGTATCTGAGTTTTAGTGCATTCATGTTAGTTTGAAATTAATGTTTAAATAATATTGTAATGTTAGAATTTCGACTCTAGAAGAAGAGAAGAAGTATGGAAGAATAAAACATGCTACGCTGGCGCGAGTACTGGCATCCAGGACTGACGCGAGCAATGGCGCGATCACAGGCTCGAGTACTTGCAGAAGCACTGGCGCGAGCACTGCACTGGTATGATCTGAGGCGCGAGCACGATGAACATACATAACTGTAGTGACATCGAACCGAGTGCCGACCAACCTGCCACATCGTTTGATGTGCTAGTGAAATTCCCTTCTTGTTCACGCTTATTTTTGAAATTATCCGGGATAACTTTGAAGTTACCAACATATATAACTTGAAGACCATAAACGTAGGCCCAAGGCTCATGATGTAAACAAGACCCGGAGAGGAGACCATGTTTCGGCAGGCTTAGCTTGATGAAGGGGAATCTCAACTAAAATTAAAATTATAAACACAGAAGCAATCATCATCTGCCTGGGCTTTTACCCGACTAAGTTGGGGTCGGCTTCCAGTCTAAACAGATGCAGTTGAATACCAGTATTTTACATAGAGCGACTGCCTATCTGACCTCGACAACCCAGTTAGTACTGGCTAATACGATATCCCCTTGGAAAGACTGGTTGTCAGACTTTCGGGCCACTGACTACCTGTAAAAACTGTCAAAGATCTACAAATGACAGCCGGGACCAACGGCTTAACGTGCTTTCCGAGGCACGGAGGAATCTCGGTATGTAATGGGTGGTCACCCTTCTACAGACCAACCTAGGCAAGCGCGGCTTAACCTGGAGATTGATCCGAGCTGCTGTAATTATTTTACCACGAGCTCCTCAACCACAGAAGCAATGTACAGATGAAATAAGTATTGCTATTCATGAAGTAACAGGCGCAACAGAACATTTGACTGTATTTAATAGGCTTTGGAATTGGATGTACCAACCACAAGATGAAAGTATCTACAAATTTCTATGGAAAAGAAGGGATTGGAAACTTCCTGGAAACTCTTTTGTATCAGAATATTGTTACAAAACCACCATTATACAAGATATAAACAAACGAACCAAGCATTCCTACAACCTAAGTAATTCTACGCAAGAATTGTTGCTGGGAAACGACTTCATTCTTGTGTGGTAGACGCATTGAATAGTACAGGGTCTTGGAGTTGTTTGAAGAAAAGTTACAAATACATATTTTTAACTGAAACTTGTGAAAAAGTTCTAACTTTGACCTCCAATATCTCCGTAACTAGAAGGTTCCCAAGTAAGGTCCAAAAAAAAACCGCAATGACGCAGTACGGTGAGAACAAGTAAATTTCGGCTTCGTATATATTCATATATTTTTATACCCATTATGTATAATTTTCTCAACTGTCGCGCTCCTGGGCAATGGCTTCCTCCATTTCTTCCACTTCTCTCGAAGATGTGCTTCTTCTCTACGTCGGTATAATTTCTTCTTCTCCGTCGTGTCAATGATACTCATAGTGATCGATAATAAATAATTTTATTGCGGATCAAATGACCCTTTTTTTATTAACTTCGTTGGGTGGCTGGTTTTGTGGAGGTCAGATAGGCAGTCGCTCCATGTAAAATACTGGTATTCAGCTGCATCCGGTAAAATTAGAAGTCGACCCCAACATAGTTGGGAACAGGCTAGGCTAGGATGATGATGATGAACGGCGTTCGGTGGCTTTAGACAGGCCCCTTAAATAGTAGAGGGAGTTGCACAAAGAGCAGGACAGTAAATGGGCTGTGGAATATAAACAAACTAGCGGCCCGTCCCAGCTTCGCTTGGGTGGACATTTTTTATTTAATATAGCCTATGACACTCACAAATAACGTGGCTTTCTATTGGTAAAAGAATTTTCAAAATCGGTTCAGTAGATCCAGAGATTACACTCTATAACCTCACAAACTTTACCTCTTTATAATAAAGGGTGTAAAAAGACTCTCAACGAAGCCGAAAGGCACTTGTTCTCCCCGTCATTGCGATCATTTTTTTGTTCTAGATCATACCTGGGAACCTTCCAGTTACGGAGATATTGGAGGTCAAAGTTCCAACTTTTTTAGTAGTTTTTTATTTAAATACATGTTTTTAATTTAATATTTTTACTATCCATCAGCATAATGTATAGAGCGCGTAACATTGAGTCTTACCGTAAAACGTGATTTTTCAGCCAAAAAAGAAAAGTCGTTTCCCTGCACTAATTTTTGCGTAAAGTTATTTAGTTTGATGTACAGACATGAGCAAGTCAAGCTACCAGAAACTGTCAGATTATCCCAACCAACCTTGAACCTAATGTTTTAGAGATAAAGTTGGAAATCTATTAAAGTTTGAAAATTTGACAGATTGTAGTAGCTTAATGTGTTCGCGTCTGTACATAATGCTTGGTTGACGGCTTCGTGAAGAGTCGGTTTACACCCTATATTTGTTTAGATACAAATAAATTATTATGACTAAAACCACAAACATAAAACCAAATCAAATCATTCAACTGATTGTGAATTAATAGTACATTATGATATAAGTGCGGTAAGTTGAAAATTACAGCCGAGGCGATATTGTTAGCCCGAGCCGTAGTCGAGGGCTACAAGAAAGCAGAGGCTGTAATTATCAAAGCGCACGTATGTCATACGACGTTTTATAACATATTTGCGAGGAAATAAATAAAACTCGGACTTTCTTAAACGAAATTTTGATACGCTTGTAAGTATTTTTCGGGCAAGAGGCTTAGGCCTTTTTCGCTGCAGACTACAGGCGGTGTCACATTAATAAATTCATCATTACTTGACGACATTTTCAAATAAAAACAATACAGCGAAAAGAAAAAAGCGCGCAAAAGCGTGAAAAAACTTGCTCACAAATTAGTAAGCCGCGCGCATCAGCGCTTTTTTTTAAGGCAAAGACACAAAAACAGCCAGTATTACTAATACAGTAAATTAATAATTTTGTGTTTTTGTCACAGATAAAATAATGGTTGTAATATATTGTCAAAATTAACCGACTTGAAACCGTGCGTTTTACATTACATTATCGCACAAGTACGTAATGAGGTACAATACGATGTTGAAATTGGTGAAATAAGAGACCCTTTACGAGCAAATGTGTTATAAAATATTTTATTACGTTATTACTCACGTCTTCCGTCTGTATTTCTAATGTCAAGGTCTGAAATAAAGTTTTTTTGCAACTTTAACTTAACTTAACTTGTTTGTTTTTAACTTTATTATGCAAATGTATTTAACAAAAATAGGTAGGGTAATTATGAAATCAAGAATATTCTTAAGAACAATGAAAGATTAAAATAAAATTATACGTTTTTCACGCACATTCATTGGTATGAGATTTTTAATTAATTTAATATACCTACCTACTTATATGTGTACAATGTATTTCATCCTCATACAGAGAGTTCTGCCTACCTCTTTAGGAAATAGGTACAAGCGTAATATCGTGTCAAAAATGTTGTTTCAGCCTAGAATTGCTTGGCCGTCTGATATAACGGGCTCAGCCGCTGGTCCGAGAGGTTGTGTCAGTGTAGTTAAAACGATTAAATTATTACTGTTTACGGTGTTACCATAAGGAAAATCGAGGTAAATGCATACATATTTAATCACTGCTTATATTAAGTGCAAAACTAAACTTTAATAACTGCGTTTTTTGTGATGTTTTGGTGTAAAAACGGTGTGTTTTCAATGTGAAAAGGTTTTGTATGTTATCTGTCATTTTTGCCGCGTCATTTTCGACCAATGGCGAGTGAAATTGCGTTACGTCAAAACTGGCTTGTATTTGTGTCAAGTGCGAGTGATAACTACATATTTAGGAAATGAAAAGTTAAGGAATATTTATTATTGCTTCTTTTAGTTGCATTTAACAGTCAACTGAATTTGTACACACACACAACACACTGAATTTGTGCCCACAGTAATTGTTTCTACAGTGTTTGCATTGTTTTTTTAGGGAACCTACTTTAAGTATTTTTGTATGCTTCTATGACAATCGATAGGGTAGGGATAGGGATAGTTTACTAGGCTTTAGGTATATTACTTCTACTTTTTGGCTCAGGTAACCAAATACTAGTGGAGCCACGTGGTTGATGGAAGCTTCAAGTAGCGTTCATTTAGTCCCAAATGTGCAGGAGAAGGGTACTTTTAATTGCCAGGGCTGCGGGACTGTTCGAAAGAGATACAGCGGCCTTGGAACACAAAGGGCAAGCAAGGAACATGGGCATCTAGCTAAAGCAAAACAAAAAAAAAATTATTAAGTAAAATTACCAACAAAAAAATGTTTATTTGCTAATAGGTTTTTAAAAACCCGTTTAAACGTCATAAAAAAAAAAAAAACTAGATGGGGCCGGTGTTTCGTCCCTGACTACTCTGAGAAGAAACAGCCGAAACAAACTCAGAGGTCATAGTTTATTTTAGGGTCCAGACATAATCTTGGTCAACTCATACGAGGACTATGCAGATTAGTGTCTGAGATGGTCTGTTGAAGAAAGAACCACATAGATTTGAGTGGATCTGTCCAGTCAGTGCAAGCATTTGTTAAGCCCTAGATTCTAGAACTTTGAACTCAAGGAGCTCAACAATTAAATCCGTACTTACTTACTTACTTATTATAAATGCGAAAGTAAGTTGATTGAATTATGCAGAGTACTACCCGAATTGATTGTCATATTCTAAATTAACGCGAGCGAAACTGCGGGCACAAGCTAGTAAATAAATAAAGTGGGTACGTGCCTACTTAACAAAAATCTTGAATTCATTCACTGACCGACAAAGCTTATACTGGTGGGCTTTTCTAGTTTGATATTAAAAAAAAAGTGAAAGAAGGATTTAAAAAAATATCATCTCATTATGGAATTTAGGCGCGGAATCACTACGATTTTAATTGCTACCGCAGTCACACAATTGTCACCACTATGGAGCGTAAATAAGGTTGAAAATTGAAAATAATATTTGCGTTGACATTTGTAAACTGCGAATGGGCAGGTTTTCTTTAGATTATTCAAAATATAGACATTAAATGAAATAAATATTTAAAAAAACTTCTAATTCTATAAAATTCTTAAAAAAAAAACTGCTGTTATCGCTGGAAATACAGAGATCTTCAACGGCAAACTTTATTTTGTGCCGCAACCAATTTTTATTGGGAATATCAAACTATTATTTATTATTCTGTTCGGTACATTTTTCTCTGTCCACTATATTGTTTGCGTTAGGTATTTTTATTGCATTGCAATTTTTGGGAATATTGAAGTAACATAGTGAGTTTTCCTGGCAGTTCATCGTTTTACGGGTGAGAAATCCCATTTACAAATGATATTTTAAACGTAACGTAACATTATATCACGCCTTTAATCCCCGAAGGGTTAGGCAGAGGTGAATCTTATTTACCAGAGCTGTTGTTGTTGTGAAATTATTATAATTAATATAAAAAATATTACTTCCCTTTTTGAATCGAATTTTGTTATCAATTTCAAGGGTTTTATTTTTTTTGCACGGAACCTAATTATTTTTCTAAAATAAAAGTAGATTATGTTAGACCTTATAATAACAGCTATCTGCCAGTAAAAGTCTCGTCAAAATCGGCCCGGCCGTTTTGAAGATTAACCGGAACAAACACAAAAACAACACAGACAAAAAAAAATGTTTTTGTTCTAAGTACGTACTTAGTGCGATGCATAATGCTTGGTTGAAAAGTCCGTTTACACCGTATATTTAATATTTACCCACATTTCAGGAGTTAGTGTTAAAGCCCTTTCTAATAGGAAGCTGTATCATAATGCAGTAAGTAGGTATTTAAAAATTATATTTAAGTCAACCAAAAAAATTAAGGTGGAGGGCACGGGTAGACCGTGTATATAATAAATATTTCATGAAAAAGTCGTTCAATAGGGTTAAATGAACTTAGTTGTATTGATGATTTTGAAAGAAAGAAAGAAAGAAAGAAAGAAAGAAAAAATATTTATTTGTCGCAGATACATGACGTGCATACAAAATAAAAATAAAAAAAAACAGTAAACATACATCGCATAGCAAAACAAAACAACAACAAAATGAAAATAAAATTAAAACTTATTTTCATGATAGTAATTCTGTAACTACATACATGTTACTGGCGCGACTCATTTTTCACCAACATACAACCTGACACTGACCTGCAAATTGCAAAAAACGTAAGAAAATTTGAATGTCGCTTTCACATTAAACGGGCCTACTAGCGAAACTAATATGATCGATCCTAAGTGGGGTAAATTCGCATTCGCACACAAAAATATTTAACAAGCTGCCTGAGACATTAAAAACGTTAAATCTGGACAAATTCAAAAATGTACTTCTGAAAATTTTAATCAATTAATGTTACTACTCGGTAAAGGACTATTTGGATGACAGTTCTATAATCCCTCCTTCAGATAATAAGCATTAGGATCTGTTTTGACCTTCCTGTATTTATTTGGTATTTACCTAATTGACATTGCAATCAATTGACATTATTCTATATACTTTTGTATTGACATTAAACAATTATGTGTGTGTTCTTAGATTGTTGACATTGTAGAAATAGTTTATTGATTTATTAATTCTTTTGACATTACTGTATTTTAAATTGTATAATTGACATTGGTGCCGATTCCCTTGTTCACAAACTAAACTAAATTTAAGTTGAGTGCATCATTTTCTTTCTATTTCATTATGAAAAGGACAGAAGATAAATATTAGTTTAGTCCTGTCAAATTAGTCAGCACCTGACGTAAATTGTAATTTTAGTAGTCAACTTTTTAATCGCGTCTAAACTTGTGTCAGGCGCTGGTTAATTTGACAGGACTAAACTAAATTTTATCTTCTGTCCTTTTCTTAATGAAATAGAAAGAAAAAGATGCACTGAACTTAAATTTGGTTTAGTTTGTAAACAAGGGAATCGGCACCATTATCTTCTATACTATTTTTATTTTCTTAAATTAATCATTTCTTTTTTTTTTTTTACTTGCTTTGACACTTGTTTTTATATATTAATTGATAATGATATTTGTTGCATGTAACTGAATTTAATTTAAATGGATTATAATATTTGTACGCCAAATGGCAAAACATACAGCACATATGGAAATGAAACATCTCACACACTCTGTAACTACTTATGTTAACAAATAAACATTCTGATTCTGATTCTGAGACATGACGAGCATAAAAAAATAGAATAAAAAAAAATACTAATACATAACAAAACATTTAGAATACAACAGAACAAAACAAAAAACAATAAGTGTGTGTGTACTTATTACACACGTAAGAAGTTATACTTATTTGGCGTATCAAACTAAAATGTTGACTAGCTAACTTCAGGGTGTATGTTGACTAGCTAACTTCAGGGTGTAGGTTTTTTGTATCGGTGTGCGCGCGCATCGTAAAAAATTACTCTCATCATTTTTCCCTAACACGCCAAAAGAAGTATAACTCCAAAAAGAAAAATTGAAAGCTTGCAAACGTCGTGAGTGCGACAAACTGGTTACCACTCAGCATGATGCTGTGCTATGGGGGGCCCTCAGCATAGCGCTGGTTTTCAGTGGTCACCCGTGGAGAAATATGCGGAAGCCAATACAGCGTAGATATTAAATAATATTATTTAAAAAAATCAAACAATCAGTTCTTAGATTTTCACATAAATAAAACAACATAAGACAAAATGAACATTACAAAAATTTAAAGGCAAGGCAGGCTAAAAAAAACCGTACTGTTCTACTGTAGAACTGTTTAGTAGACCTAATGAAAACGACCCGTTATGTTAATTGTATTCCCAAGACCTTGATTATAAGCAGGTACACACGGCGGCACACCAAGCTTTACATTTTCAATATAACGTGGCCTCGCTTTATATATATTTTCTGTACAATGAGAGATCCGCATAAACGGGTTTTGTATAGTTTAACAGGTGTCGTGCGTACATATATCAAGGTCGAAAATTAAAAACTTGTATTTTGTAATGTGTTTGGATTTAGGCATAGTTGCCAGTTCGACATAAGGTTACACGTGTTGTTAAGCACATACAATTAAATATGTATACAGGGTGATTGGTAATTGGGTGCAGGCCTTTAAATGGTCGATACTAGAGCTCATTTGCAACAAATTTGACCCGATAACTAGGGGTCCCGTCTGAGACATTTATTTTAAGTAATCTGCCTTGAAAAGCAAGGGTATTTTCATTTTTATTAAATTTATGATGCTGTTAAACCAAAGGTTTGAGTTATTTTTTGATAAATTTGTTTTCGAAATATTCATTCGTTTATGCGCTCTCTGAAAAGTATCATATCAACGCTCTGGGTGACGTAGATTTGTTACGATTATCAATTTTTGGTCGAGAGAAGGAAAATTTCCAAAAAAAATCTTAAAAGTTCGATTACTGCGAAACCACTCAGATAGGACCCCTAGTTATCGGGCCAAATTTCTTGCAAATGACCTCTAGTATCACCCATTTCAAGGCCTGCACCCAATTACCAATCACCCTGTATACATATAATATGTAAATGTGGGATAAAACTGGTCTTAAAGTTTGACGTTTTAAAACGAAGATACGTAAACACATTTTTTATGAAGTCCGTAGATTCGTCTCGTTCGTAATTACTGGATTTTTCCATCAGGAAATTCTCAGTAGCAGACACGTGTGGATTCGTGCCCAGCTGATGGTAATTGGCTCGCCCCCTATTACGTGGGGTGTACTATTGGTACAACTCGTGGCTAAATAATATCAGCCGCTCGGGTCGATCTTTAGGGTAAGCCGTGCTTGCCTAGGTTGGTCTTTGGATGGGTGACCGCCCATTACATACCGAGTTTCCTCTGCGCCTCGGATAGCACGTTAAGCGATTGGTTCCGGCTGTCATTTGAAGATCTTGTACAGTCGTTAGGTAGTCAGTGGCCCAAAAAAGTCTGACAACCAGTCTAACCAAGGGGTATCGTATTACAGTACTAACTGGGTTGTGGAGGTCAGATAGGCAGTCGTTCCATGTAAAATACTGGTATTTAGCTTTATTCGGTTAGACTGGAAGCCGACCCCAACATAGTTGGGAAAAGGCTAGGCAGATGATGATGACTATTGGTACAACTCTGTCGACTCTTCGGGGATTACAGATGAGATATATTATGTTATTATAAGGATTGCATTTTTTGCCTGTGGAGAATTTTATACACACGTCTTTTTCTGAAATAAACTTCCTTGTTAAAACATACATCAAACATACTTGAAAATACATACATAAACTCATGCCTTTTTCTCATGGGGGTAGGCAGAAACCACAGAACGCCACCTACGATTCTTACATACTACTTTTGCCTCGTCCACGTTCATACATCTGGTCATACACGCACGCTGATTGCGAGTACTACGCACCTGACCTTTCCAAAGAACCTCACCAATAAGATGAGTGTATGTCCCTCTCATAGAGAGGAGGCCTGTGTCCCAGCAGTGGGAACATTATAGGCAGATGATGATGATGATGTCGTTCTAGGGCGTCCCCTACCGTTGCCACTCACATCTGCCTTGTAAATACCTTTTGTGTTAGTCGCCTTTCACTCATCCTCTCCACATGACCAAACCATCTAAGCATACTCTTTTCAATTATGTGACTAATTACATATTCTTTTAAACCACGACGTTACTGTATTCATTCCTCAATTTCTCATTTAGAGATACACCAGACATGCTTAATATTTTATTAATTATGCATCTATTCAGGAAAGGATCTGAACATCGCTAAAAATGATTAAACAAGAATATAGACATGAATTATGCGTTCAGCCATCAAAGACCGCCTTGATGCACAAAAGCATACTTTGCATGGCCCCAAAAATATTAAATAAATTACCAAATCGAATTAAGGACTTAAATATGATTCAATTTCAAAATTTTGCCTAGTTGACGCTTCCCGTGACCCAAGGGCTGGCTTTTACTTTGGCCAGAGGCTAAGTGTTGCCATACAACGTGGCAACGCCGCCAGTCTCTTGGGCACATTACCATCTGACAGCGTTGAGGAGGAGTTTTTCGATGCCCTTTTATAGTTTGTTGTTAGTTTATCTATTTTAGTTTAATAGTTTTTAATTATCAATGTATATAGTTAGTTTAACCTAATAAAATTTCAAAACAAATTAAGACATCTATTATTGGAAAAATGCTATTATACTATGGACGAATTCCTTAATGATAAATTGTAAGTTATTTGACACTGGTATTTATTTTATTTTGACATTGTAATATATCTTTATTTCCATTCATTAATTATACTCAATTTTTAATGTTTTGCTTCTTTTTATGTCATATGTTGTGTTTTGTTGTAATTGTTTTATTTTAGTAAGTTAATTATTCTTTTTTATAATAATTACTAATTTTTTGAAAGAGTGTACACCTCTAAGGTAGATTTTTGAGGAACTTATTATTTCTCATGTAAAATGTACCAAAAATCACACCAATAAACTAATTTGAATTCACATTTTATGAAGGACTAGCTTTTGCTCGCGGTTTGGCTCCCGTTATGTATAGAGTGTACTCATGGGAACAATGAAGCTTTTCGTTAGTAAAATAATTTTTGGAATCGGGTCAGTAGTTCCTTAGATGACTCCCTACATACAAATTGACAAACAATTAATTTTAATATTACCTACCTTTACCTTTGTACCTTTTAATTTATTATAAGCATATATACGTAATATTTTATCGCAAGAAAGCAGGTATCTGATGAGATGACAAGTTAGGCTCCGTGCAAACGGGCCACTGGATGCTGTCGCGCGCCTTGTTCTTTGGCAGCGTGCAAACGAAGGTGGTCAATGGCTGCCACGAGTGGTCCGTATTTATGTATAATTCGCCACCAGTGGCGTTTCGCGGACACTAAGTCGCGAGTGACCGCCACCAGTGGTAGCATGTTGCGACCACTGAGTCGCGAGTGGTCGCGCTCGCTACACGTGTCCGGCGATTCCATACAAAACGTTTTAAAAATCACGTAAACAGCCACCGGTAGCGGCCATCGGTGACCCGTTTGGGCGGAGCCTAATATATAAGTATGGAAGTATGCTGCGCCGAGCCCAAATAAATTGGGATAAGGGCAACAGAAAATTTATTATATTTTATTTTAACCAACTACCTCAGTTATATCACATCACATCATAAGCCTATAATGTTCCCACTGCTGGGACACAGGCCTCCTCTCTATGAGAGGGAATGGGCTAACATCCACCACGCGGGCCCAGTGCGGATTGGTAGATGTCACATATCTTCGAATTTTTGGTTCAAGGACATGCCGGTTTCCTCACGATGTTTTCCTTCACCGTTTTTGAGAGCAGTGGTGATGAAATAAATTACACAAAGTAATGCGCCTGCCTGGGTTCGAACCCATAAGTTACTGTTCGTAAGTCAGGGTCGCTACCACTGGGCCGCCGCTGCTCTCCTCAGTTATATGTTACTCTGTAACATAGGTGTCGGAACGGAGTAGTAGGCAACGTATTATATATAATTATTAAAATGTATACAACCATCTACTTTTAATTGTTAGTCATCTCAATGCCACTCGCACGCTCGCGCTTAAACTAGGATTTGTGATCGCTAGCAGATAATGACCGGTTCAAAGTTCATTGCTAATACATTATCTACTGAATATATTTTTGTTCTAAAGATAACTTAATTTACTCGGGCTATTGCAAATGTGAGTAAACAGATTTTAGTGTTTAGGTGCATTAATTGTTGCATTCCAATTCGTGATGAGGAATATTAAGGGTGTAAAAAGACTGAAAGAGAGAAGCCGAAATGCTCCTGTTCTCCCCGTCATTGCGATATTTTTTTCGTTCTAGACCATACCTGGGAACCTTCTAGTTACGGAGATATTGGAGGTCAAAGTTCCAACTTTTTCAGTAGTTTTTGAAGTTATACTTCTTTTGGAGCGTTAAGGAAAAATGATGAGAGTAAATTTTTACGATGCGCGCACACCGTCACAAAAAACCGACACCCTGAAGTTAGCTAGTCAACATTTTAGTTTTATACGTCAAAGAAGTATAACTTCTTACGTGCGTAATAAGTACACCTACACTTTTTTTTAAATACTTGTTTTTAATGTAAGATTTTACTTTAAACACCTCTACGACCCCTGCCCTGTACTATTCAATCCAGCCATCAGTACAATGTTTTGAGTCCGTTACATTAAGTTCTAAGTACCGTGGAAACATAATTTTTCACCCCAAACGAAAAAGTCGTTTCTCAGCAACAATTTTTGCATAAAGTTACTTAGTTTGGTGTACATAATGCTTGGTTGACGGCTTCGTCCGTTTACAACCTGTATTATAAAATCACTTAAAAAAAAAAACACTTTAAAATGTTTATCTTTAAAATTAATTTTATGAAACGGTTATAAAATTTTTATTTTTTATTTTTACAATGAAAATGTAAAGTTTTAATTAAACTATATAAATAGAAATATTAATGGAATTTAACCACTAAAAATTCTAGTGTCATTTGGCAGGAGTTGGGGGTAGAAGGGTTTAAAGCATGTAAGGCATGGGCTAGGTAATGTATATTTTCCGAGAAATTAATAAAAAAATGTTTCTTACCTCAAATCAGATAAAAAGCGAAAACGGAACGTTAAAATGGGCGATTGACAACCAAAATCTGTTCCACATACTGTCTGTGGTGCAAAATGGCGCAAAAAAAAGTTCTTCTAAATAGATATTTGTTTACCATTCCAATTTATATTGTGGTTAATGTTAATGGGGGACGCCTTCAATACACCTTTACAGACATTTTAAGGTACACAAACACCACACCGCCTCCAAGTGGATGGGGGAAATCGAAATCACATCCCATGCGTAAGAATGCATTTAATTATTGGGATGGTTATGTTAAAAAGCCATTTTAACTAATTTTAATAATATAACAGGTTTATTAAAAAAAAAAACAAAACAGCATAAAATATATAAAACATTTATTCTTCATAGAATATAACCCCCACTGATTGTATGTGTGCATAATAGGCAATGGAGAACTTAGGATGCAAGAGCAAGCGAAGCGAGCTTTGAACTTGGGGCACCCTGATTTGAACAGGTTAGGTTCGAAGGGGAAGCGAGCGAACTAAGACCCCAATCAAAAAAATAAAGAATTAAGAAATGCGTTAGGAATTAGAATTAGCCAGTCTGAAGTGATTACTTTATTAATGGAAACAATAAGGATGTTTCCTGAGTAAAAAAGTCCGTCCGATAGATTATCGACAAATATTGGATACGTATTTTTTGTTTTATCAAACCAATAAAAAATAACGAAGATAAAATACACGCATCAAAGCGCACGAGTGGAGGCTTGTGACGTCACTATACGCTAAAAAGTGTACCGAAATGTGACGTCACACGAGTTTTCGACGCACTGCATCGTTGTCATTTTTAGTTTAGGAGAAAAAAAAAATAGGCGTCCAATATTTTTTGGAAATCTACCTGACGGAGTGATTAGACTTTTTTGGTCAACTACCCTATTTGATAAAAACGTTTTATCAATCATTGACCTATTTAAATGAACTGTAATGTTATGAATGAACCATAAACATAGTGTTATCGGTTATCAAGTTACAACCATTCCAGATTAATATTATAAAAATATAAATAAAAGAAGATGAAGTGACAAAAATTGAAAAAAGTATGCTTAGATGGTTTGGTCATGTGGAGAGGATGAGTGAAAGGCGACTAACAAAAGGTATTTACAAGGCAGATGTGAGTGGCAACGCCGGGAGGGGACGTCCTAGAAGAACATACGCTGACCTCATTGGTGAGGTTCTTCAGAAAGGTCAGGTGCGTAGTACTCGCAACCGGCGTGCGTGTATGACCAGATGTATGAACGTGGACGAGGCAAAAGGAGTCCGTAAGGATCGTAGCACATAGGATAATTTTTATCCCCGTAGAACGATACCGTTGGATAATTTCTGACCACCGTACGGGCAAAGCCGTGGAATATAGAAGTATAACAATACAATAATATAGCACGAAATTCAAAAGATGTCATAAATGAAAATGAGAAGTGCTGCGGGACTGTTCGAAAGCGATACCGCGGCCTTGGAACATAAAGGGCAAGGAAGGAACATGGATGGGTTTTAGTCAGTACAAGTCTGACACTACCTTTCGCTCCGACTAGAGCGGAAGGGGTCATTTGATGATTTCCCATCCGAAATAAAAAAGGTACCTCTAACGGTATCTTAATATTGGTGACTCGACGTATTCCTTGCAAAACGTCATATGAGGGTTAAAGTACGACCAATTACGAAGTCACTCCTGAAATACAGGTACTCTAACCTAGCTCCGGAGCCAGGGTCTCACATTTTTCTGTACCCTGTTTTTACGCCAATAAAGAGATTTATTCATTCCTTTATTTATTTTAACACATATTAAATACATTTTTAAATATTCAAATATAAATGATATAAAAAAAAACATTTAAAAATATAAAAAAAAAAAAATGGTAGCCCACCGGTATCGGGAACAGGGTCCGAGCTACCGGTGGTCAGGGCTCTTGAGAGAGGAATCTCCTGACAATACGCGCTGTGTCCATAATTACTGCTTTCTGAATCAAGCCCTTGATCCAGCTGCCTGGTCGAGGCTACGGGCTATTAAGGCATTGGCTGACACGACTATAGGCACAATGACTGCTGTTCTTATTGAATTTATTATTATAATTAAGCCACTAAAATGTTCTACCGAAATTCAGTAGTTTTTGAGTTAGTTACATTTTTAGTTTTTTTTTTAATGAAATGTCCCAGATTGGATCATTTGAAGCCAATTTAAAAATGATTTACTTCGCGACTGTATTGTAATTTAAGTTATTATCATAGTTGATGCCCCAGCAGAACTTTTTTAATAATCAAAAGGCCAAAAATGTCTAAAACTTTGGCAAAGATCACTTATCAAACATTCAATTCTGTGTAATTTTTGCCATTATACAACCCAGTTAGTACTGGGTAATACGATACTCCTTGATAAGACTGACTGTCAGACTTCTTGGGCCACTGACTACCTGTAACAACAGTCAAAGATCTACAAATGACAGCCAGGACCAACGGCGTAACGGACTTTCCAAGGCACGGAGGAAACTCGGTACCTATGTAGTGGGTGGTCACCCATCCACAGAACCTAGGCAAATCGACTCCGACCGGCTGTTATTATCTAGCCACGAGCCACGATTTAATTAACTATAAATAAATAAATATACCATTACTTTCCAGATAGACAATGGCGGGGCTAATCAAACTTCGTATCCTGGGTTATATCGCAACCATAGTGGTGTTTGCATCGAACGCCGGGTACATGCAGTGGTTCAAAAATACCTATCCGAGTAACCACGAGCAAGCTGCGGTTTTCCAGAGCGTGGAGTATCGGTTCTTTACGACGTGGACTTTTGTAAGTATCATAGTATAGCGGTACTGCAAAAAGTACTTAGCTACATAGACAGAAAGTACTACAACGCCATCTATGACGGAGCGGACGAACTAAACAACAAAATCCTACATCGCGCAAGTAAATTTATCCGCGACTTAAGAGTATAAAGAGTGTAAAAAGTTTCTTAACGAAGCCGAAAGGC
Organism: Lycophotia porphyrea; assembly: GCA_950005105.1. NCBI lineage: Eukaryota > Metazoa > Arthropoda > Insecta > Lepidoptera > Noctuidae > Lycophotia > Lycophotia porphyrea. The sequence goes on along the minus strand of OX465410.1, from coordinate 4,325,601 downwards.
ACTTGTTCTCCTCGTCATTGCGATCTTTTTTTGCTCTAGACCATAGCTGGGAACCTTCTAGTTACGGAGATATTGGGGTTAGAGTTCTAACTTTTTCACAAGTTTTGTTTTAAATACATGTTTTTAAGTTAAGATTTTTACTTTAAATACCTCCACGACCCCCTTACTATTCAATCCATCCATCAGCACAATGTTTTGAGTCCCTCACATTGAGTCCTGCCGTAAAACGTGATTTTTCAGCCCAAAATAAAAAGCCGTTTCCCAGCAGTAATTTTTGCGTAAAGTTGATGTTAGTTTGATGTGTACATAATGCTTGGTTGACGGCTTTGAAAAGAGTCTGTTTACATCCTGTTTTTAGGATGACTTTCTTGTCCGTCTGTCTGTATGTCAAGACCCTTTTTCTCAAAAACGCTAGAGGTATGCAAACTGATATTAATATCAAATACACAGGATTTTCTCACAGGACCTCTTGGAGCAGTGGAACAATCAAACTTTTAAGTCAACGCGATCAAAATATATGACCGTTTATGTCGCATATTCGCGATTTCACAAGGGAATCAAAACCTATAGAGTAGGTAGTTAGGTACTTCCTGTTGACCTAGAATCTTGAAATTTAATTAATTCAATTCGCTTAACACGGTACAGTATTAAAAAGCTAGTAACAAAAGACAATGATCCTTATGCGCTAGATTTTTACACATTCCCTGGACTCCACACTAGGATACCCTTTGTCGTGGGGTCCAGTCTCTTCCCTAATAACGGTAAGTTGCTAGCTGAACTAATAACAAAAGAAATAGAAAAAACAAAGATTAAGAGAACAACTAAAACTATAAAACATATTATTGTTTGTTATAACTATAAATAACAATATTTTTAAAATAAAATTTGAGGATAAGAGGTTTGGTGTTTTTGGAAGTGTGTGTGTATGTATGTGTGTGTGTGGGTGAAGTGTGGACTGAATGTAAAACAACTTACAGCGCATGTAAAAGAAACAAAATGTATTTTAATAACAAAATAACGCTTGCCTAGAAGAAACCGATTCGCTTGGACTTCAAACCCAATAACACTTGATCCGGCTTAGGGAACCGAATCAAGTAGGTATCTATTGATATTAATTTGTTCTTCGGTCGCCTAAAGCATTACCATCCAATGGAGGCTATCGCGCACGAATTCACCGCTAGAGGCGTTCGTGTACAGTAAGGTCTTCCGAAATGTCAGATGTCATAGAGTTTTCGCGCGTTGCGTGCTTTTTCATCACGTATTTTAAATAATATTCATGATTCTGGTCTAGGTTGAGCCATTCCTGATTAATTATGACTTGAAGATTTTAAGTAGCAACTTAGGATCTTATTTGTTAGTACTTGGAGGTAGAATGATTTTAAATGTTTTATGCTCGTTAATGTTAAGGAGAATATTTGTAAGTATGTATCTAAAGTATACACTATGTTGATATACGAAATGAAAAAAAAAAAATGAAGTTATTTGTACTTTAAAGTATAAAATAGAATTAATGACAGGACCTTACTCGACAGTGGTGCCATCTGGTGAGCTTAAAAACGATAGCCCCCACTGTATTCGTCTGGATAATATGTCCAGTCTTTTAGCCCTCAGTCCTGACTTTGTCCGATATCCGGATTTCGGAGATATACGGAGTTAAATAAATATTGAAAAATTATGAAACAAGATTTTTACACAAATGCAACTAACTGACTGTACAGTAGTTGGAAATAAAACGATTCGAACAGGTGACTCATCATCGGTCACTTGCAAACCACTGAACAAATACAATCGCTATCCGCTTACAAGATCGTTGCATAGATGGCGTTGTACGATATCCTCATACAAATAACCGTAAATGTAAGGAATCCTGCATCGCGCTATTAGAGTTTTCTTGATATTTAAGACATGTACTGAAATTTCTACATCATAAATGTACTTGCTTCGGCAGTACATATACTAAAATTGGAACGATACAGAGAAGATTAGCATGGCCCCTGCGCAAGGATGACACGCAAAATCGTGAAGCGTTCCACATTTTTTGGGTAAATTATTTTCCAACTGAAATGTTTTATAATTACTTTAGTAGAGTAAACTAACTATAAATTACAATGATTATTAATGAGTACAATTTTTTAGAAAGAAGAAAGATTAAGGTTTATTTGGCGTCAGTACATTAAGCACACACAAGAAAAAAAGATAAAAAATAAACAATGAGTTAAAAAAATTAGAAAGTGCATTGTATTTGCTGTGTGCCTCACGGCTGCGCCAAAACGGTCCATTTCAACATTCATGCCAGACAAGTGATGCTGTCTGACGCTGGTCTTCCAATGAACCTTTGGAGGGTCAGTGACAAATCCACAGTTTCAAGCATAATATACCTATATATTTTTTACATACAAGAAAATATATACTAACGAAGCCGAAAGGCACATGTTTTCCCCATCATTGGATCATTGCGATCATTTTTTTGTTCTAGACGATACCTGGGAACCTTCTAGTTACGAAGATATTGGGGGTCAAAGTTTCAACTTTTTCACAAGTTTTTTTTTTTTAATACATGTTTTTAATGTTAGATTTTTACTTTGAACACCTCCAGGACCCCCTTACTATTCAATCCATCTATTATCACAATGTTTTGAGTGCGTTACATGGAGTCCTGCCGTAAAACGGGATTTTTTAGCCCAAAAAAAAAAAAAAGTCGCTTCCCAGCAATAATTTTTGCGTAAAGTTACCTATTTTGATGTACAGACGCCAGGCACATAAAGCTACTTCAATCTGTCAAATTTATTTAATAGATTTTCAACTTTATCTCAGAAGCATTAGGTTCAAGGTTGGTTGGGAAAATCTGACAGTTTCGGGTAGGTTGACCTGCTGGCGTCTGTATTGTGCTTGGTTGACGGCTTCGTGAAGAGTCCGTTTACACCCTGTATAAAGGGTGTAAACAGACTCTTAACGAAGCCGAAAGGCACTTGTTCTCCTCGTCATTGCGATCATTTTTTTGCTCTAGACCATACCTGGGAACCCTCTAGTTACGGAGATATTGGGGGTCAAAATTCTAACTTTTTCACAAGTTTTTTTAAAAATACATGTAAGATTTTTACTTTAAACACCCCCACGACCCCCTTATTATTCAATCCATCCATCAGCAGTTTTGAGTCCTACTGTGAAACGTGATTTTTCACCCAAAAAAAAGTCGTTTCCCGGCACTAATTTTTGCGTAAAGTTACTTAGTTTGATGTACATAATGCTTGATTGACGGCCCGGCTTCGTGACGAGTCTGTTTACACCTTGTATACAGTCCCGGATCTATTCGAACCGGGGCAGAAATCTGATGGTGGCGCCTTCTCTCCAGAGTCTGAGATAAATTACTTAAAAAAACTCACAAATAAATTAAATAAAATCGGCTTGTTAAGTCTACAAGTTCACTTGTGAGAAAAAGGCTCTTCACAAGTCGACGGTGATCGGACCAGGATTCCGTACGCTACATTTGTCGAGCAATCTTTAGTCATACTATATTATGATTTTGGCGCCCTCTGAAACTGCCACCCGGGGCTGGTGCCCCGGTTTGCCCCCCCCCTAGATCCGGGGCTGCTTGTATACATCCTTTACACCTATGTTTAGCATAGAAATACTTTGACTTTTAACCTAATTGTCTTCTTTAACCTGTTATAGCTTCTACTATTAGGATACGCCATCTACGGCCTGATATGCGACCTCTTCATCTTGAAGAACGTTGAGCTGCCGTCTCCTATCAGCGACTTCAGAGAAATTATCTACGCTGGACTGGTATGGCCATGTGCCATGGTAAGTTCTTTGAATTTTTAAATCAGACATAACGATCCATAATTTTGTTAGTAGGTACACTTAAAAATTAATAATGTTAGTAATTAAATAATGTGAGACCAAATACACAATACTAAATTTAACATCAAAATTTATATAAACTAATATTATAAACGCGAATGTTTGTATGTATGGATGTTTGTTACTCTTTCACGCAAAAACTCTTGAACGGATTTGGATGAAATTTGGAACACAGGTAGTTTAAAACCTGGAGTAACACATAGGATACTTTTATCCCGATAGTATGTTCCCGTGGGACAATTAAAGAACTACACGCGGGCACCGCCACGGACATTAAGCGAGTATTGCATAAAATTGAGTAAAATTGGAATTTCGGGCTACCCTTTTTTTCGGATGGGAAATCATCAAATGAGCTCTCCCGCTCTGGGCAGAGCGGAAGGGAATGTCAGACTTGTACTGACTAAAACCCATCCATGTTCCTTCCTTGCCCTTGGTGTTCCAGGGCCGCGGTATCGCTTTCGAACAGTCCCGCAGCCTTGGCAGGCACCGGCCCTTCAGGCCCCTCCCTGTTTGCTGACATCTCTTTGAGGCGCGTGTGGAACACGAACGCGCCGTCTACACGGCCTGTCGTCAAAAGACGGACGGACGGTGAGCTAGCCCATAACTCACCGTCCACAGGTCCGCGTCTACGGTGGCCGGAAGCCACCAATTTGCGGGCTACCCTGACGCTTCCATCTTAACAAAATATCTTACAACTACCCTTCATATTTGCAGGTTGTATGCACATTTTTTTGGGGTATGTACCACTACGACAGATCCCTGATCTTCCCACTATGGCTCGATGATGTCATACCCACCATTTCGAACCACGTGATACATACCTTGATCGTTCCCGTGGTTCTGTGGGAACTGGTGACCAGGCCCAGGAAGGAACCGGAGAGCCATGCGAGGAATGTCAGCCAGTTGATATTGCACCTGAGTGTGTATGTCAGCGTGTAAGTATTTTATTTATTGAACTTATATTTCTTCTTTCCCATTTCCTCTTACTTACGGGGTGTAAACAGACTCTTCACGAAGCCGTTAACCAAGCATTCTGTACATCAAACTAAGTAACTTTACGCAAAAATTATTGCTGGGACACGTCTTTGATGGGGTGAAAAATCACGTTTTACGGTAGGACTCAATGTAACGCATTCAAAACATTGTGTTTATGGATGAATTGAATAGTAGAGGGGTCGTGAAGGTGTCTTAAGTAAAAAAAAAACATAAAAAAAATGTATTTAAAAAAAAATACTTGTGAAAAAGTTTGAACTTTGACCCCCAATAGCTCCGTAGCTAGAAAGTTCCCGGGTATGGTCTAGAACAAAAAAATGGTCGCAATGACGGGGAGAACAAGTGCGTTTCGGCTTCGTTAAGAGTCTTTTTACACCCTTTATTTTTGTGCTGTATGGTGTCGGACGTAAAGAATAGCAGCATCCCATATCTTCCCGTGGGTGTCGTAAGAGCCGACTAAGGAAATTACCAGAGAATGGGGAGCAGCGTTCTCTGTGCCTTTGTAACAACTGTACTGCGATCGCCAACCCGCCTGCCATGCGTAGCGATTATAGCAAAACCCCCCTTCGGGAGAGGCCTATGTCCAGCAGTGGACGTCATTAGGCTGAAATGAAGATGATGATATTTCCTCTTCTGCATCGTTGAACTAGCGGTCGCAGCTACGACTGCTGAGTATGGGGTCCTGGGTTCGATTCCAGGGTCGGGAAAATTGTTATTGGGTTTTTCGATCGAGAGTTTCTCAGTGGCAGCCATGGTGTCTGGATTTGTGCCCTTATGATGGCAATAGGCTCGCCCCTTATTACATAGACTTAAAACATAACTAGCATAGTATGTTTTAGTATTGGAAATTTTCTGTATCATTGCACGTACTATATTTTGTCTCTGCATCACCCAAAGGTAGACTGGCAGAAAATGCCCAAGGCATTAAGTCCGCCTTTGTACAGTGTTTTTTTACATTATGTGCATAAAGTTTAATAAATAAACATAACACCACGCTTGTAATCCCCGAAGGGTTAGGCAGAGGCAGAGGTGTACCCAATTTTCACCCACATTAAAATTTCGTTACTTATGTTTAAATCTGATGTAATAGGGGGTGAGCCAATTGCCATGCTACTGAGAAATTCCTGATGTAAATACCCAATAACTCTTTGCCCGACCTGGGAATCGAACCCAATACCTCATCCTCAGCAGTCGCGCTTACAACCACTCAACCAACGAGATAGACTTCTTAAGTGTATAAATCAGGACTTCGGAAAATTAGTTTATTGTGTTAGATTATGTATTTACCCAAGCTAATATTCTTAGAAAGGGCTATGCTCGGAGTTTCCTTGCGTGGTCAATTCAGAAACAAAGACATCCGCAAGAAAACCAAGGTTACCGAAGTAGCCTGAAGAATTGCCAAACTTAAGTGGCAGTGGGCAGCACCTTGCTCGCAGAACGGTTGGCCGATTGGGCCGAAAAGTTCTGGAGTGGAGACCACGAACCGAAAGACGAAGCGTTGGAAGGCCTCCCACTAGGTGGACCGATGACCTGGTGAAGTTTGCGGAGATCCGCTGAATGCGAGTCGCGCGGGACCGGGCTATGTGGCGACAGTTAGGGGAGGCCTATGCCCAGCAGTGGACGTCTTTCGATTGAAATGATGATGATGATATTCTTGTTTCCAGAATGTACTTCACGTACCTCGAGCGGGGTCTTTGGCTGTACCCTATCTTCGGCAAGCTGTTCGGCACAGTATACTTCTTCTTAGCCTTGGCAGGCCTTGGCTTATCTTTCTTAATGTTTTATTACTTGCAATGGCCAATTACGAACATGATACATGGATCCAAGAAGCTGGCTGACAAGAGAAAAGCTAAAGTAGAAAAAAAAGTTAAATGATTCTAGTGAAAATATTAGATGGATTTATTTATTTTAATGGGGTTTTTCAAGCTCTCTTTTTTGTTATATGAGATTTGAAGTGGAATTATATGAGGTTTACATTATTTGTTTTTCTTTTGTGTTTTATTTATTGCTAGTTTATGCAACTATTCTATCTATACCAACATTTACTTACACATAATCTGCCTAGCCTTTTCCCAACTATGTTGGGGTCGGCTTCCAGTCTAACCGGATGCAGCTGAAATACCAGTATTTTACATGCAGCGACTGCCTACCTGACCTCCACAACCCAGTTAATACTTGGTAAGACTGGTTTTCAGACTTTTTGGGCCACTGATTACCTGTAACGACTGTCAAAGATGGACAAATGACAGCCGGGACCAGCGGCTTAACGTGCTTTCCGAGGCACGGAGGAAACTCGTTATGTAATGGATGGTCACCCATCCACAGACCAACCTAGGCAAGCACGGCTATAGTATTCTGCTATAAAGCAGATACGATAAAAAATAAATATACGTACAATTTACAATGCATGGGTCCTTCGTTTCATTTTTGATCATAAATATGCCTTCTGTGGTAGCAGAAAGTAGATATAAATCACGGCATCCATCATCCATCCAATTCCATTAATTTATATTCATTTAAACAATATAATTTGAGCACTTTTATAAACTTTAAATAATATTTTTCACTAATGACAAGCAACGTCAAGCTGTCAAGCTTATTTATTCTTTCTTTATTTTTTTCTATATCGGCCTGTTAAATGAAGGTTGTATTAGGATATATTACTAAAAAATGATTTATATCGTTTTGGCTACAACAAATATAATCGTAAAACAAGACAATGGAGTCTAGAATCCTAAAATATTACCTTATAAAAGACGCCGCTTACGTACTACAACCAGTTTACGACGAGATTTCAGTAGCGACCAGTACAGTGCAGTCCACTCCACTAAAAGTGGACTAGTGCAAGTGTCAAGTGGTAAGGCGCCGACGCTCTGACGTGTCCCTCCACCACACGGAAGTCGCAACTCCATCCCGGGGCTCCCCTAAACGGAGTTTGGTCCGGGACTCCTCTTCGCTCCAAGCTTCCCGGGGCTTCGATAAACGGACTCGCCCGGGAACTCATCTCCGCTTCTGCGATCGCCTGCCACCGAAGCAGCCAGGACTGACCTGACGCCTGTTCGCTGGAGCCGCAGGACCCTTCGGAAAACAGCAAGTACTTTCTCCACCTATTACCCCAGTTCTTGAGTGCGTGTAGTTAGGTGTGTGTTTTTTAGCAGACTTGTATTTCATATCTTTCCTCTTCTTTATCTTATTAAATTTAATTGTACTGTATACCTTCTATTTTTATTTATTTGGAATAGTAGACATGACACGGCTTAACCTAAAGATTGACCCGAGCGGCTGTTATTATTTTGCCACGAGCACATTTACTTTACATTACTATATTTACTTATACAAATATATAAAATTAAAAAGTCTGTCAAAATAACAGCGTTTTTACTGAATGCATATGAAAGTACATAATTATATTATATGGGGTACCTACCTACTTATAACAAAAAAAAAAACATTTTATTTTGTCTGCTTGTCTGTTTGTTCCGGCTAATCTCTGAAACACATGAATTAGCCCGGCATTGGCATGGTGCCTAACTTAAACCACATAAAAAGTGTGGGTGAACGTGTTTAAAAACATGGAGACCAGAGGCCCGAGTGCGCGGTGTAACATATCGTGAATACGACGATTTTAAAATTTAAAATACGCATTTCAGATTTAATATAAAAAAATCGGCTTAACGGTTTTATAAATGGTAATTTCTATTTTGTTTTGTAATCTGTCACAATGCTGGCCAGCATTTTATATTTTACTAGCTGACGTCAGGTCAGACGTTGTCCTGTCAACTATGAACCTAACTACTTTTTTTTTGTGAATCTAAACCAGCCAGGGTGCCACCCAAACGCATACAAAAAAAATCATTCAAATCGGTCCAGCCGTTTAGGAGGAGTTCAGTGACATACAGACGTACAGTAGAATTTATATATGTATACTAGGTGTCCCGCGCAACTTCGTCTGCGTCAAACCTAGATAACGACTGCAGCGCCATCTGTCGGGGTAATTTGTGAATCTAAACCATCCAGGGTGCCACCCAAACGCATACAAAAAAATTCATTCAAATCGGTCCAGCCGTTTAGGAGGAGTTCAGTGACATACACACGCACAGTAGAATTATATATATAAAGATTTGACCCAAAGGTTGACTGGTAGAGAATGCCAAGTGTCATTAAGTCCGCCTATGTACCACTCTTGTACACGAAGTTTAAATAAAGAAATATTTTCATAATTTTAAGAATTTATTTATATCTATGGATGCTGTTTTCCTCATCGCTGTCACTGCGGTGAAGCTGTCAACAACCTCGGTAACCACGGCCTGTCATGCAGCCCAAGTGCGGGCCGCTTTGCACGGCACGCAAATATAAACGACATCATCCGACGAGCTCATGTCACCGTCGGCGTCCCAGCTGTTTTAGAACCCAATGGCTTGGCACGCGACGATGGCAAGAGGCCGGACGGCATGTCTTTGTTTCCTTGGAAGATGGTAGGCCTTTAGTGTGGTGCGTCGATACTCTTGCGCCATCCCATCTTCCAAGCTCATCGTGCTGTGCTGGTGCTACCGCTGCGGCTGCAGAGAACCTCAAGCGGCGTAAATATAGAAACTTTTGTGGTAACTATATTTTCGAGCCGTTTGGGGTTGAAACTCTGCAGCTCTGGGGCCGTGGGGTCCGAGTGCTCATAGCCTATTTAAGGAAATTTCGAAACGCCTAGTTGACGCCTCCCGTGACCCAAGGGCTGGCTTTTACCTTGGCCAGAAGCTAAGTGTCGCCATAAAACGTGGCAACGCCGCCAGTCTCTTAGGCACATTACCAGCTGACAGCGTTGAGGAGGAGTTTTTCGATGCCCTTTTATAGTTTGTAGTTAGTTTATTTATTTTAGTTTAAAAGTTTTTAATTATTAATGTATATAGTTAGTTTATCCTAATAAATTATTTATGGATAATAATGATTGTGCTTGTTGCAAATAATTTTACTATAATGCAATCGGATTAATATATTTTCTACTAGCGGACGTCACGCGGTATCACCCGTGGAGTTCCCGTTCCCGTGGGAGTACGGGGATAAAATATAGCTTATATTACTTGCTGATAATGTAGCTATCCATTGCTGAAAGAATTTTTCAAATCGGTCCAGTAGTTTTTAAGTTTATTCGTTACATACAAAATACAAAACCTTTCTCTTTATAATATTAGTATAGATAGATAGATTAAACGTCGAGTCGAGTTAAAACCGCGGTTCGTGCTGGCGCCTCAGCTCTATATAACATAACATAACATCACGCCTGTCATTACCAAAGGGTTAGGCAGAGGTGCACCTAATAGTATACCCACATTTCACCAGTTATGTTTCATGTAATAGGGGGCGAGCCTATTGGTATCAATCGGGCAAAAATCCAGACTCCAAAAACCCAATAACACTTTGCCCGACATGGGAATCGAACCCAGAACCTCATGCTCAGCGGCCGCGCTTGCAACCACTAAACCATCGAGGCAGTCGATGATGGTCTAAATACCAATCTACTTATATTTTTACTTCGGGATGATTTTAACTGATCATTACGCTGATGAAGTATTATCTAAGTTCATAAAATTACAATTAACTTTGAAATTAGAACAGCACGTCTAGGCTTGATAAGAAGACCTTGGACGAATCTAATTCTATTGAACTATTATAAATTATTTATACAAATAAATAAAATTTAAGTGTCTGTTTTTAATATCAAAATAACAGTTTTTTACTGAATACATATATATGAAAGTACTAGCTGACCCGACAGACGTCGTCTTGTCAAATTTCGTTTGGCTCATACCACAAGTACACATTCTGTGCAAATTCCAACTGTCTACCTATTATGGATCATGAGATACAGCCCACTGACAGACAGATGAGACGGACAGTCGGACGGACGGACTGACAGCAGAGGCTTAGCAATAGGGTCCCGTTGGTTACACTACAGGTACGGAACCCTAAAAATAAAAATAAAAACTTAAATCAAAACAAACGACGCTTCTTTTCAACTGCAATAAGTAGTACAACATGATTTTGTTATCACAAGTTTTCAACCAGTTTAGATAAATATTCGGCCGGGCACAAACGTGTATTGTGCATGTTCAATTTATAATGTTTTGTATAAATTATAAAACTGTGGCTATTTTGTGAAAAACTTTTATTTTTAATGTGAATAATAATTTATCGTGCACCGTGAGGAGTTGAGAATATATTAAAAAGTCACTTTTATTCATTTTCTACGTAAGTAATTAATCTTGTTTTTTTTTATTCATCTTTTTAATTAAAGAGGGTTTAATCACAAAACTGATTATGCCCCAAACAAATATTTCTTAAGATCTAAATCCTATCTTAGCTAATTTATACAAGGCTCTTGCATCCTTTGACATAGTTGACGCAAGAACACTGTTGCATTTACCAACTATTGAAATGGGTAAAACTAAAGGTCTTTCGGCTTCGTTCCGGACACACTCCACCAGAATATGATAAGTATCTCTCACTGTACTACACTCCGGACAATTTGGTGAAGTAACTTTACCCATGAGAAACGCAAAACTGTTTAATGACATGTGTCACGATGGAAGCCGAAGAGCCATAACAATTTCTGATCGAAGTAATTAATCATCTTCCTTACTTTTTAAATATTCCAATTTTTTATATAATCTTTTAAAAAAAGTAGCACACTGGTATCGGGAACAGGGTCCAAGCTACCGGCGGTCAGGGCTCCAGAGAGAGGAACCTCCTAACAATATGAGCTGTGTCCAGGAGTACCGCTTTCTAAATCAAGCCCTTGATCCAGCTGCCTAACGAGAGCCTCCTTAGGTATTGGTCAAGGGCCAAATTGGTAATTAAGCCATTTTATTTATTTTATTTTTACACTAGCTTTTGCCCACGGCTTCGCTCGCGTTAATTTAGAATTTGACATTATATTAAAGTTGTAGTCTGCTTGTAATAATATAATTAGATCATGATTCGAAAGAAACGTAGCGCCATCTACTATCATAAGAACGTTATTGTTGTTTTCCTCGGGAACAGTACTTTTTTCGGAATGAAAGTACCCTATGTCCGTTACTGTATACCTGACAACGTATTTGCAAAATTACAGGATGATCGGTTCATTAGTTAAGGCGTGAAAAGGTCACAAACAAACTTACGCATTTTTAATACTAGTAAGGATAATTCTGTAATAATTATGAAGTAGCTGGAATCGAGGTGATAACTTAAGGTTTGTGGTGGTGCCTGCCAGGGCTGCGGGCTGTTCGAAAGAGATACCGCGGCCCTGGAACACAAAGGGCAAAGAAGGAACATGGATGGGTCAGTACAAGTCTGACACTGCCTTCCTGCTTCCACTGACTTAGAATTTAATAGAACTTTAAACGATTGGCTTTGTGAAAGATGTTTTTATTTTTTATTTTTTTTCAGTTGATGATTATTTAAATTTTAAACAGACATGATGTACCTATATAAATTTACGAAGACATTTAAATTATAATTATTGACATTAATTCTATAAATCTAATCGATAAACTGATGAACTGTTTTGACTGTAAGACATAATCTAATAGACTGATCTAATATATTTTGTAATGTAATAATGTGCCTAATTTATTTTAACAAAGCAAGGCTGTAAATTTTGTTATGACTATGATATACTTTACATTGATATAATTTTATGATGGCTTTGTATGATTGTTTTATTGGAAGCATGTACTAAAAATATTTGCACGACTGATAAGTCGAATATAATAATAATATAATATTAATCAAACTGTATGCAAAAACAGAAAACGACATGAAGAAATTAGTAGATATTACAGCAGAGTTCAGTAAAGATATAAACATGCAATTTGGGTTAGAAAAATGTAAAACACTTCACATTGTGAGAGGAAAAGTACGGCCCGGCGACTATGTAGTAAATGACACAGACACTATATCTGCAATGGAACAGACTGACTTGTATAAATATTTAGGGTACGCGCAATTAAAAGGTCTTGATCACACTCGCATTAAAAATACGCTTACTAATGAGTACAAGAAAAGACTAAATGCTGTTTGTAAAACACAACTTTCAGGTAAACATCTCATTAAAGCTTTAAACACCTTCGCCATTCCCGTATTAACATACTCATTCGGAGTTATAAAATGGTCCAAAACGGACACTGAGCAATTAGAGCGTACTACGCGAACGACACTTACAAAGCACAACAATTTACACCCTAAATCTGCCATAGAGAGACTTACCATTAAACGGCAACATGGAGGGAGAGGCCTAATAGACATCCAGCACCTATGGCGGAAACAAGTCGATCGATTAAAATCATTCTTTCATTCAAAATCCCGCACCAGTAACATACATAAAGCCGTAGTGATAAATGATCTCAACTACACTCCACTTAATCTAAGTCATCAGTCGGAAACACTGGACATAACTAATGATGACCCGCAACAACATAAAATGGAAGACTGGAAGAGGAAAGTGCTCCACGGTAGGCACCCTCGTGACTTACAGCAATCCCACATAAATAAATTAGCTTCAAATAAGTGGCTCAAAATAGGCAACTTGTTCCCAGAAACTGAAGGATTTATAATAGCTATTCAAGATCAGATCATCAATACAAAAAACTACAGAAAATACATAATCAAAGATCCTACAGTCACAAATGATAAATATCGCAATTGCCACAGCCAACCAGAAACCATCCAGCACATAACAGGAGCATGCACAACTCTCTCGCAAACCGACTACACTCACAGGCACAACCAGGTGGCCAATGTCATTCACCAGAAACTTGCACTCAAACACACACTCATTCAAAACACCAGCACTCCTTACTACAATTATAAACCAGAAGCTACCCTGGAAAATACAACACATAAACTCTATTACGATCGCGCTATTCTCACTGATAAGACTATTCATTACAATAGGCCGGATATAATTTTGCAGGATAAAATAAACAAAGTAACTTACCTTATAGACATTGCTGTTCCCAATACGCATAACATACAGAAGACAATCACAGAAAAAATTAGTAAGTACGCAGAGCTCAAAGACGAAGTGACTAGAATCTGGCGCAAAAATAATGGCTGGGAAACGAATTTTTTTTTGGGTGAAAAATCACGTTTTACGGTAGGACTCAATGTAACACATCCAAAACATTGTGCTGATGGATGGATTGAATAATACGGGGGTTGTGAAGGTGGCTTATGTAAATAAAATACTTTAAAAACATGTATTTAGAAAGAAACTTGTGAAAATGTTGAAACTTTGACCCCCAATAACTCCGTAACTAGACGGTTCCCAGGTATGATCTAGAACAAAAAAATGATCGCAATGATGGGGAGAAAAAGTGCTTTTATTTATTTATAGACTTGATTTATGATAATTGACTGTGAACATGACGTATGTAGTTTAATTGAGCTTTAATTACATAATGACGGCCAAAGGCGATTGAGAACATCGTAATAAAATTGTATATAAATGATTTATAAATATTTAGTTCAATAAAAATGATTTCCTTATTTTTATTAACGGCAGGCGTAGTGGTTTAATGATGTTTGTGGCACCGCGGGTTCGAATCCCGCAAGAATCTAAAATTTGATGATTTATTTAGTTACTAGCTGATGCCCGCGGCTTCGCCTGCGTGGATGTCGGTTATCGCGACCAAAAGTAATCATGATGATCCCATTTCCTCAACTCATGGGAACCTAGTTTGCCCATTTTCAAAGTATTAAAATGGATATAGTATATTATCGGTTTAAAGATTCTTTAATTATTCTAAAAGAACATACATTGTTCACTTGCAGAATAAATACATAACTAAGGTAAATTGTAGTCCAGTAGTTAACAGTTTTGTTAGCTTAATACAGGTGGGTACGATGTCGACATATTATTGTGAGTAATAAATATTTAAACTTAATAGTTTTGTGTTGTTAGTGACGTGCTGCCTGAGTTTAGCTTTAAATAGGTTGAAAGAAGATGTGTTCCTGATATCTGCTGGTAGACTGTTGTAAAGTTGAACACCTTCGTACTTTATATTTTTCCTGCCATATTGCGTTCGCGGGGGGCGCGCCTGGATTTGGTTAGGGTTTCTTTGGCTGTATTTGGATGTTTTCGTGTTAAAGGACAACTGTGTGTGTATGGTTTTGTTAAGAATTTTTCGAATGAGAACGCAAGAATTGAATGTGTAAAGTTGATTAATGCTCATTAGTTTCGTGTTTTTGTATAGTTCGAATGTGGGTGTGTGATAATCGTAGTTGAATAGAAGTTTAATTATTGTATTTTGTGCTATTTGTAGATCTTAGAGATCCTTAAGAGATAGACATAAGCCATCGCGGATTTTTCTGTAGACCTATATAAGATATACAATTCTACCATTCATCATTTTGTTATATCTTAAAGGGCAGCGTTTTCGTTGAAACCTCCACCAGACGGCTTATTTTTTCCAACACCTTTAACATATATCATTATACAGGGTGTAAACAGACTCTTCACGAAGCCATTAACTAAGCATTCTGTACATCAAACTAAGCAACTTTACGCAAAAATTAGTGCTGGGAAACGACTTTTTTTTTTGGGCTGAAAAATCACGTTTTATAGTAGGGCTCAATGTAACGCACTCAAAACATTGTGCGGATAGATAGATTGAATAGTAAGGAGGTCTTGGAGGTGTTTGAAGTAAAAATCTTACATTAAAAACATGTATTTTTGTTGCTAAAAAATTCCTTTAGTACCACTCTATCTATTTAAGAATGCAACATGAAAATCAGTGCAGTAATTTTGAGTTTATCGCGAACAGACAGATAGACGCGGCGGAGACACGTCATCATCAGTCTATAATGTTCCCACTGCTGGGACACAGGCCTTCTCTCTATGAGAGGGATTGGGCTATAATCCACCACGCGGGCCCAGTGCGGATTGGTAGATGTCACATGACTTCGAATTTTTGGTTCTAGGACATTTACTAACGATGTTTTCCTTCACCGATTTTGAGAGCAGTGGTAATGAAATAAATTACACAAAGTAATACGCCTGCCTGGGTTTGAACCCACGACTTACTGTTCGTAAGTCGGGGTCGCTACCACTGGGCCACCGCTGCTCACCCACATTGTGTTATAATATGTAGTGATGTTGGGTTCGGCTTCCAGTACAACCGGATGCAGCTGAATACCAGTATTTTACATGGAATGACTGTCTATCTGCCCTCCACAACCCAGTTAATTCTGGGTAATACGATACCCCTTGGTAGAAATACAGTGAAATTAGTGATAGCTTTAATTTCCACATCAGGTGTTTCAGATCTTCAATTTTTATACGTCAACAGAGAGTGCTTATCAGTCTGAACAGCTCTTGCTAAGACGTCATTCATATGTTATAGTGTGGCTGGGCTCTTGGAGTTCCACATCAGCTGTTCCAGATCTTCAAATTTATTCTCTTAGCAGAAAATGCTCATTACGTGGAACAATTTTAGCTATGGTACCATTTTTGTATCTCTTATAGTTTAGCTGGTCTGTTGCGGTTCTGCATCAGGTGTTCAAGTTTCCAAGATAAATTATAGCCTTTATGTTGCCCAGACTTAATACCTTTACAACAAAAAAAAATCATTCAAATCCGTCGAGTAGTTCCGAAGATTAGCGTGTACAGACAAACAGACAGAATTTTTTTTTTGGATTCGTGCTCTATTACTGTTTCTAAACCCCCCACAATTTTTTTTTAATATATTCAATGTACAGAGTTATCTTACTGTCTTATTATATGTATAGATATATGTATAGATATAGATTTAAGGTTTAGGCGACAATCATATACAGTAGAACAGAGCTATTCGGATTTTTGGGGGTTATTTGGAATAAAGTAATTGTATCAACTTTATGAAAGGGTTTGCCAAGAAGAATGCAAAAAGAACACATGTTTTTTAAAACTATATTATTATTGGGGTTAGCTGTCGTAGGGTAAATATAAAATTATTTTGAGACCCGCCCCTGTTGCGCAAGAGCACGACGCGGCGCGTCCTATCGGGCCCAAAAAATTCTTACCTTTCAAGCTGGAACCAACCATACACTTTCACAAAAGGACTTAGAAGATTTTTGTATGAAGTCTGGCCGGCCATTTAATTCAGACCCCTTTAACTTAGTGTTAAAAAGGGAATCTTGTTTCTCTAATACTTATAATTTTTCTTCCCAAATGTTCCAGCCCAGCCACCATGTCCCACCACATCTACTTCCGCATCCTGGGTTACGTGGTGACCATCACGGTGCACATCACCAACACGGTAATCATGATCAGTTCCTTCCACGGGGAGCCGATGAAGAATGCCTATGTGCGCCATTTCAGTGAGATGCAGTGCTTCTTCTTCACATGTTGGACTTTTGTAAGTTTTATTATTCTTCAAGCCTTTCCTTATGGTTTTTAGGGTTCCCTTGCCAAATGGCAAAACCGGAACCCTGATAGAGTCTTCCTGTCCGTGTGTCGTATGTCTTGGAGAAGGACTTTTGGCCTCAGGGAGTACTGTTCCCAGGGCTCTGGGACTGTTCGAAAGAGACACCGCGGCCCTGGAACAAAAAGGCAAGGAAAGAACATGGATGGGTTTTAGTCAGTACAAGTCTGACACTCCCTTGCGCTTTGCTCTGCCTAGAGCGGGAGAAGTCATTTGATGATTTCCCATCCGAAACAAAAAAAAAAAGGTATTGGTGTTCCGTCGCTTCCAAGGGCAAGTGCCACATAAAAAGTGTTACTAACATCTCACAGACTAGTTAACTTCATGGTGTATGTTGACTAGCTAACTTCAGGGTGTCGGTTTTTCGTGACGGTGTGCGCGCGCATCGTAAAAATTTACTCTCATCATTTTTCCCTAACGCGCCTAAAGAAGTATATTTTCAAAAATAATTTATAACCACCGTATAATTTATAACCACCGTATAATTTTACTTTCACATTATGCATTCAGTAAAAGCTGTGTAAAATTACAAACAGACACTAAAGTTTTATTTATTACTTGTATTTATGTGTATTTGAGGAGCTCGTGGCTAAATAATACCAGCCGCTCGGGTCGATCTTTAGGTTAAGCCGCACTTGCCTAGGTTGGTCTGTGGATGGGTGACCACCCATTACATACCGAGTTTCCTCCGTGCCTCGGAAAGCACGTTAAGCCGTTGGTCCCGGCTGTCATTTGAAGATCTTTCACAGTCGTTAAGTAGTCAGTGGCCCAAAAAAGTCTGACAACCAGTCTAACCAACGGGTATCGTATTACCCAGTACTAACTGGGTTGTGGAGGTCAGATAGGCAGTCGCTCCATGTAAAATACTGGTATTCAGCTGCATCCGGTTAGACTGGAAGCCGACCCCAGCATAGTTGGAAACTTACGAGCATATAAGGCAGATCATGTAGGATGACGTGCTTTATTCCGGTTATCTTATCTTAAGTGCATAATTATGTGCACGTTCATTTTGATAATAAAGTTTTGGTTAGATCACGTAGTTCTCAAATATTTCGTCATTATTATCACAATGCCGCGTCTTTAGCAAAACGATTGCCGTGTCAACGTCCGCGTTCAGTTTTTTTTTTATCCAACGTTTTCGTATTTAAACTCTAGTGAAATATAACACAAGTGAAATTAAAAAGTCTTTTCTTATCTTGCTAAAATATTTATTTGACACCTAAACGTCCCAAATTGCAGAGTCAATAAGATTTTGTGGAGGAGAAATAATACTTTTGAGGAGGAGGAATAAGACTTTTGAGGAGGATGAATAAGACTTTTAAGGAGGAAGAATTACACTTTTGAGGAGGAGGAGTAAGAATTTTGAGGAGGAGGGATTAGAATTTTGAGGAGGAGGAATAAGACTTTTGAGGAAGATGAATAAGACTTTTGAGGAGGAGGAATAAGACTTTTGAGGAAGATGAATAAGACTTTTGAGGAGGAGGAATAAGACTTTTGAGGAAGAGGCATTAGACTTTTGATCTAATCAAAGTTGTGTAATTCATTTTTTTTCTCTCTTTTCAGACATTTCAGTCAATCTTCGCAATATTTGCACTATCTACTGATATCCTAACGCTCAAGAATTCCAAATCAACTGACTATGAGGTGCCAACATTCTTGGTCGTTAGCAGAGATGCCATATTTTCTATACTCGTCTGGCCATCGGCAGTAGTGAGTATAATTTTGCAATAAACAGTAATTACTATAAAGAGTGACTGCCTCGTTGGTCTAGTGGTCGCAAGCGCGACTGCTGAGCATAAGCTGGGTTCGATTCCCGGGTCGGGCAAAGTGCTATTGGGTTTTTCCATCAGGAATTTCTCAATAGCAGCTACGGAGTCTGGATTTGTGGCCGGTTGATGGCACTAGGCTCGCCCCCTATTACATGGGACTTAAAAACATATCTGGTGAAATGTGGGTGTACTATTAGGTATACTTCTGCCTAACCCTTCCGGGATTACAGGCGTGATGTTATGTTTCTATAAACAGTTAAAAGAAGATGTAGTGACAAAATTTTAAAAGAATATTCTCAGATGGTTTGGTCATGTGGAGAGGATGAGTGAAATGCGACTAACAAAAGGTATTTAAAAGTTGCATAAAGTTACTTAGTTGGATGTATATAATGCTTGGTTGACGGCTTCGTCAAGAGTCTGTTTACACTCTGTATAAAAAATACGACGTCAAATAGAAAGTATAAAGTCCTTTTCTCCTTTTTCCAGCTAGTCTTCACGATGTTCTGGTCATTCTTCTACTACGACCGGAACCTCTTCTTCCCGGTAGACATCGACCTGGTCATCACTGACACGTCCAACCACATCATGCATACGTACATCTTCCCGGCAACGTTGTGGGAGATTATGTTCAGGAGTCGGAAGCCGCCTAGGAGCCACAGGTGGCATGTATTGGGCGTCCTGATGGTTGCCATTGTGTATTTTAGGGTGTAAGTATTACCATCGTTTTTTATTATCTGTTGCTAACCTGCACTTAACCGGGATTACGGGACCGATGCGTGATCGCTCACAATGGGCCTCATCAGAAGGCTTTTTACCCAAAGTGTAATGGAGAGGGCTATGCTCAGAGTTACCTTGAGTGATCCAATGACAAATGACACCAGGTTAGGCACTACCCACCCGATAAAGAACATACAACTCCTTATTACATTGGAATGGAACACAACTGGCGACAAAAAAGACCAGGGTCCGATATGAATAAGATTAATGTTGGTTTTTTGTTATTAATATTTTTCTTCAATCTTGTTGGCTGACACATAAATACATATAATTGCTTTGAGTATTTCTTCAGGAGGAGTTACAAAATTAATATTACATAACATAACATCACGCCTGTAAACACTGAAGGGTCAGGCAGAGGAATGCCTACTAGTACACATTTCACCAGTTATGTTTAAGTCTTATGTAATAGGGGGCGAGCTTATTGCCATCAACCGGGCACAAATCCAGACTCCGTGGCTACTACTGAGAAATTTCTTAAGGAAAAGCCTAGTAATAATTTGCCCGATCCGGGAATCAAACTCAGGACTTCATGTTCAGCAGTCGCGCTTGCGACCACTAGACCAGCGGCAACGATGCAGAAGAGGAAATATAAGTTGAATAAATAAAATACTTACACGCTGACATACACACACAGGTGCAATATCAACAAGTTAATTTTCATCGAGAATAAAAATTATAGACTAGCAATTATTTTTAAGTAACCCTGTTTTTTTATTCTTTCCAGGTTATTCATGGTACACGCAATAAGAGGAGTGTGGGTGTACCCCATATTTGGCGTCATGAGCGGGTCCTTCATCTTCTACTTATTCTTCTTATTTGTGTTGGCTTACCTGCCAGTCATATATTATACGCAGTGGGCCCTGAATTCTGTGGTCCACGGGTCGAGGGCGAAGAATGAGAAAGTGCTATAAAATCCTTACTTAGCGAATTTTTTTTTGTTTGTTATCTTTTCACGCCTAAACCACTGAACCGATCATCCTGAAATTTCGCATATACATTGTCAGGTGTACGTTTCATCCAAAAAAGTGGTGTTCCCGAGGAAAACAACAGTAACGTTCTTATGATAATAGATGGCGCCATGTGTCTTTCGAATCATGATTGTTATTCTGTTACACACGTGTTACTGGCGCGGCTCATTTTTTATCGTAAAAAATTTGAATTTCGCGCTTCCACCTTAAGGATATATGTGCTAATTTTTTGTTGAACCAATGGGAACGTACGGTGGGCTGCATCAATTAGGTACCCCAGTTGGGAACGTGGGTGCTTTCAAGAGGGGTACCACATCGTGACGCTGACTGTACATATACTAAGAATTTCATTTTCCCTTTAACGTCAGCCCCAGACCTCGGCGCCCAGCTGCGGGCTGTTCGAAAGAGATACCGCGGCCCTGGAACACAAAGTGCAAGGAAGGAACATGGATGGGTTTTAGTCAGTGCAAGTCTGACACTGCCTTCCTGCTTCCACTGACTTAGAATTTAATAGAACTTTAAACAATTGGCTTTGTGAAAGATGTTTATTTTTTATTTTTTTTTCAGTTGATGATTATTATATCTGCCCAGAGCGGGAGAAGTCATTTGATGGTTTCCCGTCCGTAAAAAAAAAAAATCTCGGCGCCCCCCCAAATTTGGCGCCACGCGACGTCGCCCCATCGTGTCCACCCCTAACGCCAGCACTGGTTTCCTCGATATCCTGTCGTCCATACGATGTCGGCGTTTGTCGCGCGTTACAAATGCGACTAATGCCTGCGCCACGAAAACGAAAAGGATGTTTTTCGCTACAGGCGTCAAATACTGTAATTTTCCTATAAACAAATATCAACGTAACCCTTGTGTAAATATGTTTGTTTATGTTTTCGAGCGTATGGCACTCGTGGGCTGCAGCTGAAAATCAGCGTCAGGTGGTACATTTGTGTTCTCCCGTTATAAGGAAAAAGGGCAAAACTGACATTTTTTTCGAAATTGAGTTAAAAATTTTGGCAGAATTGCCTTTTTTTCTAATTCCGAATATGTATTTAACTCAAATTCGGAAAAAAAATGTTAGTTGTGCCCTTTTTCCTTATGACGGCAGTATTGCCATCAGGCATTATGCTGAATTGAGGCCCTTTTGGCATTATTACTATTGTTTGTTTATTTATTTTGTATAATTTTTAAGGAGTTATTAATGCCAAATAAAAACAAAAAACCACCGTGAGTGGAGGGACACATAAAAACATCACATTATGTACATATGCATTTAGCACCTCTGACATCATTATACAAGCTTACTCTTACATACATAGGGTTCGATTCCAGACTAAACACACAAAATACCTCCTAATATCTATAGCAAATGATAACTTGAAATTAGTAGAATGATATTAGTAAATAACACATAAACTTTCGGGCACACTGTAACAACTGTCAAAGATACAGGGTGTAAACAGACTCGTCACGAAGCCGTCAACCAAGCATTATGTACATCAAAGTAAGTAACTTTACGCAAAAATTTGTGCTGGGAAACGATTTTTTTTTTGAGCTGAAGAATCACGTTTTACAGTAGGACTCAACGTAACGCACTCAAAACATTGTGCTGATGGATGGATTGAATAGTTAGGGGTCCTGGAGGTGTTTAAAGTAAAAATCTTACATTAAAAGCATGTATTTAAAAAAAAATACTTGTGATAAAGTTGGAACTTTGACCCCCAATATCTCAGTAACTAAGAGGTTCCCAGGTATGGTCTAGAACAAAAAAATGATCGCAATGACGGGGAAAACAAGTCCCTTTCGGCTTCGTTAAGAGTCTGTTTACACCCTTTACAATCGGAGCTGCAGCTGTCCTTATCGCAAGCTATGGGGACAGGCTTGACGTAGCGCGATGGCAATAGTTTCTTCAAATACCTATTTTTTGGCGTACATAATTTGATGTACATAATTAATGCTTGGTTGACGGCTTCGTGAAGAGTCTGTTTACACCTTGAATCATATTTGACGAGATCGACGTTTCGTAATCCCCCTTTTTTCTCCTCGAAAACTGAGATGATTCAATTATTTTTAGCATTAAAATTTTAAGAAAGACAAAAATTTAAACAACACACCCACACACACACATTTACACACACACATTTTGGAGTTTACTCCTTAAGAAACGATTTGAGTTATAAGGCCCGGTACGGAAATTTTATGAGGAGTAAAATCAAGTGTAACACGAAAAGTTGAGGCGTTACGTAGAAAGAGACAAACATATATTATATATAGGTAGGATTGAACGTGTAAAAGAATGAGATGGAAGACATTAGTCAGCTACAGTATTTAAGAATGATATTATAATTCAAAGTGAAAGAAATCAATCATCCTAAAATTGGATTTGTATAAATTGAACACAATTATTATTATTTATATTATTTTGTAACATACTTTATGTAATACGCTTTATTGAAGTAATATAAATAATCCAAATAATTACGTTCGTGGTTGTCACATGTAATTTTAGTACCAATTTCCTCACGATGTCTTTATTCACTGTTTTGGCAGCAGTTATGTGTGCCACCAGTAAGATCCTGTTCAATATACATTGAACTTCTCTGCAACTTCAGGATGTCTGGTTCCGGTTAACCGTTTTGACATACTTATGATATTAGAAACTGATTAAGTAATCACTCTTAATTTTTGCCTGTGAATCATTCTTTATGAGGCAACTATTACCTAATTGGTAACCTAATTTAGAAGGCTGATGCGGTTTAATGACAGGGTTCCGTACCATTATCTGTAGCCCTTCTTAAGAGGACATGTGGGTGGCCTTTTTTCCATACAAACGCTCTCGCCTGTTTTCTTTTTGGTTTGTGTCTATAGAGATATGATTTTTTACAGTTAAATAAATATCAACCTCTTCTATGTGCCCATGTTTTCTTTTTTGAAGATACATAATCTGTATAAGCACTAGAACCTTTACAAAATGCCCAAAATTGCCTATTTAGATTACCTGTCAACAGAGGCCTAGTGTATAAATTTAACAACTATTAATGAAAAACGAAAAACATAGGGACACAATCCTTCTTATTCAATTTATGAAATATCTTTTAAATTGGTCGAATATTGGAGGAGCAAATAGTCGAGAGCAAAACCTCGAATTTATAACATTTTACTATAGTTGTCTTTATCGCACCAATGTCGAAATCACGCTCGCAGAGAGATAGCGATAGTTTTTTCAAATACCTACCGTGTTTTCTCTTTAATATTTATTTTATTCTGTTTTTAGTAATTGTTGCTATAGCGGCAACAGAAATACCTACATCATCTGTGAAAATTTCAACTAACTATCACGGTTCATGAGATACAGCCTGACAAACGGACAGACATACAGACAGACAGATGGACGGACAGCGGAGTCTTAGTAATTAGGGTCCCGTTTTACACTTTAGGTACGGAAACCTAAAAATAACTAGTCTGCCATCTTTGGGTGTCCGCCATTTTGGATTTAGAATAACGCCACTTAGCCTACCAAGCATTGTCATCCAAACAAAACATGTATGCAAAATTTCAGATCAATCGGAAATCGGGAAGTAGGACAAATTAAACTTCTAAGATTTGTTTACATAGTTTTAGGTGAAAATAATGAAAGCGAGTTAAAAAAAAGAACATGAAAACACTATGATTTCTCTGTATCTCTAGTATAGACGCCAGCACAAAAAGCTACCCGAAACTGTCATATTTTTCCAATCAACCTTGAACCTAATACTTTCCGAGTGCTCATAGCCTATTTAAGGAAATTTCGAAACGCCTAGTTGACGCTTCCCATGACCCAAGGGCTGGCTTTTACCTTGGCCAGAGGCTAAGTGTTGCCATACAACGTGGCAACGTCGCCAGTCTCTTGGGCACATTACCAGCTGACAGCGTTGAGGAGGACTTTTTCGATGCCCTTTTATAGTTTGTAGTTAGTTTATTTATTTTAGTTTAATAGTTTTTAATTATTAATGTATACCTATAGTTAGTTTAACCTAATACTTTAGTGATAAAGTTGAAAATCTATTAAAAACGAAAACAGTCGATCCAAACAAAGTTTTACTTAAACACGTCATTTGAAACTGGCCGCAAAGGAGAAATTCATTCAAGATGCAATAAAAAGAGTAGACGAAAGAATCCGTTGTATCCGGTATAACTTGGTCTATCCATTCACTTAAAAACTTCAGAAAAAGAGGTCTTCGTTGAAATGGTTAAGCTACGTCTTGACAAATTTCTCCTGTAGTTGGGAAAGTTTGTTTTGATTCTTGTGGCTATGGAGTAAGGTTGAGATTTGAGTGTGTTGTTGAGTGTTAGCGGTAAGTGGAGCGTGGTTTCGAGACTAGTCCAACGCTACTTTCCACTTCACGGTCAAGAACATGAGTGTTACCAGTTTATTAATTTTGCTCGATACTTGGGAGTTTTGGAATAAGTATTCTGTCAATCTAAATAAGGTGTCTTTAAGATTTGTAAGAAAATAATTAGGCACTTGTTCTCCCCTTCATTGCGATCATTTTTTTGTTCTAGACCATACCTGGGAACCTTCTAGTTACGGAGATATTGGGGAGCAAATTTCCAACTATTTCACAAGTTTTTTTTTTTAAATACATGTTTTTAATGTAAGATTGTTACTTAAACACCTCCGACCCCCTTTTATTCAATCCATTCATCAGCAATATGTTTTGAGTGCGTTACATTGAGTCCTACTGTAAAACGTGATTTTTCAGCCCAAAAAGAAAGTCGTTTCCCAACACTAATTTTTGCGTAAAGGTACTTATTTTGATGCACAGAGTACTTGGTTAACGGCTTCGTGTAGAGTCTGTTTACACCTTGTATTTACTAAAGAGTGGCTAGAATCATTGGGAAGTATTATTTTTAAAAGAGTAACCTTGGAGTTTCTTTAACTCTTCGATTCTTCTTCATATTTTGATGTTTCATAAGTGCTTGTAGATTTATGGGAAATAAAACAATGAATAAAGTATTTTGTTTTTGTTTGGATATTTGTTTTTCGATAATTCAAGAAAAAAGAATACAAGAGCAAGAAAAGTTTGTTTATATGTCGTATTTAAAACGGAATTTATTTTCTACGTCAGTTAACATAAGTGAATACCGTAAACAAACATACAATGTACTTACCTAAATAAATTACATAAACCTTACACCATTATTCAAAACACCAATAAAATAAACGAAGATAAATTACCTAATCAAAAGGACAATTTCCAGTCAACCTTCAAAACTAATAAATACGAAAATCAGGCAAATTTCAAAAATGTAAACAGCCTTCCCCACAATGGTCTCTCATGACAACACCATTACGTTTCCATCCGTCCGTACGCGCGCACGCTACCGGTGCCTCAAAAAAAAAAACTTTAAAAAAGTTGAAACTGTCATGGCGGTGTCCTATGCGGTTTCCCGCGTTCTTAGACGCGCATCTCCGTTCTTTTATCAAAAAAGATTGGAATCGACTGTCGCAAGTTTGACGAAAGATGAAATTTTGATATTATTGCGTCCACCATTCACAAATTGGAGTAACATTATTAGGGACGCAGAGAAAGTCGTTGGATATCCGACTTCGTTTATGAATCTTCGGTGCTTACTAAGTGATGAATTTGCTAATATGGCACTGTATTTGCGGAAGTTGGTGAGTAAATTTTTTTTTTTACTATTTTTGAACATTTAAACAATTTTAAATTTATGGCTCAGTGGTGTTATTGTCGGTAGTAAGGATGACGAGGATGATGGGGAGTAAGTGAGGTGACTGCCTCGTTGGTCGAGTGGTCGCAAGCGCGACTGCTGAGGTCCTGGGTTCGATTCCTAGGTCGGGCGAAGTGCTATTGGGTTTTTCTATCAGGAATTTCTCAGTAGCAGCCACGGAGTCTGGATTTGTGCCCGGTTCATAGCAATAGGCTCGCCCCCTATTACATGGGACTTAAAACATAACTGGCGAAATGTGGGTGTACTATTAGGTACACCTCTGCCTAACCCTACGGGGATTACAGGCGTGATGTTGTGTATGTGTGTATTAAGTAAGGATGGTGACATGGTGTTACTTACATCAATTTTGCTCATTATGATTTATTTGAGTCATTGGTAATGTAATCTTTATATATATAATTCTACTGTGCGTGTGTATGTCACTGAACTCCTCCGAAACGGCTGGACCGATTTGAATGATTTTTATTGTATGCCTTTGGGTGGCACCCTGGATGGTTTAGATTCACAAATCAGCCCGACAGATGGCGCTGCAGTCGTTATCTAGGTTTGACGCAGACGAAGTTGCGAGGGACAGCTAGTGTATATGTATGTATGTAATGTATTGTAATGTAGTTTGTAGTAAGTCATTTGTGATGCTAAATAATTACAAGTAATGGCAACCAATTATGGTTTCCAAAACAGATAAAAAGATTATATTCACACGTGAGTAAACATTTTTTTTTCGGATTCGAAATAAGCAAATGGCTTCTCCCGCTCTGGGCAGAGCGGAAGGGAGTGTCAGACTTGTACTGACTAAAACCCATCCATGTTACTTCCTTGCCCTTTGTTTTCCAATGAGCGGTATCTCTTTTGAACAGTCCCGCAGCCCTGGCAGGGGAAAACCTTTATTAATGAATGGTTTTACCGTTTACTCATGAATTGTAATAATAACTGCCTCGTTGGTCTAGTGGCTGCAAGGACGACTGGTGAGTAATATGTTCTGGGTTCGATTCCCGGGTCAGACCAAGTGTTTCTCAGTAGCAGCCACGGAGTCTGGATTTGTGCCCGATTGATGACAATAGGCTCGCCTTCTATTACATGGAACTTAAACATAGCTAGCGAAATGTGGGTATACTATTAGGTACACCTCTGCCTAACCCTTCGGGGATTACAGGCGTGATGTTATGTTGATGTAATAAATGATCATTAAATTAGTGGTGATTAGTCTTCTTGGTGATTATTCTGCAACATACTAATCATCATCATTATTAGCCAGTTAGCAATGTTCTACACAAACATTCCGGAAAAACTCTCGAATCCAAATCCATTGCGTAGTTTTGACAAAAAGCGCGGTCACATAAACTGACACAAAAGCAACTTTATTCTAACTTCCTAACTACATAGAAATACAAAAAAATATATATATATATATATAAATGCGAAAGTAAGTTTGTTTGTTACCTTTTCACGCCTTTTTCGTGTGGAGGCTTGTAATTAGCGATTTGGAAATACTACACTTTTATATCATTTTTTGCTTGTTAGTCTGTAAGCCTTCTGTAAAATAAACTAAATAAATAAATAAATAAACCACTGAACCGATCATCCTGAAATGTTGCATATACATTGTCAGGTATGCAGAAACGGATATAGGATACCTTTCATCCCGAAAAAAAATATTTTTCCCGAGGAAAACCACAATAACGTTCTTATGATAATAGATGGCGCCACGTGTCTTTTGAATCATGATTAAATAATATTATTACAAGCAGAGTAGAACCCGAATTGATTGTCAAATTCTAAATTAACGTGAGCAGAGCAGCGGGCAAAAGCTAGTTTTATAATATTCATAGACGTAGATTAAAATAGTCCTGTTTTGGCAATGAAGAGTGAAAGCATTCGTAAGCAAAGACATAATATATTCAAAAATGTATCAAGTTTTAATTTGCCATTCACGAAAGGAAAGTGAAAAGACAACTCAGTCTACAGGCTCAGCAGATTTTGACATACATTTATTATTAACTAGCTGATGCCCGCGGCTTCGCCCGCGTGGATTATAAATAGATAGACAAATTTTAACACAGGGTTCACTACGTCTAACCAAAGATATCCAAGCAAAAAAAACACTGATTGAAAAAAGAAATGGATGTGTTTATGCATTGGGTAACCAACATTTTTAGTGTATTTTCGATAGCTGATTTTTTTTCTTGTAAGTAATAATGAGATTTTTTTTCTTTTTTTTTTTACCTTAGTCCTTATTTTGATGGTCTGAATGATTTCTAAAAGTTTGTCCATCTATTTTAATGAGACCTTATATACTATGGGACTACGCACACTTATTCAGCTCTATTCAGCTTATGCCCATAGAAAACAACGATTTTGTATGGAGACGCGTACGCATCCGTTCAGCTTTCCGCTGCGTACGCGTCTCCATACAAAATCGTTGTTTTCTATGGGCATACGCTGAATAGAGCTGAATAAGTGTGCATCCGTTCAGCTTTCCGCTGCGTACGCGTCTCCATACAAAGTCGTTGTTTTTTGTGTGGGCATAAGCTGAATAGAGCTGAATAAGTGTGCGTAGTCCCTGAAACCTTCCTCGAGAACCACTCTATCTATTGGTAAAAACGGCATAAACATCTTTGCAGTAGTTTTTGAGTTTATCGTAAACAGACAGACAGACGCGGCGCGGGCGGAGGACTTTGTTTTATAATATTTAGTGATAGTGATGAAGTAGTGTAGGGTTGCTGGCGATGAAATTAATGCCTCATTGACTTCTTGATATTTTATTGGCATTTTGCTTTTACAGGGTGTAAACAGACTCTTCACGAAGCCGTTAACCAAGCATTATGTACATCAAACTAAGTAACTTTACGCAACAATTATAGCTGGGAAACGACTTTTTTTTTGGGGTGAAAAATCACATTTTACGGTAGAACGCAATGTAACGCATTCAAAACATTGAGCTGATGCATGGATTGAATAGTACGGGGGTCGTGAAGGTGTCTTAAGTAAAAAAAAAACATTAAAAATATGTATTTAAAAAAAAACTTGTGAAAAAGTTGGAACTTTGACCCCCAATATCTCCGTAACTAGAAGGTTCCCAGGTATGACCTAGAACAAAAAAATGATCGCAATGATGGGGAGAACAAGTGCCTTTCGGCTTCGCTAAGAGTCTGCTTACACCCTTTATGATTCTTACAATAGTTACAAATATCTATATCAGGTATACGCCAATGTAGGGGCCAATGTGACGCCCAACGATATAATCTACGGATACCCATTTAACTGGAAGGCCAACCCATCTTTTTTTTTCTGATGGGAAATCATCAAATGACTTCTCCCGCTCTGGGCAGAGCGGAAGGGAGTGTCAGACTTGTACTGACTAAAACCCATCCATGTTCCTTCCTTGCCCTTTGTGTTCCAGGGCCGCGGTATCTCTTTCGAACAGTCCCGCAGCCCAAGACGGCCAACCCTCATCATCATCGTCATCATCAGCCTATAATGTTCCCACTGCTGGGACACAGGCCTCCTCTCTATGAGAGGGTTTGGGCTATAATCCACCACGCGGGCCCGGTGCGGATTGGTAGACCTCACATGTCTTCGAATTTTTGGTTCTAGGACATGCCGGTTTCCTCATGATGTTTTCCTTCACCGTTTTTTGAGAGCAGTGGTGATGAAATAAATTACACAAAGTAATGCGCCTGCCTGGGTTCGAACCCACGAAGTACTGTTCGTAAGTCGGGGTCGCTACCACTGAGCCACCGCTGCTCTCCTGGCCAACCCTACAGTAGCTAATTAAAATTTGCAATTTTACTTTCAAAAGTCTGAAAGTCGGACAACCAGTCTTAACAAGGGCTACTAGTGTTATTCAGTAACTGGGTTATGTGGTGAATGTCAGATAGTCAGGCGCTCCATGTAAAATACTGGTATTCAGCTGCATCTCGTTCCAATGGAAACTGACCCCATTAAAGTTGCGAAAAGGTTAGGCATAATATGACAGTGAAGACCTGTTGGTCTAGTGGTTAGTGACCCTGACTGCTAGGACGGAGGTCGTAGGTTCGATTCCCACACAGGACAAATCTTTGTGCGATATGTACGATTATTTGTTCTGTATCTGGGTGTGTAATTTATCTATAATATGTATGTATTTAGAAATATATAAGTATTTTTATCAGTTGTCTGGTTGCCATAGTACAGGCTCTGCCTAGTTTGGGATCAGATGGCGGTGTGTTGGTGGTCCCAAGATATTATTATTATTATATATATTATTATATTAATATGATGAAAATGTTGATAGACTCGGAGATGGCAGTCGCTCCATATAACATACTAGCAGACGTCACGCGGTTTCACCCGCGTAGTTCCCGTTCCCGTGGGAGTACGGGGATAAAATATAGCCTATGTTACTCGCTGATAATGTAGCTATCCATTGCTTTTCCTCTTTGTAACATTAGTATTGACTGGTATTCAGCTGCATCTGGTCCGACTGGAAACCGACCCCAACTTAGTTGAGAAAAGGCTAGATTAATGATGATGATTTACAACTTAACCCAAAAGACGAATAGCAATTGCTTAAACTGTTATAGTTTTTAGGGTACCGTGCTCGAAGGGGAACCAACGGGACCCTATTACTAAGCCTTCGCTATCTGTCTGTCTGTTACCGGGCTATATCTCATGATCCGTAATAGGTTGAAATTTTCACAGAATATGTATTTCTGTTGCCGCTTTAACAATAATTAATTAAAACAATATCAAAATTAAAGGGGGCTCCCCTATTACGATGGTATCAGCATTAGCTTCATGCGCGAGTCCGACTCTCACTTGGCTGGTTTTTTTATGGCCTCAACGGTACTGCTGAGCATGAGGTATTGGTTTCGACTCCCAGGACAGGCAAGGCAAGGACTAACGAACTGCACGCACATACAGCTATCGTTTGAACCATGTAAGAGTTCTCATAATATTATACAGTGTGTCAGATAGGAATCTGATGAATGTAATAAATAAACACGGTTACTGAACCAGAAAAACTAGGCGCGTTGATCTCGATGTCACCGCGACCTGAATACCGAAACGCAGCTTCACTAAAGAGGAGTTTATGTATAAAGATTATACATTCACACCAGTGGCGAAGGTTTCATACAACTCGATTCCTACCGGCTTACTTTTGAAAAACGGCACAGTCAGTATTCTATATACAAATATTATAATTAAATTAAAGATATTTACTCGGCTTACCTCGTATAAAAATTAATCCTTCGCTACTGTTACATATACAGCACAGATATATGTCACACAGAAAGGTATTTGCATAAACTTAAGGTGGAACCGTCAGGTTATTATTAATTTTTCTAATTATTTTTGACTTTTTCATCAAATACTCATTCAATGGGATTATATGAACTTAGAGGGTTGTTTTGATGATTTTAAAGATTATAATTCTGTAAAGACACGTGTTACGGTCGCAAATAATATTTTGTTCAACATACAGCCTGACACTGGCCTGCAAATTGCAAATAACGTAAAAAAAAAGTGTGGGTGTACTTATTACGCACGTAAGAAGTTATACTTCTTTGGCGTATAAGACTAAAATGTTGACTAGCTAACTTCAGGGTGTATGTTGACTAGCTAACTTCAGGGTGTCGGTTTTTCGAGACGGTGTGCACCGTAAAAAATTACTATGATCTTTTTCTCTTCTCTAACGCGCCAAAAGAAGTATAACTTCAAAAATGGTTCGGTAAGCCGCTGCCTTACCTTTCAGGGGCTGCAATCGTCATATTATTATATTTACAGTCCACATGTTAATTTTTAAAGTTCTTTGTAATAGGGGGCGAGCCCATTGCTATCAATTGGGTACAAATCTAGACTCAAAGAATCATGGCGAGCTCCGTACACCCATTTGTATAGAAGAAAGACTTCATTGAGAGGGTTCAAAATATTTTCCAATGTTGAAAATAAAAAATATTTCAAAAAGAAAAAGGTCTTCGTTTCATCTCGTTGCCCATTTTGCATTTAAAATAAAGAAAAAAAAACGAAATGACAAGTGACATTAACGGATCTATCAAACTGACAGACACGTGATTCGATTTCGATTAGACAAATCGTATAGTCTATTTTTTTTGTCGATACGAAAGCGAGCGACGTAATAGTCATACGACTTTCCGAATCGAAATCAAATCGAAGCGTTTGTGAATAGGGGGCCTGCTGGTCTGGTGGGTCCTACAATGACAACTGCCGTTTTGAAAATGAGCTCCTCTTTAAACTATTTACTTTTAACATTATATTTTTTATTGCGGGGTTATAAAAATATTGTAAACGCCTGAAGATACTCTTTAGGCACCCAAGAAATAAGAATTGGAATTCCAACTTCTCTAAAAATAATTATTTTGAAGTGAAAATTTGTTTAGCATCGTTGTGATTTGAAAGTCGATGAAACGAAAAAGCGATTGTATAAAGAGACAGACACATAAATTCATAAGATTTAACGTGGGAGAAAATAAGATAGGAAGCATTATACAGTGTTTATCTTGAAGCCAAAGTTTTTGAAGGTTTCACTACTACCACGTGTGAATTGCACACATGTTTTTTTTTGTACAAATTCTGCCCCGATTCTTTACGGGACAGCTGTAATTTTTTCGCGATTAATGTCGTCCCACGAAGAGAATGAAACAATACGCACATGAATCCGAAATGTCAGAGGTGCGTGTTTTGGGTTCGAACTGGAGACGTATGACTTGGCAGTCCAACGATCACACCACTTGGCTATCCCATGCCTAAATATCCCACATATTTCTGATACATGCCGTATAGGGTGTCATCATCATCATCTGCCTAGCCTTTTCCCAACTATGTTGGGGTCGGCTTCCAGTCTAACCGGATGCAGCTGAATACCAGTATTTTACATGGAGCCAGGGGCGTGCCGTCCATAGAGGCAATTAGGCCTAGCCTACCCTACCAACAACGCCAAATGCATTTATTATAACTACGTAATTAAATAACACAACATATTAAAAAATAAGTTAAAACTCCTGGTAAATACTTATAGCAACTTGTCGCGCCCGTGTGAACTCACACTATACGTTACTACACCGCTCCGTTTGGATTTTTAGGCTCGAAGATCGCGGGCCTACCTTTGCATTCATAAGTTTACGCACACTGATGCATATGTTCGTGTGTATGAACGGCACATATGCACAGATTATGGGTGCGTCTCCTGCCACAGGAGCTGTGTTGTCATTGGCTAGCTAAATTTTGAATGACTCAGGGTTCCCAATTTGTGGAGATTTCCCCGAATTACGGGGAATTCAAGAAATGGACTACACACAAACACGATAGTTTCATTAATTACTAATAGAGACAATAAAAAAAACAGGGTCGTATTGTCGAATTTATACCTTCCAAAAATTATAAATTGTAAGGAATAGCAAAAGCCCTTTATAAAACAGAAACTACAATCATGAATTTTATTTTCCGCTTTGTTTTTAGGGGAGTTAGGAAAATAAATATTGACAACTCTGCTTTGTCTGTCACTTTTATTGACAAATTAGAAATTAAACTTTTCTTCGGGAAGGTTTTATGTGACAAATAACTTATTGGTTTGGATTTTTATATCTTAGTAAGTTATAACACTCGCAATGTCTGATGTGTGTGAACAGATATTGATAATTATCTGTTGACCGCGATTCGCGCCAAATTGAACCGATTTGTTGTGTTATTTGTTTATTTACTTAAAAATCTGTTCTGTTGTGAAGTTTGCGCTGATTATGAGTGTATGTTAGAAGTTAAAAGCAGTAAGTTTACGTAATTATCATATGAATGATAAGATAATTTAAGCAAGTTGTGTCTAAAGGTAGATGTGTACCCAAATTACGAGAATTAACCTAAAAATATGTATACCCATTTTTATTTGGGTATCGGTATGCATGGCCTACCCTACGTGGAGAACCACTGCACGCCACTGCATGGAGCGACTGCCTATCTGACCCCCCACAACTCAGTTAGTACTGGGTAATACAATACCCCTTGGTAAGACTGGTTGTTAGACTTTTTGGGTCACTGACTACCTGTAACGACTGTCATAGGTCTAAAACAGCCGGGACCAACGGCTTATAACGTGCTTTCCGAGGCACGGAGGGAACTCGGAATCTAATGAGTGGTCACATGCTGTATAATGTGTTGTACTGAAAATGGTTCTTCAAGTTGTTATTTTAATATCCATAACATACGAGTAAAATTTGTCGCGTAAATCTAAATAGCTTATCTAAAATTACTTTAGGCTATACGAAGTGACAAAGATACACACATGAAACACATTACCCTTCTTCCAACTTCCGGAGTCGGGTAAAAAGAAAACACTTCAAGTTGTTTTGAGTACAGTAATTTATTCGTATATTATAATGCGATGTCTGATTCATCCTAAATAAATTTAACTCAAGGCAAAAGTCATGATACCGGTTTTAAAACCGTAGAAAGTAAAGTTCACTTTCACACGACTTTGTATGTATTGTTGGTTAGTATCTCAAAAACGGCTGGGCTGATTTTGTGAAAGGGTTTTTATTGCGCATTTTGAAACATTTTGAAGGTTGTTTTTGACAAATTTAGTGTAATTTGGGTTACGACCATGATTTCAAAGTCAGAGAAACCTCCTAATGTTCTTTTCGTAATAATTTTGATTTGTACACATAAAAGTAGCAATGTGGTTTATATGGATTTGAACTTCGTGATTAATATGTGATTACATCCAGGACCGAAACGTGGTCGCTCACAATGCGCCTCATCAGAAGGCTTAGTCACCCAAAGGGCAATGGAGAGGGCTATGCTCGGAGTTTCCTTGCGTGATGAAATCAGAAATGAGGACATCCGCGAGAGAACCAAAGTTACCGACGTACGCCGCTTACGACGCTTGGTTGTCCCCTTCGTGAAGACTCTTGTTACACCCTGTATACAGGTCTTGGAAATATTCATTCTTGGTACAGGAATCATAGGTGCTTTCCCCAACTTCTTAAACCAAACAGACAGATAGATGATTAATTCTGTTTTATTTCCTTGTCCTCAGGTCGGCAGCAATCACCTAGTAATGCAGACAGCAAAGAACGTCCTCTACGGAGACTCCAAAAACCTTCAACCCTGGGGTCTCATCATTCTTCTCTTATCAAAATCCGTCAAAACACCCACTTACACCCCTCAGATGAAGAAGAATGAAGAACAGACAAGAGTCCTAGCGGAACTGACGGAGATGATGAGGACTGGACATCTTATCCATAGAGGAATCGTCAATGTTCCATTTGCAAAGCGATCGAAGGACACTGAATCAGCGATCTTTGGTAACAAAATAGCTATTCTACTAGGTGACTACCTTTTAGTCACTGCAAACGGTATGCTTGCAAACCTCCGAAACTCAGATGTGTCCTACATAATATCCACAGCATTAAAAGATCTTTCTGAAGGCGAATTCTTTGGTGAAAGAGACGAACAGAACATGCCCATCCCTGGTAAGCCTAAAACTGCAGGCAAGGATATGGAAATTACTTTCGATACTAATTCTATTGCTGTTGATGATGTTATAGGTAAGCCCAGAAAAGAATGGACTGCTAGAACAGTATATAATGGTGTAAGCTTGCTAGGCAGGGGTTGTCAATCCGCTATGGTTTTAGACAAACAGAATAGAGAGACGCAAAACCTTGCATACCAGTTCGGGTGTCATGTGGGTCTTGCCTGGCAAGCTGCCACAGAAATACAGCAGCTAACATCAGAAACGAAAGACCAGTTTTGCTTGGCTAGTGCTCCAGTACTTTTCGCTTTAGACAGCAATCCTAATTTGTATCAAATCATTACACAGTCAAAGAAAGATGTTAAAGATGTGGATTATGAAGATCTGAAGTTCAATATTCTTAAAACTGATGCAGTTGACAAAACACAACGGTTGTATGAGGAGCATGCTAAAAAAGCTACGGAGTATATTGAGGGAATTGGACAGAATGAATCGGTGGATATGATTAAGAAGTTAATTAATACTTTTTAAGGGTTATTTAGTAGCTATAGTTGTATATCTAAGTTTATTAGGTTTTGAATCCCGCATCGGGACAGTTATTAAGCACTAGCTGATGCCCGCGGCTTCCCCCGCATGGATGTCGGTTATCGCGACCAAAAGTAATCATGAAATTTTGATCCCGTTCCCGCAACAAAAACTTGACAAATTATATACTAAAACCTTCCTCGAGAAACACTCTATCCATTGGTGAAAACAGCATGAAAATCGGTGCAGTAGTTTTTGAGTTTATCACGAACAGACAGACAGACGCGGCGGAGGACTTTGTTTTTGTAATATGTAGTGATGTATGTGTGACTTCCTATGCCCGCGGTTTTTGTTTGTTTGGTTGTTACGTTTTAACGGCTAAAGCGATTTCGATGAAATTTGACACAGGTAGACTATGACACATGTTAGGACATGGAATAGCTTTAACTGCCATGGACGCGGGTGCACCCGCGTCGATGGCAGTAACCCAGTAACCTAGGGAAGTTAATTTCTGTAAATATTTGAATTCATGCTAATTGAAAAAACGGTTCGCAAGTCTTAACTGACAGACAATTTATACATATCTTACGAGGAAAAGTCGAACGATTAAATCAATTAGCTTTTGCTGATTTATTATTATATGTCTTCCATTAAAGTTATAACTTTTCGTTACTTTTAGCATTCTATAATTTATTAAAATGTTTCATGATACATTGTCAAAGTATATAAGGTCCCATTAAAATAGATGGACAAACTTTTAGAAAACATGCAGACCACTAAAATAAGGACAATGGTAAAAAAATAAATAAGAAAAACGCATTAGATAACTTACACGAAAAAAAAACAATTAACGAAAATTTATTAAAAATTAATTTATTATTTTTGGTCAAAATAAAATCAGTGTTTTTTTTTTGCTTGGATATCTTTGGTTAGACGTACTCAACGCTGTGTTAAAATTTGTCCATCTATTTTAATGGGACCTTATATAAAAGACATCTAATTAATAATTTATTGTTATTATTATATTTTGACGGCGCGGTTGGCGCAGTGGCTGAGCGATCGACTGCTGTGCTGCGTGTCGCGGGTTCGATTCCCGCACGGAACAAATATTTGTATGGCCTACAGGTAGTTGTTCCGGGTCTGGCTGTTTGTGTATGTGAGTTTAAATGTTTGTAAACGCACCTGCGATACAGGAGTAATTCCTAGTGTGGGGCAACGTTTTTAAAAAAGAAAAAAAAAAATCGTTGTAATTCAGATCATATTATTGTTTTAATCAATAAGTGTAATAATTACTGAAATGTAATCATGGAATATTAATTACTGACTTTATTGTTGTGAATTATTATTTATAAGACGTTATTAATATTATTTAAGTAAATACTTTTAAGTGTTGTTTTATTATTTTCACCATTTTTTTATTGCTGAGTATGACATCCTGGGTTCGATTCTCGGGTAAAGCAAAGTGTCATTGGGTTTTCCATTAGGAATTTCTCAATAACAGCCACGGAGTCTGGACTCTTTGCCTGGCTCATGGCAATATCCTCGCCCCCTATTATATGGGACCTATTAGATTAGGCACACTTTTGCTCAACCCTTCGGGGATTGCACGCGTGATGTTATGTTATTCACTAAGTAACCTCGAAAAATGATCAGAATAGGCACATCTTTTTAAGTACCTGGCATGGTCATCTTCATATGCCCAACCCATTCCGAACTATGTTGGGGTCGGCTTCCATGAGGCAGCTGAATACCTGTATTTTACATGCAACGACTATTCTGACCCCCGCAACCCAGATAACTGGGCTATGCGATACTATTTGAGAAGGCTGGTTGTCAGAATTTCACGATTATTAAAGATCTACAACTAACTATAGCCTTGAGGACTTGAATCAGGCAAACGACAGGGGTACACTACATAAATACGAATTTCAAAATACTGATTTTCATAATTCCGAATGTTTCAAAATTCCTAATATAACAACTCCGATGTATACTTATTCTATTTTTATAATTCCGAAATTTCAGTATTTCTGACGTTTATAATTACTATTCTCAATGCCGAGTTTCAATAGATCGAATAACAAAAAGTCCGACTTAATGATAATACGAAACATCAAGAATACGAATCTCGATTATTAAATTACCGAATAATTAGAATTTCGAAATATAAACGACTTGTAAAACTGAATATTAAGACAATCTGGCGGTAATGATTACAGTTCTAACCTAACCCAAATGATTCGACCAACAATAGGGAGATCTGGCGTTAATGGTCACAGTTCTAACCTAATCTAACCTGAATGATTCACCAACATTAGGGGAATCTGGCACTCGGCGACCGCTGCCGCGGCACTATAATTCTTACCATTAAATGTAAGGTCCCGTAGTAGTTGGCACCTTACACTTGCAGCTTAAGTAAGAGGTGAAGTAAGTAAGTTCTTGGAGTTAGGTGAGTTGACGTAAACACACACAGATTTGGTAACACTAAAAGTTTATTAGAGTACCGATCACAACAAAGTAAGAGTAGGTTGGATGCTAATCCGCGGTGTTCGCGTAAGTATGTAATTTGTCAACTAACTTAAAATGATATTAAACATTGTTTTAAATACGAAAGGTAATCTTAGGTACTATGAAATTCGGACTTTTGAAAATCAGAACATCGAAATTCGGAATAAAATATTTCGGAGTATTTGGGTGTTCTCAAACGACAATGGTCTGATGTCCAGGTCGTATAAAATCTGCGTCATCGATTCGTGAAGATCTATAAATAACAGCCGTGCTGGATAGATAGGCACCTGGCATTTTTTGAAGACATGGCAATGCACAAATAAATGCCAGGTTCAGTTTATACTGCTGTACTGCACAAGCGATGAATTTATCTAAATGTGCCATCAATTTGACATCTGACACCGTTGTTATATTGAGAAGTGAGTAAATTGCAGATTTTATTGCTGATAAGTTTTGTTTTGGAGTAGTTTTTTTTACCTAATTACGGCGAAGCCAAAGGGAAGCGTTATGATTTTAGCAGTCTATGTATGTATGTCTGCTTGTATTTACGTATGTTCCTCCGTAGCGCCTAAACTATTCATCCAATTTTGATGAATAACGTGTCAATCGATTCGTTATTATGGCCCGGGTAACATAGGTTACATTTTAATCAACTTCAACAATAGGAGGAGTCAAATTTACCTTGTAAACCTCGGTTTTACCTAGAGCAAGTATTTCAGTAGTCAGGGTTTTTTAATTGTTGACACCCACACAAATGCAATCAAAACGTGCCTTTTGTTTATTTTTAATTTCGACATATTGTTAAAGTAATTGTATGCACCTACTTTAAAAATATCCTTATTATATTCAGTAATTTACATTTTGAAAGGCATTATAATATACTAGTGAAGAAATTCTTTATGAAGGACAATGTGTGTGTTCTTACAAAAACATTGTTTCCGGGTAACTTTGCTCCTCACACCCCCCCCGCTCACGACCGTCTGCAAGTCCGTTTTGTTTGGATTGGAGGTCATCAAATGACTTCTCCCGCTCTGGGCAGAGCGGAAGGGATTGTCAGACTGGTACTGACTAAAACCCATCTATTTTCCTTCCTTGCCCTTTGTGTTCCAGGGCCCCGATATCTCTTTCGAACAGGTCTGCAGCCTGGCAGGCATCGGCCGTTGCAGGCCCCTCCCTGTTGGCTGACATCTCTTTGAGGCGCGCGTGGAACACGAATGCGCCGTAAACACGGCCTGTCGTCAAAAGATGGACGGACGGCGAGCTAGCCCATTACTCACCGTCCACAGGTCCACGTCTACGGTGGCCGGAAGCCACCATGTGACCCCCGACGCCAGAGGCGTCTCCCACGGCGGCTGGGATGGGAGGTTCTCTCCCTCTCACGCTCCGCCATCTCCTTCGCTAGCATAACTGCTTCGCAGAAGGGACCTGCAAGTTCTGCGATGCGACATTTCACTCAGTATCTGACTGTTAGGCATTCGATCCATGTAAAATTCAGATCTTCAGCAGCATCCAGCTTTGTCAGCTTGTCCAGCCCCAAAGAAGTGTGCGGAAAAGTGGAGAAAGATCCTGACAGGCTGCTTAGATAAGACTAGAACCACCTTCCGTGACAAAAGTCATGACACCGTCAAAATAACTGTCTCAAATAATCGTTTTAACCTACATATCCACTGAAACGGTCATAATAACATATAAAATACTTTATTTCTACATAATACTTTAATTACGCTATGCTTCGGTTAAAACCTTGACCAAGTGACTGCCTCGTTAGCGTAGGGGTCGCAAGCGTGACTGCTGAATATGGGGTCCTTGGCTCGATTCTTAAGTGGAGGAGCTTCAAGAGCTCCTTAGGAGATCTTTAGGTTAAGCCGTGTCTAGGTTGGTCTGTGGATGGGTGACCACCCATTACATACCGAGTTTCCTCCGTACCTAAGCCGTTGGTCCCGGTTGTCATTTGTAGATCTTTTATAGTCATTACAGGTAGTCAGTGGCTCAAAAAGTCTGACACCCAGTATTACCAAGGGGTATCGTATTACCCAGTGCGAACTGGGTTATGGAGATCAGATAGGCAGTCGCTCCATGTAAAATACTGGTATTGAACTGCATCCGGTTATGCATGACTGGAAGCCGATCCAAACGTAGTTGGAAAAAGAAAAGCAGATGATGATAATGGTTTGATTCCCAAGTCGGGCAAAATAGGGAATTTCTAAATTTCCTGTTGATGGCAGGACTCACCCCCTTTTAAATGGGACTTTAACATAACAGGCAAAATGTAGCTGTACTATTAGGTACACCTCTGGCTAACCTGTCGAGGATTACATCCGTGATGGTCATCATTTCAGCCGAAAAACGTCCACTGCCGGACAAAGGCTTCCTCCAAAAGAGGGTTTTGCCATAACCGCCACGCTTGGCAGGCGGGTTGGCGATCGCAGTATGGTTGTTACAAAGGCACAGAGAACGCTGCTGCCCATTCTCTGGTAAGTCCCTTAGTCGGCTCTTACGACACCCGCGGGAAGATATAGGATGGTGCTATTCTTTACGTCCGACACCATACAGTACCGTGATGTTACGCTTCGTTTAAAACCTTGACCAAGTGAGGTGTTAAATTCGTTAGATTATGTCCTATACGTTAATAGAGCGATTCAAATAAGTACTTATAGGAATGGCAGAGTAAATAGGTATACATACAGGGTGTAAACAGACTCTTCACGAAGCCGTCAACCAAGCATTATGTACATCAAAATAAGTAACTTTATGCAAAAATTATTGCTGGGAAACGATTTTTTTTTTAGGCTGAAAAATTACAGTAGGACTCAATGTAACGCACTCAAAACATTGTACTGATGGATGGATTGAATAGTAAGAGGGTCCTGGAGGTGTTTAAAGTAAAATCTTACATCAAAAACAAGTATTTAAAAAAAAACTTGTGAAAAAGTTGGAACTTTGACCCTCAATATCTCTGTAACTAGAAGGTTCCCAGGTACGGTCTAGAACAAAAAAATGATCGCAATGACGGGGAGAATAAGTACCTCTCGGCTTCGTTAAGAGTCTGTTTACACCCTTTATATGTTGCAGTAAAAACTCTTAACCAGTCAAAATTACTTTTAACTGAATAAAATAGGCAAAAGTAATTTTGACTGAAAATTATTGGTTAATAGTGCTTCTGACTGCTTTACGGTTAAAAGTTGTTTTAACTGTCGCTCTTAGTCAAAACTAGTTTTAACTGCTAAGGCATTAGTCAAAGCACTATATACTATATAGTCAGAATGTAACTAAAGATATACAACGTGTAACGGAAAGGGTATATATACCTGAAAAGGGGTCACACAACTCGTCATTCTGAACAACTTTTGTTCTACGACTTTGGAAAACTTTCAGAAATTCGTGAAAAAAAAAATTCTACTCCCCCATACTAAAAAGTCACGTGACCAACAAAGTTTGTATGGAGAAGTAAATTATTTTTTCGCGAATTTTCCAAAGTCGTATAACAAAAGTGGTTCAGAATGACGAGTTGTGTGACCCCCTTTCGGCTATATATACCCGTTGTTTTTTTGTTATTTTTATCGACTTCCTTAAGTATTTAAGAGTTTTGACTGATATAAGCAGTGAAATCGACTTTTGACGGAATCA
The DNA here is from genome assembly GCA_950005105.1 of Lycophotia porphyrea. NCBI lineage: Eukaryota > Metazoa > Arthropoda > Insecta > Lepidoptera > Noctuidae > Lycophotia > Lycophotia porphyrea. The sequence continues at coordinate 4,282,946 of OX465410.1, read as the reverse complement.
GTTAATCAATACTACTTTTAACCAGCTCCATTGGGCAAAACTACTTTTAACTGTTATTTCAGACAAAAGTATTATTGTCGAAAGCATACGAAACTACTTTTGACTGATTTTGCTAGTTAAAAGTACTTTTGACTAGTTAAGAGTTTTGACTGCAACATATATTTTTCGAGTATGGGAATGACTAGGCGATTTGTTTTTTCAGGGTTAAATTTTGTGATTATATTATATTTGATTGTTTCATGGCATTGATGAAAAATTTACATTTTGAAAATTCAGGAAATATGTTCGTAACGTGGCGTACCTTTTAGGGTTCCGTACCCAAAGGGTAAAAACGGGACCCTATTACTAAGACTCCACTGTCCGTCTGTCTGTCTGGCTGTCTGTCAACAGGCTGTATCTCATGAACCGTGAGAGTTAGACAGTTGAAATTTCCACTGATGATGTATTTCTGTGGCCGCTATAACAACAAATAATAAAAATAGAAATGATTTAATAATTAAAGGGGCTCCAATACAAGAAACGTGTTTTTTTTTGGTTTATGGTACGGAACCCTTTTTTTTTTTTTTTTTTTTTTACGGATGGGAAATCATCAAATGACTTCTCTCGCTCTGGGCAGAGCGGAAGGGAGTGTCAGACTTGTACTGACTAAAACCCATCCATGTTCCTTCCTTGCCCTTTGTGTTCCAGGGCCGCGGTATCTCTTTCGAACAGCCCGCAGCCCTGGCAGGCATCGGCCCTTGCGGGCCCCTCCCTATTTGCTGACATCTCTTTGAGGCGCGCGTGGAACACGAACGCGCCGTCAACACGGCCTGTCGTCAAAAGACGGACGGACGGCGAGCTAGCCCATTACTCTCCGTCCACAGGTCCGCGTCTACGGTGGCCGGAAGCCACCACGTGACCCCCGACGCCCGAGGCGTCTCCCGCGGCGGCTGGGACGAGAGGTTCTCTCCCTCTCACGCTCCGCCACCTCCTTCGCTAGCATGACTGCTTCGCAGAAGGAGGTGACGGCGTCCCATTCCCTTTCGCTCCGGACCATGGACTGGACCAGGGCCGGACGCGATAGGTCGCCGCCGCCGATCGCCGCTACGAGGACACGGTCTGCTCCGCCCAAGCGGGGCAGACCTCTACCGTGTGCTCCACCGTATCCTCTGGGCGGCCCTCACAGTGGTAACACCCGGGCGTTTCCTCCCGCCCGATTCGGTGCAGGAACCTCCCGAAACAACCGTGTCCGGTGAGGACCTGCGTCAGGCGGAAGGTGAGGGTGCCGTGGCCCCTCTCCAGCCACTCCTCAAAGAGGGGACTTATCGCCACTATTGTGGCGTGCCCTGCACGGGGTTGCGATAGTCGCTCTCTCCATGTCGCCATGAGATCGCGGAAGTCTGTCCGCAGTGCGACAATTTGCCGCGGCAGCGGAGTTTCCCCCCGGCGTAGTGCCTCTACGCGCCACTCATGTAGGCGCGCGAGGACTATCGCCTCCAGATCCCATGGCGGCAATCCAGCAAGGAGGCTCGCCGCCTCGCCGGAGATCGTGCGGTACCCCCGGACTAGCCTTACGGCTACCACCTTCTGGGGCGCGTTCAGGTAGTGGGCGGCTCGCCGCCTCAAGGAACGCGCCCACACCGGGGCCCCGTAAAGGGCCATGGACCGCACGACCCCCGCGTAGAGCCTCCGGCAGGAGGCGCTTGGACCCCCCAGGTTGGGCAGGAGCCGCCTGAAGGCAGCCCCGGTCCGTTCCAATTTGGGGGCCAAACGTCGGAAATGCTCCACGAAGTTCCACCGGCTATCGAGGACGAGCCCTAGGTATTTCAACGTCGACTCGACGCCGATGGGAACCCCTCCCGCCGTTACTATGGATCCCGACGGTGGCGCATTCCGAGGCCCATGAAAGCACATGGCCTCGGACTTGTGCAAAGCCACCTCGAGACCCAATTGCCGGATCCTCTCCACGACTATCGCAACCCCGCGTGTCATAAGTTCGGCCGCCGCCTCGTACGACCTCCCCTGCGCCAGCACCAGCGTGTCGTCAGCGTAACAAACTACGCTGACGCCACCAGGGAGGTCGGCTTCGTGCGCGATTCCGACTCGCTCTTAGCCAGTTCTTTTTTAAATTCTATTACACTTATCTCTATTCCATTGTGATGTACTCATCATCATTACCTGCCTAGCCTTTTCCCAACTATGTTGCAGTCGACTTCCAGTCTAACCGGAAGCAGCTGAATACTATTACTATTATGACAATAGTATATGAATATAATACTATAGTGACGTACTATTATTTTGTTATTAATACCACATTAATACAACCTGATATTGACCTGCAAATAACACAAAATTGATTACTGTAAAATACGTAAGAAAGATTTTCCTTGGCCACTTTTCCGCATACTTACGCATCCTGTTTTAATGACAATTCTAATACACCCACGTCAAAAGATACAAATAGACACAAACCAAGACTTACCTACAACAGTATTACCCACAAAGTACCTATTCATTATCATCTCTAACTAGAAGTGTCAATAATGGAGAACACACATGTTCTTTGTAGCACTGAGTTATCCATCATTATTCCTATTAGATTTTCTATAACTACTTGTAACTGAACACGTTGTTGAGTTTATAAAACCGCTTCTTCTTTTCTTTTCAATTCTAGAAAACGATTATGCCATGTTCATATTATTCCAGTGCAGGGGATCTAATTCTGCGCTGGATTGGAACTGAAATAATCTAGATTAGGTTAGGTTTCGATAATTCCAGTTTAGATTATTGTGAGAAATCTGGTGCAGTAACTGGATTGGGTTTCTAATTTTCATATACAGCCAGCTCCACTGGAATCGCCAATCCAGTGCTGGATTAAAAGTTCAGCAGTGAGCACGCATTGTTATAATCTATCTTCTAAATTGGAGATAACATATACAGGGTGTAAACAGACTCTTCACGAAGCCGTTAACCAAGCATTATGTACATCAAACTAAGTAACTTCACGCAAAAAATATTACTGGGAAACCACTTTTTTGTTTGGGGTGAAAAATCACGTTTTACGGTAGGATTCAATCTAAAGCATTCAAAACATTGTGCTGATGGATGGATTGAATAGTACGGGGGTTGTGAAGGTGTCTTAAGTAAAAAAAAAAACATTAAAAACATGTATTTAAAAAAAAAATGTGAAAAATTTAGAACTTTGACCCCCAATATCTCCGTAACTAAAAGGTTCCCAGGTATAGTCTAGAACAAAAAAATTATCGCAATGATGGGGAGAACAAGTGCCTTTCGGTTTCGTTAAGAGTCTGTTTACACCCTTTATATAGATATTATTGTTATTTATCTACTATAGAATTAATATAAATACGTTGAAATTAAGTGTTCGCACTAATTAACCTTTTTTTTTGTTTTGTTTTGCCGTGTATTCCGTTCCCACAGACAAACCGTGAAAACGGTTTTGTGTGGCATAGTTTATATGTATGTTTTTTTTTATAAACTTTCTTTTAATAAATAAATAATAAAAAAAGCGAAAGGCCACTCAGTCACTTATCACGAAATATCGAAAGTCGCTTGACGTATAAAGATGATATTTGGCAGGGAGGTAGTTTATAGTTACTAGACGTCCGCTAAGAATTTGCGATTTGATAAGAATTTGCTAAGAACGCCGATTTTGCGACAGGGCCGGATTTTGGAGGTCTAGGGGCTCTCGCAAGTTTGTATGAAAGTCCTTCATTTTTTATGCTACAAACTTGAAATTTGGCAAGGAGGTAGCCACGCGGACGAAGTCGGGGGCAAACGCTAGTTCCTAATAAATTTAATTTGTTTTTTTACCAAGAATTTTTGGGATTTGCCTGGAGTCTGGTCTTGACTCGATTGAGGGCCTCCTAGTGCATGAGACTTAAACCATAACTGGCGAAATGTGAACGTAGGTACTATAGGGTACACATCTGCCTAGCCCTTCTGAGATTACGGGCGTGAAGTTCTGTATGTAAGATTATATTTTTAAGGGCTAATAGCAACATCATCCGCAGCCAAATAAACGCACGAAAGGAGCTAGGCAGATCCTAGCCTTTTCCCAACTATATTGGGGTCGGCTTCCAGTCTAACCGGATGCAGCTGAATAGCAGTATTTTACATGGAGCGACTGCCTATCTGACCTAATATTGACAGTTGTAAACTAGAGGAATAACGTCAAAGTATGTGCCTTAAATCTATGCCTACCTTTATTTAAAGAACACCTCTTTCGTCGTTATGTATTAACAGTGACATCTATGTTTTCTGCATGGAACTACTAAGTGGCGTGAGTTTGTGTTGCTAGCGTAACATTGTGGGAGAGCAGGTTGATAACTGTATATCGCAGAAGACAGATGGCGCTGATTGTCCTGTCCTGATTGCATGGTTGCTTAGAAATTAATGATGGTGCTGACAGAAATAATAGTGAGAATGTTACCTATGGTTTTATGTTATATCAGAGGCGTAGTTAATAAGTAAAAACATCATTTACGAAAGCGAGAGGCACTTGTTTTTACCATCATTGCTATTTTTTTGCCTGGGCCATAACTGGGGGGTTATTATGGCGTCTTAAGCAGTTGCAATAGGGTATGTGACAGGAAGTCAAAATAGTTACTTTTTTATGAACTGTCAAAACGCAAAATGTGTACGTGATTTGTATGAAATAGCACGTTGTGACGTCATACTTATTTGGGATCAAATGTAATACTTATTATCAGTATTTAATTTTTGCACGGTGATGGTAGTTTTTAAGATGAGTGGCCTTATTTCTACGTATTTTTATATTTTATTTTTGACCTTGTCAACTGGCCTATTCCAGTGTGTTGGTTGACTTGATAAGTTGTTGGCTTCGTTGTATCCAAATAGTGAAAAGTTTCTGTGGGGGGGGGGGGGGGGTGCTCAGAATGATGTATTGAATACGTGGTATCCGTTTCGCGTCGGTGTTCCAACCCGTATACTTTCCTAATAGTGATGATTTTTTTTACCTTTTTGAGCAGTTTCGAGTAGATTTGAGATCCAGAGTTGATTATCTTGTTCAGGGGTGATGAACGGATTGAGAGTCTTTTATTAGTAGAATACTTGCTTTTTTTTTCGGATGGGACATCATCAAATGATTTCTCCCGCTCTGGGTGGAGCGGAACGGAGTGTCAGACTTCTACTAACTAACAACAACAACATACATTTATTATAAGGCTACATTGGCCCATAGATATTTACCTTACAGACTAACATAAATAATGATGATATAATACAAATTTTATTAGTAAATAAAACCTTAAAACTATGTTAGTAACACTTCACTTGTGCACTATGTCACTGCGCGTTCATGTGGCACTTGCCCGTGGAAGCGACAGAACACCACTCCCTGCGGACAAAAGTCCTCCTCAAAAACGAGGTGCAGATAGCATGTTGGTAAAACCCATCCATGTTCCTTCCTTGCCCTTTATGTTCCAGGGCCGCGGTATCTCTTTTGAACAGTCCCGCAGCCCAGTAGAATACATGCTGAACCGGAATTGTCTGCCAAACGGTTATTCTCTGAAAATAATGACTCGCAGGCATAACATAACACAACATCACGAGGTGAGAGGTGTACCTCATTAGTACACCCACATTGCGCCAATTATGTTTAAATCCCATGTAATAGGGCGCGAGCCTAATGCTATCAACCGGGCACGTCGACGACTAGCAGGTTCTATGGTTCAAATTGGTGGAGTGCTCAAAATATTGAGCCAATAGCCATTTAAGGCACGCGTGCCATCGGCGCGTTCTTGTTCCACACACGCTTCAAAGAGATGTCAGCAAACAGGGAGGGGCCCGCAAGCGCCGATGCCTGCCAGGGCTGCGGGACTTTTCGAAAGAGATACCGCGGCCCTGGAACACAAAGGGCAAGGAAAGAACATAGATGGGTTTTAGTCAGTATAAGTCTGACACTCCCTTCCGCTCTGCCCAGAGCGGGAGAAGTAATTTGATGATTCACCATCAGAAAAAAAAAGGCACGCGTGCCAATGGTTTGCCCTCCCTGAGCTAGTTAATAGAAAAGTCAATGACGTGTGTCATGAATAAACATAAATTATTGTACAAGTCACTGTAAATCCAATTAGAAAATGGTGTAAACACAAGTTGTTATGCCGACGTCTTTCTAAAGGGTGTAAAAAGACTCTTAACGAAGCCGAAAGCCACTTGTTCTCCCCGTCATTGCGATCATTTTTTTGTTCTAGACCATGAACCTTCTGGTTACGGAGATATTGGGGGTCAAACTTCCAACATTTTCACAAGATTTCTTAATACATGTTTTGATTGTATTTTTTTTACTTAAGACACCTTCATGACCCCCTTAATATTCAATCCATCCATCAGCACAATGTTTTGAATGCGTTACATTGAGTCCTACCGTAAAACGTGATTTTCCACCCCAAAAAAAGTCGTTTCCCAGCAATCATTATTGCGTAAAGTTACTTAGTTTGATGTACATAATGCTTGGTTAACGGTTTCGTGAAGAGTCTGTTTACACCCTGTATAGTTTCTATCTATAACTAATTGAATTCATTTTCCATTTCATGTCAATCAGAAACACTGGATTTCCGAGAAAATGCGTCATTATAGACTCATTACATTTTTTATTTATGTTTTGGATGGAAAACTAATTGTTTTGTTTTATAAAAATCCCCGGGCCGGTTTAGATGACTAGAATGAATTAGTTATTTGATACATAGATAGAATTTTATGTTGTCTTCTACGGGTATGTCTACTTATTTCACACTAGCTTTTGCCCGCGGCTTCGCTTCATTTAGAATTTGACAATGGTGCCGATTCCCTTGTTTAAAAACTAAACCAAATTTAAGTTCAGTGCATCTTTTTCGTTCTATTTCATTAAGAAAAGGATAGAAGATAAATTTTAGTTTAGTCTTGTCAAATTAACCAGCGCCTGACACAAGTTTAGACGTGATTAAAAAGTTGACTACTAAAATTACATCAAATTACGTCAGGTGCTGACTAATTTGACAGGACTAAACTAATATTTATCTTCTGTCCTTTTCATAATGAAATAGAAAGAAATAGATGCACTCAACTTAAATTTAGTTTAGTTTGTGAACAAGGGAATCGGCACCAATTTCACTCTTAACACACTTCAGTTCCTATATTACTTAACTAGCTGATGCCCGCGGCTTCGCCTGTGTGGATGTCGGTTATCGCGACCAAAAGTAATCATGATGATCCCATTTTCTCAACTCATGGGAACCTAGTTTGCCCATTTTCAAAGTATTAAAATGGATATAGTATATTATCCTTAAGAGATACACATAAGCTATCGCGGATTTTTCTGTAGACCTATATAATATATACAATTCTACCATTCATCATTTTGTTATCTCTTAAAGGGCAGCGTTTTCGTTGAAACCTCCCCCAGACGGCTTATTTTTTTCCAACACCTCCAACAAATATCATTATTTTTTAGTCAATCTGTACAAAAACTTGACAAATTATATACAAAAAAAATCCTCGAGAACCACTCACTCACACTATTTAAGAAAACAACATGAAAATCAGTGCAGTAATTTTTGAGTTTATCGCGAACAGACAGATAGACGCGGCGGAGAACATTGTGTTATAATATGTAGTGATGTTGGGTTCGGCTTCCAGTACAACCGGATGCAGCTGAATACCAGTATTTTACATGGAACGACTGTCTATCTGCCCTCCACAACCCAGTTAGTTCTGGGTAATACAATACCCCTTGGTAGAAATACAGTCTCCAGATCTTCAATTTTTATACGTCAACAGAGAGTGCTCATCAGGCAGAACAACTTTAGCTAAGACTTCATTCCTATATATATTATAGTGTAGCTGGGCTCTTGGAGCTCTACAACAGGTGTTCCACATCTTCAATTTTTATACGTCAACAGAGAGTGCTTATCAGTCTGAACAAATCTTGCTAAGACGTCATTCCTATATATGTTATAGTGTGACTGGGCTCTTGGAGTTCCACATCAGCTGTTCCAGATCTTCAAATTTATTCTCTTAGCAGAAAATTCTCATTACGTGGAACAATTTTTGCTATGGTACCATTTTTGTATCTCTTATAGTTTAGCTGGTCTGTTGCGGTTCTGCATCAGGTGTTCAAGTTTCCAAGATAAATTATACCCTATAAATTGCCCAGACTTAATACCTATACAACCAAAAAAAATCATTTAAATCCGTTGAGTAGTTCCGAAGATTAGCGTGTACAGACAAACAGACAAACCGACAGACTTTTTTTTTGGATTCGTGCTCTATTACTGTTTCTAAACCCCCCACAATTGTTTTTTTAAATATATTCAATGTACAGACACAGTTCTTTTACTGTCTTATTATATGTATATAGATATATAGATAATATTATTAAACCCGGCAATAATATCGCGGGTACTTGAGGCCCCGGGTTCCTTAAATTGACATTATTGACAATGACATAACAGTGACACTGACAGTTCGAACAAGGTTTAACTGGGGCGCGCCACTGCTTATTACCCAGTACTTATTGGGTTGTGGAGGACAGATAGGCAGTCACTCCATGTAAATCTGGTATTCAGCTGCATCCAGGAGGAACGACAGGAACAGCAGTGGCCAATCTAGAAATCTTAACTGTTTGCGGGCCCAAGTAGGCCGCTTCAGAAATAATCTGCTCAAATGGGGTATCACCGACCCGTCCCAAAGACAATGTCAGTGTTGAGCCCCTCTGCAGGATATGCCCCACCTCCTTTCTTGCCCATCCTGCACAGCCACCTGCACCTTCCAGGATATAAATGAAGCTGATGACAGAGCTGTGCAGGTGGCAATATACTGGTCGGGTATTATTTGAGTCTATCGACACGTAAAGAAGAAGAACCTGCATCCAGTTAGACTAGAATCCCAGCATAGTTGGGAAAAAGCAAGGCATACGATGACCCGCCGCGGGAGACGCCCTGGGTGTCGGGAGTCACGTGGTGACTTCCGGCCACCGTAGACGCGGACCTGTGGACGGTGAGTAATGGGCTAGCTCGCCATCCGTCCATCTTTTGACGACAGGCCGTGTAGACGGCGCGTTCGTGTTCCACGCGCGCCTCATAGAGATGTCAGCAAACAGGGAGGGGCCCGCAAGGGCCGATGCCTGCCAGGGCTGCGGGACTGTTCGAAAGAGATACCGCGGCCCTGGAACACAAAGGGCAAGGAAGTAACATGGATGGGTTTTAGTCAGTACAAGTCTGACAATCCCTTCCGCTCTGCCCAGAGCGGGAGAAGTCATTTGATGATTTCCCATCCGAAAAAAAGAAACAAAGGCATAAGATAACACGCTTACAAGTATAAACACTCTACTTTAATCTAGGTATTACATAACATAACACAATATTTTACTCCCTATGTAAACACATCAAAACCACAACATAAACTAAAATCATTATATGTATAATTATATCTTCTAAAAATACCACTACGCACTACTTATAACAAAAATAATAAATTAATATTACTACAAAAATATTAAATGGCTCTTATCAAAATATTATATCAATAACTTAATTAGACTAATGATCGCCCCCGGCTACGCTTGTCTTTTACAGTGTTTTGATATAAAAATCAAGTTCATATAACTATTACAGATGCTATGAGATAAGCAGGCTGTCATTTCCTCCGCATTGTAGATTTGGTTAGATTCCTGTTTTAAATGCATTTTTAAAGTCAAGATCAAACGCAATGACTTCCTGGAAACAGGCTGAATTTTGTACTGTTTGAATATATACATAAATTCGCGACTTTTTCCTATAAAGGGTGTAAAAAGACTCTTAACGAAGTTGTTCTAGACCATACCTGAACCTTCTAGTTACGGAGATATCGGGGGTCAAAGTTTCAACATTTTCACGTTTTTTTTTTAATACATGTTTTTATGTATTTTTTTTTACTAAAGACACCTCCTTCTGCCCATCCATCGGCACAATGTTTTGAATGCGTTACATTGAGTCCTACCGTAAAACGTGATTTTTCAGCTAAAAAAAAAGTCGTTTCCCAGCACTAATTTTTGCGTAAAGTTACTTAGTTTGATGTACATAATGCTTGGTTGACGGCTTCGTGAAGAGTCCATTTACTTCCTGTAGGTAGAAACTTCAGAACACTATCTGCTACGATCCTTTACTTACTCATTTTACTTCGCCAACGGTCATGCATCTGGTCATACAGACACACGCCGGTTGAGAGTACTACAACTGATACTGTTAGTCTGCGTCATCTCACTACCGGGCAAATGCCTCACCTCATGACTTCCAGTTGTTTCGATCCAGGGCTAATGTGGACCACTGGTCATATCATCATCATCATCTGCCTAGCCTTTTCCCAACTATGTTGCTGGGGTCGGCTTCCAGTATAACCGGATGCAGCTGAATACCAGTATTTTACATGGAACGACTACCTATCTGACCTCCACAACCTAGTTAGTACTGTGTAATACAATACCCCTTGGTAAGACTGGCTGTCAGACTTTTTTGGGCCACTGACTACCTAACGACTGTCAAAGATTTTTAAATGACAGCCGGGACCACCGGCTTAACGTGCTTTCCGAGGCACGGAGGAAACTCGGTATATAATGGGTGTTCACCCATCCACAGACCAACTTAGGCAAGTACGGCTTAACCTAAAGATCGACGCGAGCGGCTGTTATTATTTAGCCACGAACTCCTCACTGGTCACTATGCACCGAGTATTTTCTACTATACTAATATTAATCAGTCCATAATGCCCCCACTGCTGGGAAACAAACCACCTCTTTATGAATGCGGGTTGGAGGATATCATAATATACATCTTCAAATTTTAGTTCTTGGTCATTGGTTTTCTCACGATGTTTTCTTTTACCGTTTTGTGAGCAATGGTGATTAAAATGAACTCATTTTTTACTGTAAGTGCGTCTCCCGTGGTTCGCAGGATCCGCGGTAGACGCCGGGCGTCGGGGGCCACGTGATGGCTTCCGGCCACCGTAGACGCGGACCTGTGGCGGTGAGTAATAGGCTAGCCGTCCGTCCATCTTATGACGACAGCCCGTGTTGACGGCGCTTTCGTGTTCCGCGCGCGCCTCATAGAGATGTCAGCAAACAGGGAGGGGCCCGCAAGGGCTGATGCCTGCCGGGGCTGCGGGACGGTTCGAAAGAGATACCGCGGCCCTGGAACACAAAGGTCAAGGAAGGAACATGGATAGGTTTTAGTCATTACAAGTCTGACACTCCCTTCAGCTCCGCCAATTGATCATTTCCCATTCAAAAAAAAAAGGGATATCATCTACAAATTTTAGTTCTTGGTCGTACCGGTTTTCTCACGATGTTTTCTTTGAACGTTTCGTGAGCAGTGATGAAAATGAACGCATTTTCAAGCGTGCTGCGATTCTCATATAGATAAGCTTGCACTTATCCCAATTCATATGCGGTCGGCGCTGCATGGCGTCTTCTTCCATACCTCTCTATTACTGGTCATCTCATCAGACACCTCCTTTCGCGCCAACATCCTTCACACAGTCCATCCATCGTTTCTTTGGCCTTCCTCTACTCTTATACCCATCCACATTCATACTCAAAACTTTCCTCATGACAATTTGCTCACAACACGTATTGTTCTACTATCGAGAGAAGTCCAGGGTATGTCTACTGTACTGAAATATTGCTACAGAGCCATTTATTTGATAGATCCCCACTGCAACTATATATTGCTTTGTAGCCGACTGGCAAAAAACGGAACCCTTATAGATTCGTAATGTCTGTCTTTCCGTATGTCACAGCCAGTTTATTCTGAAACTATTACGACTACACAGTTGAAACTTGGTAGGTAGATGTATTCTGTGTGAACCGCTTTACAATTTTCATACAAAAATATAAGATTAAGGCTAGGCTAAGGCTTCCCATACATGAAACTGAAACTAAAAAAAATTGTTTGAAAGATTGACACGTCCAAAGTGGTAAAATTTTTCCTTCCCTCTCTAACTTTTAAAGTAAGAGGATGAAAATTCTGAAAAAATGTAGGATTGTAGAACGTAAAAAAAAACTTTCAACGAAAATTTGTTTTATGTTTAGTTTTTGAGATATGGGACTTTTTCATCAAACCGCAGCAGTCAGTTTGTTTTTCATTAACATACTATGACAAATTAAATTTTGCTGTTGAATGTAATACAATACAGCATATGAATGAGAGCAGCGGTTGCCCAGCGGTAGCGACCCCGACTTACGAACAGTAAGTCGTGGGTTCGAACCCAGGCAGTCGCATTACTTTGTGTAATTTATTTTTCATCACCACTGCTCTTAAAAACGGTGAAGGAAAACATCGTGAGGAAACCGGCATGTCCTAGAACCAAAAATTCGAAGCCATGTGACTTCTACCAATCCGCACTGGGCCCGCGTGGTGGTTTATAGCCCAATCCCTCTCATAGAGAGAGAAGGCCTGTGTCCCAGCAGTTGGACCATTATAGGCTGATGATGATGATATGAATGAGCCTTCAAAATATTTATATTAATTATTGTTTGGTGCTACGGAACCCTGTGTGCGTGAGAGTACGACTCGCAATTGGCCGGTTTTATTTCATGTAAAAATCGAGAACTCGTTATCGGTTAGATATCAAATTTTATTTATAGTATAATAGTTCGTTTATTCATTTTTCTACACATCTTTATATATATAATTCTACTGTGCGTATGTATGTCACTGAACTCCTCCTAAACGGCTGGACCGATTTGAATGATTTTTTTTGTATGACTTTGGGTGGCACCCTGGTTGGTTTAGATTCACAAATCAGCCCGACAGATGGCGCTGCTGTCGTTATCTAGGTTTGACGCAGACGAAGTTGCGAGGGACAGCTAGTTTTTTTATATTTTAGATTCGAAAGACACGGCACTATTTGCTATCATAAGAACGTTATTGACGTTTTCCTCGGGAATCGTACTTTTTGTCTTTGGATTGAAGGTACCCTATGTCTGTTTTGACAACGTATCTACATGCAAAAATTCAGGATGATCGGTTCAGTGGTTTAGGCGTGAAAAGGTAACAAACAAACTTACATTCGCATTTATGATAGTTTATTGCAAGAATAAGGAAGTAAGGATTGTAAATCCGTGATGATTTATCTAAAAAGAAGACACTTGGTAAGCGCACAAGAAAATAATTGTAGTATCCTCGTTATTGAATGAGATCCACAGCTGGGGAGAGATATGAAACTTCGAATGACGTTATTGCGACGCACGCTACTTCGAAAAACTTTACGAGTGGTACGCCATTTCGAAAACTCATTAAGTCGAAAACCGCTATATCGAATGACGTTGTTGCGAACACGCTGATTCAAAAAACTGTTAGAATGGGACGCTAGTAAGAAAGTCTTGGTATGGAAATCCACTGTTGCGAATAGCGTATTCCAATCTGAATTTGTCTAGGAATTGAACTCGTGACCCAGTGATTACCAAGAACTAGCTACGATTATGAAACTGACTCTGAGTTAATTGTCTATAAATAAGTTTAAATGATTAATATTAGTACTCATTATGATTCAGTATCATCATCATCTGCTTAGCCTTTTCCCAACTATGTTGGGGTCCGCTTCCAGTCTAACCGGATGCAGCTGAATGCCGAATGTATTACACTGAGCGACTGCCTATTTGACTTCCACAACCCAGTTCATCATCTGCCTAGCCTTTTCCTAACTTTGTTGGGGTCGGCTTCCAGTCTTACCGGATGCAGCTGAATACCAGTATTTTACATGGAGCGACTGCCTATCTGACCTCCACAACCCAGTTACTACTTGGAAATACGATACCCCTTGGTAAGACTGGTTGTCAGACTTGGGCCACTGACTACTTTAACGACTGTCAAAGATCTTCAAATGACAGCCGGGACCAACGTCTTAACGTGCTTTCCGAGGCACGGAGGAAACTCGGTATGTAATGGGTGGTCACCCATCCACAGACCAACCTAGGCAAGCACGGCTTAACCTAAATATCGACCCGAGCGGCTGTTATTGTTTAGCCACGAGCTCCTCTTCCACAACCCAGTAACTGGGTAATACAAAGCTAATACTAATACAAATACTGCAGTACCTTTTTTATAATGCAATCACAACAATAAATTTAAAATTAATGAGGGTTGACTTGAATTTATTTTTAATTTCTTATACTTTTGTTAAACTACCCCCCAAGTCTATTAGTGATGATAATGATTAACTTATTAAAACGGGAAGCATGCTAGGGATACATAGTTAAATCATAATAAGTACTAATATTAATCATTTAGACATATAGACAACTAGGTCAGTATCAGTTTTATTATCGTAGCTAGTTCTTGGTAATCACTGGGTCGCGAGTTCGATTCCGACACAAATTCAGATTGGAATACGCTATTCACAACAGTGGATTTCGATACCAAGATTTTCGTACTAGCGTACCATTCTAACAGTTTTTTGAAACAGCGTGTTCGCAACAACGTCATTCGATATAGCGGTTTTCGACTTAGTGAGTTTTCGAAATGACGTACCACTCGTAAAATTTTTCGATAGCGTGCATCGCAATAACGTCATTCGAAGTTTCATATCACTCCCCCACAGCTGATATCGCAAGTTAAATCTAAACACCAACTTAAAAATGTTCTTCAAAAACACTACCTCCCATAGCACTCAAAATGCACAATGTGCACAATGAGAGGTAGTTTACAGAAAGAAAGACATTTTACACCTTTGGAAAATTGGTATCTTGAATTCGTATTGGTTCTCTCTGTAAACTCAATTCCCTTATTTTATACGTTACTTTATAATAAAAATCGAAATTCGAAATTTTCTTTTTTTTATTATTTATATAATTATTCTTGTGAAACGAGAAAAACTGCTGACAAACTTTTTTGCAGTTTGGCAGACTTTTTATATGTTTTTTGATATAGAGATTTTGAATAAATAAATAAAAAAAATAAACAAAAAGACTTCAAAAACAAATGAGTTCGCTTTCAAATTGTGTGCGCTCATTGAGTGATATTCCAAGTAAACTTTACAGTATATAACAAACTGGTCGACTAGAAGAACGGAATTAGCCTAGAATTACCTTCACACCTTTTCCCATGGCGGTAGGCAGAAAATACAGAACCGCTTTTGTTTTTTTTTTTTGAATGGCATCTCGCAGTTCAACCTAGAGAGGTTGTCGTCTGCTGAACTGGACTATCCAACAACAAACTAAACGACTACACGCTAAGGGCACCCCCTGTGCTGCGGGACTGTTCGAAAGAGATACCGCGGCCCTGGAACACAAAGGGCAAGGATGGAACATGGATGGGTTTTAGTCAGTACAAGTCTCACATTCCCTTACGCTCTGCCCAGAGCGGGGAGAAGTCATTTGATGATTTCCCATCCGAAAAAAAAAGGGCATTCCCTGTGGGGTACGAGCCTCGGCTTAGGGCGTCGCTCGAGGAGGAGAGCAAGGGGACAGGCTGGATCTAAGTAAGAAGTCTGTGAGGTTGAAATGGGACTAGGTGGGTCACATTTCCGGGATGGGTCAGGACAGGTGGGCCAGAATTCTCACACAGTGGGTGCTTGAACACGGTTGTCGTCACTGAGGCAGGCCCAAGAAACGCTGGCATGACGATTTGGACTCGTTCCTGACTGATTGGCCAGAGGAGGCAAAACACCAGAAGAGTTGGAAAGGAATATGACAATCAATGACAATGGAATTAGACATCAGCAAGTACAAATAAATAGTGTCAATTCAATGGGTTTAAAAGTAAGTATGGGTGTACCGCAAGGTTCGATATTAGGTCCTTTCCTCTTTTTATTCTATATAAATGATCTACCCCATTTATTTAAAAACCAACCACATATGGTGTTGTTTGCTGACGATACCTCTTTAATATTTAAAATAACAGACGTGCCACAAATCTTGACGACGTAAATAACGCCCTACTGCAGGTCCATAATTGGTTCACCGCGAATAATTTAGTATTAAATGGAAAAAAAACCAAGTGCATCAGATTTGCCTTACCGAATGTCAAAAGTAGTGATAGTGACATAGTATTGAATCAAGAGAAACTAGAATTCGTCGAAAGAACTGTTTTCCTGGGGATCACGCTCGACTCAAGGTTACAATGGGGTCCGCAAATAACATCTCTTGCAGGACGGCTGAGTTCAGCAGCTTATGCTGTTAGAAAAATCCGTCAATTTACTGATGTAGATACCGCCAGGCTAGTCTATTTTAGTTATTTTCATAGTATTATGTCATACGGTATTTTACTATGGGGACGGGCTGCAGACATCGAGTCTATATTTATTCTGCAGAAAAGAGCTATCAGAGCCTTATATGATCTACGTAGGCGTGATTCTCTAAGAGAACTGTTTAAGGAAATTAACATCATGACGGTACCTTGCCAATACATTTATGAAAACATCATGTACGTTAGGAAAAATCTGCATTTATTTAATAAAAGAGGTGACAGACACCACTACAATACTAGAAACAGGGACCAACTTGTACAGCCAGGTTTCAGGCTAGCTAAAGTAGACTTATCTTTCATGGGGTACTGATTAAATGGTTACAATAAAATACCTCCACATTCTAGAACTAAATGAAACGAAATTTAAATCTTGTATAAAACGCACACTATGTAGGCGAGCATATTTTAAGTTGGGGGATTACATTGATGATAAAAATGCTTGGCTCAATGCTGGTCCTGCTCCACAACCATAGGGGCAAACTAATTGATTACTACGTGAAGTTATTGTAGAAGCTGCAGAAGATTGTAATAATATCTTTGCATTGTATAGATTCAATCTTTTAGTATTATATAATTGCATAGCACATGTGTGAGTACTATGTACTGTAAAGCTACCATTTACATTTAGTTATCTTTTATTGACTTGAATTTACCCTGGTGGCTGAGAGAATGTCATGCTCACTCAAATGTCTCGCTGATGGTGGCGGGTGTGTCGGGCCATTTAGCTCCCTTCAATATGGTTGAGCTGAATGGGGCTGATCCATGGGTCATGTTCGTGGACGGGCGCTGTCAGTTGGGACTGGTCATCTCTAAGCTGCAACGGTTTATTGTAACTACGTACTTTGTTTTTAAATTGTTGATATAATCTTTTACTCTGGACGCTCTTAACGTGCACATATTTCTACATCGTTCTCACATATGTATAATCTCAACATGAATGATGTAACCAAGATTATGTAACATTTATATATTTGATTGAAAAGAGTGTCCATGGAGTTTCTTGCCCATTCTTCTCCATAGAGATCTACGCTTTGGAATGGGCAACTACAGTACTTTCACAAGTTATTTTGCCTTGTGTCTGTGACTGTAGCTTAGCCTTCTTTGTTTTTCTGACATTCTAAAGTGCCTGTAATGGTCTAATTGAAATAAATGCTTTTGAGTTTGAGTTTGAGTTTGAGAATAGGGTAGGCCTTTGTCTAGCAGTGGGACTGAACAGGCTGCTTAAAAAAAAAACTTATTACACAATGATTAGAAACATTGGCTTACTTTAAACAAACATTGGACTTAAACAGGATGCTCAACATCGATTCTATATTATAATTTCATATAAAATTATTAATTTGTGATATTCAAGATGTCGTTTCAGATAAAACTTTATGTGTTTATCAAATCATATTAGTTTTGATATACGGACCGACTGTGCGTCATAGTTTAATTTCAAAAACGTAGTTGAAAAATTTTCCTTAGATTTTCTACAAAACGTACACACGTCAAAAAAAGTTAGCGATAAGCACAAGCAGATATAATTTTTTAAATTGAACTTTATCAAGAAAAATTCTTTATGTGTGTTTTCTTTAAATAGAAATACCCTATTTAAAATTGAAAAATAAAGCTATTTTTTATAAAAAAAAAATTGAATAATTAATCAATTAAAGTAAAAATTTGATAGAAAGAAAAGACTGTTTAATCAATTTTAACCAACAATTTATTAATAAAAGGTTTATATTCAATATAATATAACTCCTCCCCTGGCTCGAAAACATGCGAAGATCCTCCTGGGCATGCTGAGAATCAAGTTATCCAGCATTTCTTGGGGTAACCTGTCCCATTCTTGAATAGCGGCTTCCCTGAGCTCTGGCACTGTTTGGGTATGTGGCTGTCGGTTCCAAACAGCTCGAGCTCTATTGGGTTTAAGTCAGGCGAGCCGGCAGGCCAGTCTAACCATGTGATGTCCTATTCTCGGAGAGCAGCATTGACTCGTTGAACTCGATGGGCAGGCGCATTATCATCGACCAGTACAAATTGGTGCTCATGGTTTACACGCAATTCCATTAATAGCAACTGCTCTATACATGTCTGCTGTCATGAAGCCTCGATACGGGATCAAAGGCGTTCTAGCTCCAATCATAATACCACCCCAAAAGGGCACAGATTTCCCGCCTTGCTGAACTGTTTCAGTGGCAGTTCTTTGCCTTTCACGGTCTCCTGGTCTTCTCCAGACATGGACACGTCGGTTAATACTTTCAAAATATGGTGTTCTAATCACATTTTACAGTTACACACACTTAAAATATCAGACATCATTATTTTTATGTAAGATAACAATCAACAATTTTGAAGTTTACCCGGAAAATCTATTAAAAGTATGCGCGAATGTATTTTTATTCTAGTTCTCACATCCTCTTAGTGGTAATGACTTAGTGACAAGCGATAGCGTATTGCTACCGCCTTTATTGAAGAATGAATTTACCCAGGGAAGCCTGTTAACACACACACTACAGTAAATATGTGCTCTAATGACAAAACTAACCTTCATTAGCAAACTGGTCACGCAAATGGACACGAAAAGATTATTCAAGATATAAAAGAACTTTTCACGAAGCGTTCAATCCGACCAAGCATTCTTATAAAACTAAGTAACTCTACGCAAAAAATATTGCTAGAAAATGACTTTATTAAATTTTATTTGCATTAACAGGGTGGCTGGTAAGCCACCCTGTTAATGCAAATAAAATTTAATATAAAAGTTCATTCAAATCGCTAATAACCACGCTCCGCTCATCACACAGCCCGCACCGCTTGGCTTCGCGGCGCTACATCCCCTATATAAACGTTACAGTAGGCTGCCACCGGACAGTATTGTCGCACCCTGTGTATACGTTGACGCCTTTAAAAAATAAAAAGAAAAAAAATTGTTGTGTCAGTTTCGAATTATTCACGTAAGTTGATATAATTTATTATATTTTAAGTGTAGAAATAAGTATATTTTAGTACTTGTAGAAAAAACTGTGTACCCGTTTTGGTATAGTTAAAATTTATTATGGAGAAAGAGTGCAGTAAAAAAAAAATAATTACGGTTGAATTTCGACCACTGGGCGACCCCCAGTTACTAGAAACAGTTTTTTAAATTATTGAATGCATTTCCGTGTTTGATTTTTAATTCTAGTTTTTTTTTTTGTTAATTCTAAATGAAAGGGCATTTGAAGGGATGGTTTTAGTTATTAAATCACAATTGGAGGGGTTAAAAAGTAGTGGCGTCATTCGTCAATATTTCTTTCCTATTCATTTATTGCATTTTGTAAGGTATGAATTTTAAATTATATCACACTGTATAGCAAAATTAAATATAGTTGGAGGGATTAAAATATAGTATCTAATTTTGCGAGTCAATAATGTCAGAAAGTTTAGAATAGAAAATACATCAAATTGAACCAATTTTAGTTATAAGTTTTTAAACTGACGTGGTCACTAACATTTCAAACGCGATATTTACTATGCTCACTATTTATTTTGAGTTCCCGATATTTTGACGCTGTTGCAAACACCATGATCACTGATAATCGGTTTTTAGTGTTAATGGTAGTAATTTTAATAGCTTGCAATGGAGGTAAGTGGTCAGAAAAATGGGGGAAAAAATAGTATTTGGAATAACTCATTAAAAAATACTTCTCTCTCATTTTCGGTAGTACTTGTAATGATTTTGTATAGTTGACGCTGATTCATTTTATATTTTCTAATTATTCCTTAAGCATTAAAAAGAAGTAGCACAAAACTGTTAAGAGGTATTGAGGGAGGCCTTTACCCAGCAGTGGGACAGTATGAGCTATCTATAATAATAAGTAGCTTTGGCCCTGTTTCCGATACTGATGGGCTACTATTTTTTTTTTCATTGTTTTTTTTTAATTTATCTTTTATTATTCAATACACACGGTTACAAATTTTACAAGACGTAATCATACCACACAAACCATCGTGGGTTAAACAGTGCTATGCTAGACACGGCAACTCGGTGCCATAACATTATTTATTATTAGCTACAATTTATAGAAATACTAGCTGTTGTCCGCGACTTCGTCCGCGTGGCTACCTCCCTGTCAAATTTCAAGTTTGTACCACAAAAAATGAAGAATATGTAAATGACTCAGGATTTTGCGACAGGGCCGGATTTAGGAGGCCTAAGGGCTCTCGCAAGTTTGTATGAGTCATTTACATATTCACGTCTAGCAGTTTTCGATATTTCGTGATGAGTGAGTGACTTTTCGCTTTTATATAGTTTTAGAAAGATAAAGAAAAGTATAAAAGTATAGAGTGTCATCACTACATAGTATAAAACAAAGTCGCTTCCCACTGTCTGTTTCTATGCATGCTTAAATCTTTAAAACTACGCAACGGATTTTGATGCGGGTTTTTTTAATAGATAGAGTGATTCAAGAGTAAGTTTTATATCTACATTGCACCCGTGCGAAGCCGGGGCGAGTCGCTAGTAAAGTATAAGTGTATTTTTAAAAAGGACAGTTACTGTACCACAATCTAGAACCATCTTGCATTGCAGATTTTTGGCGGTAAGTCATTCATAATAGAGGGTAGTATGCATTTCCCCGTCCTTGACATTGTTAGAGTTAGTCGTTACCGTCCGTCTGTCTGCCAGCGGGCTGTATCTCATGATCCGTAAAAGGTAGACAGTTGAAAACACATAATGTGTATTTCTGTTGCCGCTATAACAACAAATAAATTAACAATTTAAGGGGCTCCTCTACTACGATGGTACGGTAGTCCGATTCGCACTTGGCCGGTTTTTTTTATTGCAATTTAAAGGAATATTTTTAAAGATATACAAAATATGTATGGAAATACATATAAATGAAGTATAAATAACTGACTGAATCGTTGGTCGAGTGGTCGCAAGCGCGACTGCTGAGCATGAGATTCTGGGTTCGATTCCCAGGTCGGGTAAGTGCTATTGGGTTTTTTCTTTCAGGAATTTCTCAGTAGCTGCCACGGAGTCTGGAATTATGCCCGGTTGATGGCAATAGCTCGCCCCCTATTACATGGGACTTAAATATCTTGCTATCTTGTGTGGTTACTGATGGCGAAATGTGGGTGTACTATAAGGTACACTTCTACCTAACTAGTAGTTTCGGAGATTACATGCTAAATCCAAACTTACAAACTTTACTACTTCATCTAATACTTTAAACGAGCAATTCTTGTATATATACATATATAATCTGAATCTGGGAAACGGCTCCAACGATTTTCATGAAATTTAGTATGCAGGGGGTTTCGGGGGTGATAGATAGATCTAGCTAGGTTTCATTTTTGGAAGACGTCGTTTTATCCGTGAAAAAAAAAACCGAACAAAGCCGGGTCATCCAGGTACTAATATTTATTAGTGTAGATTATGGATTGGCTCATATTATTAAAACTAACTCGTTAGTTAGACTGCCTCGTTGGTCTATTGGTCGAAGGCGTAACTTCTGAGTATGAGGTACTGGGTTCGATTCCCGAGTGGGGCAAAGTGTTGTTGGGTTTTTCCAGCACTTATTTCTCAGTACCAGCCATGGAGTCTGGATCTGTACCTATTGATGGCAATAGGTTCGCCCTTATTACATGGGAATTTAACACAACTGGCGAAATGTGGGTGTACTATTTAGTACACCTCTGCCTAACCTTTCGGGGATTGTGGGTGTCTCTATTTTTCTTCTATTATAACCTCTTTTAAAGTTCCAAGAACTCGCTAGTTTCATTATAGATTCTTATGGGAAGATTCCACAAAACTTCTACTGGTTAGTTATTACATTTATGAAGTTAATTTTATTAAATAACTAGCGACCTACCCCGGCTTCGCACGGGTAAACTAGACCATGGCGGCTTGACTTTTTTCGACACTTCTAACAATTATCGTCATATTTCAACTAATTTACACAAAACTTGACAAATTATGTCCTTTAAGCCTTCTTCATAAATCACTCTATCTATTGGTGAAAACCGTATGAAAATCCGTTCAGTAGTTTTTGAGTTTATCGCGAACGAACAGACTGACGCGGCAATTAATATTTTCAAATTAGCTGTTTCTCGTGACGTTTTTTGGAATTATTATAAAAAAAAACAACACTTCCTTTCTTAAATCGTATTTTGTTACCAAATAACAACGGTTTTAATTTTTTTACACGGAGCCAAAATTGTATTTTTCTAAAATACACCTAAGTTACTCCTTATGACATCAGCTATCTGCCAGTAAAAGTCCCGTCAAAATCGGCCCGCCTTTTTGGAGATTACCCGGATCAAATAGACAGACAAAAATTGAAAAAAAAAATATATGAACCGACATATTTTCATTTGAATTCAGTAAAAAGCTGTTATTTTAATATCGCAAACAGACACTTCAATTTGATTTATTTCAGAGATGTATAGATCATCACCTGCCTAGCCTTTTCCCAACTATGGGATTGGGATCGGCTTCCAGTCTAACCAGATGCAGCTGAATACCAGTATTTTACATGGAGGACTGCCTATCTGACTTCCACAACCCAGTTAGTACTGGGTAATACGATACCCCTTGGTAAGACTGGTTGTCAGACTTTTTGGGCCACTGACTAACCTAACGATTGTCAAAGATTAACGTGCTTTCTGTGGCACGGAGGAAACGCCGTATGTAAGGGTGCTCACCCATCCACAGACCAACCTAGGCAAGCACGGCTTAACCTAAAGATCGACCCGAGCGGCTGTAATTATTTAGCTACGAGCTCCTCTTGTATAGATGAATAGATAAGGAAATTAAAAACATATATAAAGGGTGTAAACAGACTCTTAACGAAGCCGAAAAGCACTTGTTCTACCCGTCATTGCGATCATTTTTTTGTTCTAGACCATACCTGGGAACCTTCTAATTACGGAGATATTGAGGGTCAAAGTTCCAACTTTTTCACTTACAAGTTTTTTTTAAAATACATGTTTTTAATGTAAGATTTTTACTTTAAAGAGCTCCAGGACCCCCTAATTATTCAATCCATCTATCAGCACAATGTTTTGAGTGCGTTACATTGAGTCCTACTGTAAAACGTGATTTTTCAGCCCAAAAAAAAAAGTCGTTTCCCAGCACTAATTTTTGCGTAAAGTTACTTAGTTTGATGTACATAATGCTTGGTTGACGGCTTCGTGAAGAGTCTGTTTACACCCTGTACATATAACCTCCTGAGTAAAGATTACAGGCTAAGATTAACTTTTGTTTGAACCAAGTGACCCGTTTATATCTTTAAAACCATTAGTTAACATCCCTTTTAATTCATATTTGTAAGCATTTGGGTAGGTCATGAATGTTCAGCTTGGCCCTAAAAGAGTTTACTGAATAAATCTTTACTGGGCAGCTTATCCGGGGAAGAGCAGCCGTGTGTTCTGGTTTCATAGGTTTTTGTTTTTTTTTAAATTAAAACTTTGCCCCACACTAGGAACTTCTCCTGTATCGTGGGTGCGTTTACAAACATTTAAACTCACATACACAAACAGCCAGACCCGGAACAACTATCTGTAGGCCATACAAATATTCGAACCCGCGACACGCAGCGCAGCAGTCAATCGCTCAGCCACTGCGCCAACCGTGCCGTCGGATTATAAGTCATCGAGGACATTGTAGGTTATATCAAGGTTTCATATAAAGGGTGTAAAAAGAAGCTTAACGAAGCCGAAAGGCACTTGTTCTCCCCGTCATTGCGATAATTTTTTGTTCTAAACCATACCTGGGAACCTTCTAGTTATGGAGATATTGGGGGTCAAATTTTTCACAAGTTTTTTCTTAAATACATGTTTTTAATGTATTTTTTACCTAAGACACCTACACGCCCATTGTCCTATTCAATCCATCCATCAGCATAATGTTTTGAATGCGTTACATTGAGTCATATCGTAAAACGTGATTTTTCACCCCAAAAAAAAAGTCGTTTCCCAGCAATAATTTTTGCGTAGTTTCTTAGTTTGATGTACAGAATGCTTGGTTGACGGCTTCGTGAAGAGTCCGTTTACTCCCTGTAGGTAAACAACAAGTAAAAAACCAGCCAAGTGTGAGTCGATCTCTCGCATGAAGAGATCCGTACCATCACAGTAGGGGAGCCCCCTTAAATTTTTAATTTATTTTTACTATTAATTTGTTGTTAAAGTGGCAACAGAAACACATATTCCGTGAAAATTTCAACCTTCTGCCTATTAAGAATCATGAAATACAGTCCCCTGAGAGACAGACATACGGACGGACAGACAGCGGAGGCTTAGTAATACGGTCCCGTTGGTAACCCTTCGGATACGAAACCCTAAAAAACGAGTGTCATACTGAATTTTGACAGTCAATTATTTCGACACGGTTTCGCAAACAATAGTTCGACTACTGATTGCTTCGACAGAACACATATTCGACTAGCATTAGTCCGTTATAATATACTTCGACAACATACACCTTCGAAAAACACTACTTCGACAGAACCCTTCTTCTATATGCACTTGTTTGGTGGATCTCTATTTCGACGGAACATACCTTCGACATAATCATCATCATCATATCAGCCTGTTGCTGACCACTGCTGAACATAGGCCTCCCCAATCGATTTCCAACGTGTCCGGTCCAGTGCCACCTGCATCCAGCGACTCCCTGCAGTTTTGATAAGGTCGTCGGTCCATGTGGCAGGTGGCCGTCCAACGCTGCGCTTTCCAATGCGTGGTCTCCACTCCAGTATCTGTTGGCCCCATCGGCCGTCCGATCTTCGCGTTATGTGGCCTGCCCATTGCCACTTCAGCTTGCTAGCCCGCTGAGCTATGTGGTCGACCTTGGTTCGTCTACGGATTTCCTCATTTCTGATTCTATTACGTGGACAAACGCCGAGCATAGCCCTTTCCATGGCCCGCTGAGCGACTTTGAGCTTCTGCATCAGACCTATTGTGAGAGACCACGTTTCAGATCCGTAAGTCATCACTGGTATGGTAACACACATTGGTTTTATATCCTACTTTTGAGGCACTGAGGTATTTTGGACGAGAAGACATCGCGTAGTTTTCCGAACGCTGCCCAGCCGAGTTGGATTCGACGATTGACCTCTCTCTCGAAGTTGGAGCTACCTAACCGGAACGCCTGTCCTAGGTAGATAATTATATTCGTCGACAGCTTCGAGAGTAGTGTTCCCAACTGCGAGTACGGTGGGTGCAACATGGACATTAAACATGAGTTTCGTTTTATCCATGTTCATTTTAAGACCCACTTGCTGGGAGAAACTATTGAGGTCACCGAGCATTGGTCCTAGGTCTTCGAGTGACTCAGCCATGACTACAATATCGTTGGCAAATCGAAGGTGAGTGATGTATTTGCCGTTGATATTGATGCCAAGTCCTTTCCATTCCAGGAGTTTAAAAGCGTCCTCTAGAGTAGCCGTAAACAGTTTCGGAGATATGCTGTCTCCCCGTCTAACTCCTCGACATAGTACTGCTCAGAAATACAATAATAATTGGATTTTGCTTTATGGTTTTAGGTACAGAATAAAAAACATAACTAAATAATAGTCAATTATGTTTTTAATAGCCAGTAACCAATCTTTGTACATTTAATGATTTCTTCAGACAATTGAAATCGTAACAAACTATTAATAGACTTTCATGATTATTTATTAGACATGTGAGTAACGCATGTTAGTACGCTTAGGAACGAAACTTTATGTATTTCATTTTTCAGTAGGTAGCAATCTTTTTGCAGCCATTCGTTCTGTAATTGTTTTTTCTTGTTGATTTCTCAATTTTCAAAATTCTCTGTACTTTATTCTGTATGATTTTTACTTCTTTTTTCACTTCGGCCAAAGTTTTAAAAATATTATTTTTTTCGGGTTCCATACCCTACAACCGT
Source organism: Lycophotia porphyrea (assembly GCA_950005105.1). Lineage (NCBI taxonomy): Eukaryota > Metazoa > Arthropoda > Insecta > Lepidoptera > Noctuidae > Lycophotia > Lycophotia porphyrea. The sequence goes on along the minus strand of OX465410.1, from coordinate 4,256,852 downwards.
CGATGGTTCTAAATTCTGCGACGTTTTCGACGTCTTAACATAATAAGCAATAACAATAACGAAATCAAGAGTGCGTCCATTTTTGACAAACACACGTCTGCGTCTGTCGAGTACCACTTGAACAACTGGCGGAAGTGGCAGCCACTGAGGCCGTATCCAGCCACCAGTGGCTGCCACTGGTGGCGGCGTGTAGTGGTCTGACTGAACAACTGGTGGTTGCGTTTAGTAGCAGCGACTGGTGGCCATAATGTCGAGGGCTCTATTGGTTTTCAAAATTGGGACCGTGTCGAAATAATTGACTGTCAAAATTCAGTATGACACTCCTAAAAAACTGAGAAGGAAACATAATATGCTCGGTTTTCTTTCTGAACTTAAACATATTAACACATCTGCCCAGCCGTTCTGGAAATATCGGGCGTGAAGTAATGTTATTAATGGGTGATAATTTTGATTTAGTTTAGACTTAAAAATATCACACAACATATAAAAAGAGAAAAATCAACCTCCATTTTTGAAATCGCTTGCAAAGTACAGTCTCCTCCAATGATTACTGTTTACACTGCCCACTACAAAGTCGATGTATCAACATCTGTCAGCCACTGTACCGATTTTATTTATATACCACCTTTAGAAGTTAGCCTTTTGCTATTTATAAACGCGATATTTTTATTTGTTTTTTATTAGAAGTGTCAAAAGAAATGTTAGGTGTTCCTAGTTATTTTTTTAAATAGGAAAGTTAAATGTTTTTTTTTTTAAGATGAAATTTATTTGCTAGATGTAGTACATTGTACATGGTCGAGTTTTATTACAGTTGCTCACACAATTCGCTAAAACTAACATGTAAAATTAATACAATCACATCACACATCACATCATCAGTCTATAGTATTCCCACTGCTGGGACACAGGCCTCCTCCCTATGAGAGGGAATGGGCTATAATCTACCACGTGGGCCCAGTGCGGATTGGTAGATGTCGCATGTCTTTGAATTTTTGATTCTAGGACATGCCGGTTTCCTCACGATGTTTTCCTTTACCGTTTTTGAGAGCAGTGGTAATTAAGTAAATTACACAAAGTAATGCGCCTGCCTGGGTTGGTTAAATTAATACAATAAGTAAATTTAATATAATTGATATATATATATATAATATCCTATAATAATAAGGATGTCATTATAAGAATGTCAGTAACTTTTCAATGAATTAATAATAGGAAAATGTCAACGGGAATCTTTAGGGTTAGGATACTCATTCACAGATTAAAATGATTTTTCTATAAGCCGTCTGAATAATGCCGTTTTAAATCGATCGATTGGCAGATCCCTAGATATAATTTTAGTAGTTTATTATATAAAAAGTTATCCAACAGCTTGGCACTTCGCTAAACGGTTGATAGACTCAACCGTGTGAAGAATCTCGGATGGATAAAGTCCACTCTTGGAGTTAGGTTCAGCCCCCTCTTTGGCATCGCCACAAAGATTGTCCTGGCGTTGCCCGAGTCTAGCGGATTCCTACTACCTTGCCAAGTGGACGGTCCAACTTGGACGGGTCAGCTGTGCTGTCTCCAGTTCCTGTTGGTACTTGCTGATTACTATGCCCAGCCCACGGTACAGCAAACTGCCCTGATTTCCTTGGTTTCCTTAGTTATTCGCCTTCACTTCTCCAGAAAGTAAAGATAGTAACTAACGTACACAAACTCCCTTGGGGGTAGTCAGAAACCATAGAGCGCCCCCTTGTGCGGTCCTTTTTTTCCGGATGGGAATTTTAAATCATCAAATGACCTCTCCCGCTCTGGGCAGAGCGGAAGGAAGTGTCAGACTTGTACTGACTAAAACCCATGTTCCTTCCTTGCCCTTTGTGTTCCAGGGCCGCGGTATCTCCTTAGAACAGTCCCGCAGCCCCGGCAGGCATAGGCCCTTATGGACTCCTCCTTGATTGCAGACATCTCTTTAAGGCGCGTGTGGAATACGAACATGCCGTCTACACGGCCTGTCGTCATAAGACGGACGGAGACGGCGAGCTAGCCCATTACTCACCGTCCACGCGCCTACGGTGGCCGGGAGGGCCCCCACGCCCGGGGCGTCCTCCGCGGTGGCTCGCGGTGGCTGGGACGTGAGATTCTCTGCCTTATACGGTCCTTACATGGCCGCTATACAACAGGGGGGCTCAAATGACCGCTTTAATAGAATCATATTATCCTAATATTATGAATTACGTTACAGTCCGTAATATGGTCACAAACTGACAATCACAATAGCTGCGTCTGTGACTATTTTAAGAATTTTAACGTGATTCACAATTATTATGGTCAATATTATCGCTGGCCCAGTCTGCGTAGGAGAAACCTCTCATGTTTGAAGATAAACATAAAGATCAATGATAAAGATCATTTTATTTGTGAAAACATGCGTATACATGCAAATTAAGCATTCAGGATGATACAATTTTAATATTTCGCACGTACATGTTTCACCCGAACACCAATGTGGCGTACAAATTTATAAAATAAAAAAAAACAAGATGAAAACTTCAATCCAAGTACATAATAGTCAGTAATAAACATTGATATGTCAGTAAAATAAATTAGTCACATAATGTCACAAAAACGTAAAATTAATAAATTCTTCAGAAAGGTCAGGTGCGTAGTACTCGCAACCGGCGTGCGTATATGACCAGATGTATGAACGTGGACGAGGCAAAGGGAGTATGTAAGGATCGTAGCAGGTGGCGTTATGTGGTTTCTGCCTACCCCCATGGGAAAAGGGCGTGAGTTTATGTATGTATGTATGTAAAATGACAAACTTAAAAGTTTGGCGAGCAAATTCTGTAAGAATAAAAGATATGTACGTTTTTGTGAACAATAAATAAAAATAAAATAAAACGTGTGGCACTCGGAGACTGCCGCGGTAAAGCTATTGCATAGCATTTTTTATCAACTTATGTAATTATAATTATTTATTCACTTTCGTAGTGTCAGATATTGACAAGCCTAGGTTATTATTTTTAATCTACTGCTGGACCTAAGGAATAATAACCTAGGCTTGTCAATATCTGACACTACGTGTTAGGCACTAGGTGTTAGGTTATTTTCGTTACGGAATTTCTGGATTCGGTCTCCACGCTCAAGGCCCGCGATAGAAGCTATGCAATAGCTTAAAAAAATAAAAACAAAAAGATGTCAAATAGCGTCATTCAAAAAGTTATTTTTATTATAATAACACTTTTCTGTTAATAAACCTCGAATCTTTTTTTTAAACATGAAAAACATTTTGATTCTCCATCTTTGATATAACGTAACCGCTGTCCAGTGTTCAGCTCTTGACTCCTTATTGAACCTACTAAGGGTATTAACGGCAAAGGCAATGTCACCCGAAAGTCTGACAACCAGTCTTGCCAAGGGGTATCGTATTACCCAGTACTAATAGGGTTGTGGAGGTCAGATAGGCAGTCGCTCCATGTAAAAACAGGTATTCAGTTGCATCTGGTTAGACTGTAAGCCGACCCTAACATAGGAAAAGGCTAGCCAGCTGAGGATGGTTATACACGCACTAAACATGTAACTTGTACTAAGTTCCAATAAGTTCCAATTTGTCCCTGCCATTCGCGTGGTAATATCGACGTATCTGCTAGGGCTTCATAAACGTCTGGCGAGCCGGATTACCGTATTACACAGTGTGGTTACCGTAACCTAACCGAATTCGATGGGTTTATAACTTGTTTACGTGTTTTATATAGGACAGGGGAAAAAATGGTGAGTAAGTAGGTGAGTTGGGTAGAATGTTTTTCTTCAAAAAAGAGGAGGTTCTCAATCCCGTTTTTTTATGTTTGTTACCTCGTAATTCCATGATTTCTTAACCTATTTAAAAAAATCTTCTTTCATGTGAAAGATTTCCCGAATGGTCCCATAGAAATTTCATCAAAATCCATTCAGTAATTTTGTGAGATGACGACAAAAAAATAATAGGTAAAATCAGAAGATGCCAACTCGCGCGCACTCGTGAGTTTCACACTCGCCAGTTGACCATTTATTTGATACTCACGTAAAGCGTTGTATTTATTAGGTATTTTAAGTAAACTGACATTAAACATCCCTTAACCCTCTTGTTACAGGTACCCCAACCTACCAACCTACGAAAAACATCTATAATCCATAGTCAGAATGGAGCACACGGAGTTTCGCGTGAAAGGTAAGGAATCATCATTCATCATCATTATCAGCTTATAATGTTCCCACTGCTGGGACACAGGCCTCATCTCTAAGAGAGGGAATGGGCTAAAATCCACCACGCAGGCCCAGTGCGGGTTGGTAGATGTCACATGTCTTCGAATTTTTGGTTCTAGGACATGCCGGTTTTCTCACGACGTTTTCCTTCACCGTTTTGAGAGCAGTGGTGATGAAATAAATTACACAAAGTAATTCGCCTGCCTGGGTTCGAACCCATGACTAAGAAATATTCTGTATTTAATCCCTTCTTGCTAGCTTTATTCGATGACAAATATTTATTAAACACGCTGTATAACATCATTCATGTTTAAGGCCTATTTCACATCATTACAGTATCTGAATATCCACTATCTACCAGATAATTTGGGAAATGGAAAAGTTACTTGTACTGTATGGTGTCGGACGTAAAGAATAGCACCATCCCGTATCTTCCCGTGGGTGTCGTAAGAGGCGACCAAGGGACTTACCAGAGAATGGGCAGCAGCGTTCTCTGTGCCTTTGTAACAACCGTACTGGGATCGCCAACCCACCTGCCAAGCTTGGCGATTATGGCAAAACCCCCTTTTGGGGGAGGCCTACGTCCAGCAGTGGACGTCTTTCCGCTGAAATGATGATGATGAAAAATTACTTATTCGGAACTTAAACAAAGTAGTGGCAAAGCATATCTAATAATAAAACCGTTAAAAAAATAGCAAAAAAACGCATTACAGGGACGTCATTTTGTTTTTCGTAATATTCACATCAAACCCTTTCATTTGATACCCATATCATGGGAATGCATAAAAAATAACTACTCCGCTATCTTTGGATTTAAAATGACGACACTTAGCTAACCATGCATTGTCATCCAAACTAAACATGTATGCAACATTTCAGCCCAATCGGAAAACAGGAAGTGGGTCAAATTTAATTTCTAAGATTTTATTACGTAGTTAGTTATAGATGAAGCTAACAAAAGCGTTTTAACGGTTAACTTGAAATACGAAGAAGTGATCAAGAGTGAAACCACGATTTCTGATAAAATGGTTTTTATCAACATACTGATATTGAGGAGCTCATGGCTAAGTAATAACACCCGTTCGGGTCGATCTTTAGGTTAAGCCGTGCTTGCTTAGGTTGGTCTGTGGACGGGTGACCACCCTTTACATACTGAGTTTCCTCCGTGCCTCGGAAAGCACGTTAAGCCGTTGGTCCCAGCTGTCATTTGTAGATCTTTGACAGTCGTTACAAGTAGTCAGTGGCCCATAATGTCTGACAACCAGTCTTACTAAGGGGTGTCGTATTACCCAGTACTAACTGGGTTGTTGGGGTCAGATAGGCCGTCGTTCCATGTAAAATACTGGTATTCAGCTGCATCCGGTTAGACTGGAAGCCGACCCCAACGTAATTGGGAAAAGGCTTGGCAGATGATGATGACTATACTGATATTGACACATATATATGATTGGCATATTCATAAACACTGCATACTCTGCTTAACTTTTATAAATGTTTTGACGTCTAAACGTTTCAACTTTGAAAAGTGTTACTGGATAAAACAGAGCGTAACAAGACTCTTTACGAAGCCGTCAACCAAGCATTCTGTACATCAAACTAAATAACTTTACGCAAAAATTAGTGCTGGGAAACGACTTTTTTTGTGGGGTGAAAAAACATGTTTTGTAGGACTCAATGTAATGCACTCAAAACATTGTGCTCATGGATGCATTGAATATTACGGGGAGGTCTTGAAAGTAAAAATCTTACATTAAAAACATTTATTTAAAAAAAAACTTGTGACAAAGTTGGAACTTTGACCCCCAATATCTCCGTAACTAGAAGGTTCCCAGGTATGGTCTAGAACAAAAAAATGATCGCAATGACGGGGAGAACCAGTGCCTTTCGGCTTTGTTAAGAGTCTTGCTACACCCTTTATGTTTGATTGTATGATCATTAAAATGTGCGGGTTTACATTTTAACGATCAAACAAACATTGTTACAGATCAAAAACTATCTAAGACAAATTAAAAGTATAATAATAACTTGTAATGTAACTCAATTACCTTAGCAATAACCCTATAAGATGACATTCAACAATTCCAATAGGCAATAATACCTATTTGATATTCAATAAGCGTACAAAATAAAATAATGCAATTATACCAGTAGTAGTTCTATAATAATTGTATCAATGATACTTCATAATTATTGTGATGTAATTGTAGGCTGAAATGTAGTTGGTTTGAAGGTTAATACTAAATAGGGACTAGTTATATGTGTGACTAGCTGGTGCCTGCGACCTTCGTTCGCGAGAAATGATTATTAAAATATCCCCATTTTTATAAGCACTTCCCTATTCCCCACGGAACCTTAATTATTTATCTAAAATAAAAGTTGTTATACAGGGTGTAAACAGACTCTTCACGAAGTCGTCAACTAAGCATTATGTACATCAAACTAAGTAAATTTACGCAAAAATTAGTGCAGGGAAACGACTTTTTTTTTTTGGGCTGGAATATCACGTTTTACCGTAGGACTCAATGTAACGCACTCAAAACATTATGCCGATGGATGAATTTAATAGTAAGGAGGTCCTGGAGGTGTTTAAAGTAAAAATCTTACATTATAAACATGTATTTAGAAAAAAACTTGTGAAAACGTTAGAACTTTGACCCCCAATATCTCAGTAACTAGGAGTTTCCCAGGTATGGTCTAGAACAAAAAAATGATCGCAATGACGGGGAGAACAAGTGCCTTCCGGCTTCGTTAAGAGTCTGTTTACACCCTTTATAAATAGATAAATAAAAATATGTAAATAATAAAAGTAGAGTAGCCTAAGTTACTCCTTGTTACATCATCTATCTGCCAGTGAAAGTCCCTACAAAATCGGGCAAGCCATTTCAGAGATTAGCCGGAACAAACAGACAGACAGACAGACAAAAATTGTAAATAATGTTGTTTTGGTATATGTACCGTGTATACATCCATATGCACTTATTAAAAAGTGGTTATTTTAATATAACAAACAGACTTTCCAATTTTATTTATTTGTATGTATGTATGGTATAGATTACAATGTTATTTCCATAACAGACAACGTTTAAACAGACTCTTCACGAAGCCGTCAACCAAACATTCTGAACATGAAACTAAGTAACTCTACGCAAAAACTATTGCTGAGAAACGACTTTTCTTTCTGGAGTGAAAAATTTACGTTTTACGGTAGGACTCAATGTAACGCACTTAACCCATTCACTGCCCAGTACTTCGCGAAAACTTCGTGAATTTCGTTCGCGTGCCCAGTACCCGACTAGCGAGTCCATAGCCGTAGTAGTCCATAACGAACAAATTATTGTTCGACTCATACGCTGGGTTCTGGGCACTGAATGGGTTAAAGCATTGTGATGATGGATGCATTGAATAGTACGGTTGTCGTGGATGTATTTGAAGAAAAGTTATAACATGAAAAAGTTTTGTTTAAAAACAACAGTTTGAAAAAATTGGAACTTTGACCCCTAATATCTCCGTAACTAGAAGGTTCCCAGGTATGGTCTACAGCAAAAACATGATCGGAATGATGGGGAGAACAAGTGCTTTTCGGTTTCGATAAGGGTATTTTTACATAAATTATAACTTCAGTGTAAAACTAAAGACACGAAAACCAAATTAAATATATACATGTTGAAAAGCACTTCGACACACACATACGTAAGCATAATTATGATTCTAGTTCCGTAATAAATACATTTATCGTTGGTAATATAAAAAAAATCGTCTGTGTCATACAAAAGTAGGTAAACATTAGTAAACAAAAGTGTCAACATGGTCAAAATCACTTAGAAATATGACAAATCTCGAAGTATTCTCATTTGAGCACCGATTTCAAGAGCTCCGATGCTTAAAGCACCAAATATATTCCCTTTGCTCAAAAGGGAATCTTTGTTGCTCTTGAAATCGGTGCTCAAATGGGAATACTCCCAAATTTCTATATAAGGTGACTGGTAATTAGTGACCGATAATTAAAAACGTTACTGTACTCATGATAACAAACAACTTTCCCAAAGAAACATTTTTTTAAATAGTCATTCACATTTCATAACAATAATCCAGCAGCCATAAGAAAATGTTTCGATTATTAATAAATTAAAAGTATTAAAATAAAGGGTGTAAACAGACTCTTAACGAAGCCGAAAGGTAATTGTTCTCCTCGTCATTGCGATAATTTTTTTGTTCTAGACCATACCTGGGAACCTTCTAGTTACGGAGATATTGGGGGTCAAAATTCCAACTTTTCCACAAGTTTTTTTTTTTAAATACATGTTATTAATGTATGATTTTTACTTTAAACACCTCCAGGACCCTCTTACTATTTAATCCATCCATCAGCACAATGTTTTGAGTGCGTTACATTGAGTCCTACAGCAAAACGGGATTTTTCAGCCCAAAAAAAAAAATCATTTCCCAGCACTAATTTTTGCATAAAGTTACTTAGTTTGATGTACATAATGCTTGGTTGACGGCTTCGTGAAGAGTCTGTTTACACCCTGTATAATGTTTCTTTGGAAAAGTTGTTTGTTATCATGAGTACAATTACTCGTATAAGTATCGGTCACTAATTACCAGTCACCCTGTATATAAGGGAGTTACGGAGATATTGGGGATTTGCACGACTTTTTTTAAAATGCAAGTTTCGAATGTTATAACTTTACCTTAAATACCTCCACGTACCCCGTACTATTCAATGCATTATTCATTAGCACAGTGTTTTGAGTGCGTTACACTGAGTCCTACCGTAAAACGTGAGTTTTCAACCCAAAAAAAAGTTGTTTCCCAGCAATAAATGCGTAGAGTTGCTTAGTTTGATATAAAGAATGCTTGGTAGACGACCTCGTGAAGACTCCGTTTACGCCCTGTATATAAAGTATATCCTTGAGAAACACTATAAAATATAATAATTGTACAACTCTATTCAATGAACATCTCGTACGTAAAACCCTTCATTCCTGACTGTATGAACACCCTCCCTTCCCCATCTCAATATACATATACTATTACACCAAATAACATAAAAATCACTGTTTCCAACACCCATTTGGATTTGCAAGTCCTGTTATTGAGTCGTTCGATCCGGTGTAAACCAGTTTATACTGGTTTATTCCGGTCGGTACTGGTTTATGTCAGTTAGTGTAAATCCCTTTTATGGGTGTCTCTTTATTGATTTCAGTTGATAGAAATAAAATAATGCAGATCGGGGATTGGTGAACGAATAGATTGTGCTGTGTTTTATTTGGTTTCTATTATTTATTCAGCGCTGGTTAGATACTATAGAACTTACTATATCAACTAGATTTATGGAGCAGGGGGTTACCATGACGTCTGAAGGTGGTTGCGTCAGGGTAGCCCGCGAAATTCAATTTTTCTTACGTTTTTTGCAATTTACTGATCACTACTGTTACTAGCGTGACTCATTTTTTATCAACATACAACCTGACAATGACGTGCAAATTGCAAAAAACGTAAGAAAATTTGAATTTCGCGGGCTACCCGTACGCTTCCACTTTAAGAGTCAACAAGTTCCGTTCCTTTAGCCATCACCTGACTCCGTGGCTGCTACTGAGAAATTCCTGATGGAACAACCCAATGGCACTTTGCCCGACCTAGGCATCGAACTCGGGACCGCATGCTCAGCAGTCCCGCTTGGGAGCACTCGACCAACGAGGCAGTCAATAAAATATTAATAAAAGATAAAATATTTAAAAATAATGATTTTAATGTTAAAATAATACCTAGGTATTGTTTAAAATACCTATTCTATTCTTTATATTATAAGAACAGACATTTCACCTCTGAAAATAATATATGAATATTTTGCTATTATGAAGATCTGAGAAATACTTCTATAAACCTGTGTACCAGTTATTCTCAGATTTCCCGTTAAAGACACCAAAAAAAAAAAACAAATCAATCACATTTGTGTCTTGTTTACAATTAAACTCCTTTGAGCGTATTGGATGGGCACAAGTGTCCGTTTGTGTTCCTTTCTATCAAAGAGTTCTTTGTGGACCGTTCGTACTCGTTGATCGGATTCTGTGAGGGAATGTAATGTTTCGGGTTTTTTATTTCAAGGTTTTAAATAAATTATATTGGATTTATTGCAGGTTATTCGAAGATTAATAAATACTTAATTGATAATTTCATGTTACCTATTTTTTAAATATAACAATAATTGAAAAAAAAATTGGTTGTCTGTAAAGTTGGTTTACGGACGATAGTTTAACGTGACAACGTCATAAAATCGAGTGGAAGAGAGATAGATGAGGCGCATGCGAACAATGAGCGTAACGGGACACTTTTTCGTGAATGCAGTCGGCGTTCATCGATTTATTAGACGTTGTCACGTCAAAAACCATTTTAAAAATCTTATCAATCATCATCGGCTTAGGCTTTTTAAAACGCTTTACCTGTAGGTAAAAAAAAAAAAAGTTAAATTTGACTCACTTTCCGGTTTCTAAAGTCTGACAACCAGTCTTACCATGGGGTATCGTATTACCCAGTATTAATTGGGTTGTGAAGGTCAGATAGGCAGTCGCTCCATGTAAAATACTGGTATTCAGCTGCATCCGGTTAGACTGGAAGCCGATCCCAACATAGTTCGGAAAAGGCTAGGCAGATGATGATGTATTGATGTAAAGATTAAAATGACACTATTTTTTTTCTGGCCAGCAAAAGAAATGGTAGACTACATAGCAGATTACCTGGAAAACATTCGAGACCGCCGCGTGTACCCCAGCGTGCAGCCAGGGTATCTGCACAAGCTGCTGCCCAAGGAGGCGCCGCAGACGCCTGAGCAGTGGGACGATATCTTTAAGGACGTAGACGAGCATATTATGCCTGGGGTAAGTTTTTATTCAAGTCAATAAAGCCTAGAAACGAACTGATGGTAAGGTAAAACCACTTCAACAGATTGTTAAGGATATATTATTGCCATAACCATCGCCTTTGGCAGAATCATCAGTGATGTTTGCAACGGGAAGATATGTAGTGGCCGAAAGTGTTGATTAATCATCTCAAGAAGGTGTATACAGGGTGTAAACAGCGTCTTCACGAAGCCGTCAACCAAGCATTTTGTACATCAAACTAAGTAACTTTACGCAAAAATTAGTGCTGGGAAACGACTTTTTTTTTGGGCTGAAAAATCACGTTTTACAGTAGGAATCAATGTAACGCACTCAAACATTGTGCTGATGGATGGATTGAATAATAAGGGGGTCCTAGAGGCCTTTTAAATAAAAATCTTACATTAATTTGAACCCCAATATCTCCGTAACTAGAAGGTTCCCAAGTATGACCAAGAACAAAAAAAATTATCACAATGACGGGGAGAACAAGTGCCTTTCGGCTTCGATAAGAGTCTGTTTACACCCTGTATACTTAGTCATAAAATTTTAAAGAGTAGATATGCTTAGATGGTTTGGTCATGAGGAGAGCTTGAATGGAAGGCAACTAATTGGTTCAGAAATAATCTCCTTTTAGGGTTCCGTATCCGAAGGGTAACCACCGGAACCCTATTACTAAGACTCCGCTGTCCGTCCGTCTGTCTGTCAGCGGGTTGTTGTATCTCATAATCCGTTAATAGGTAGACAGTTGAAATTTTCACAGAATGTGTATATCTATTGCCGCTAAAACCAAATATATATACAAGGTGTAACATAATAAACGCAAGACCTCTCGTGTGGTGTCTCAGACCATGAAACTGAACAAGTTTTGTTTTATGAATTTTGGAAATGCATTACTTTTTTTTTAGTTTTACCATACATGTTGGTCAGCTGATCGCGTCAGTTACCATACAAAGTCCAATTTTTGTTTTGCGAATTTCAATAACTCGAAGAACAAAAGTTGATCAGTTTCTTGGTCCGAGAGACCACACGGGAGGTCTTGCGTTTATTATGGTACCCCTTGCATTATATACAGGGTGTTTGGCGCATGGACCGACACAATTTTTCCAGGGATTTGGGAGGTCATTAGATAGGTTCTACCCATACACTCTTTGTCCCAAATGTCACGGTTGGTTACATATGATTTTTTTTTTTTTAAATGAAAAAAAAGCCCAAAAATTTCCTTTAATTCGAAATAACTTTTTTGTTTGGTTTTTATTATTCTCTTCTTTTTATGTGTTCTTGTATTATAACAGTAATACTCTTGTCTCCAGTTGGTCCACTGGCAGAGCCCCCACATGCACGCCTACTTCCCCGCTCTGACGTCATACCCCTCCATCATGGGAGAGATGCTGTCCAGCGCTCTCAACGTCCTCTGCTTTACTTGGGTGAGTATATACCGTGTTTAAAGCCAACTAGGAACAAGTATACTATGTTAATAAAATCCTTAACGAAAAAAATAATTTAAAAATCTTTTGAATTGAAGGTGGATTTCTTTTTTTGCAAGAAATATCCATAAAAGTGGCTAAAATATTTAATTATCTAGAATGTATTTTAAATACCAGAAGCTTTAAAGTAAGGTTCAAAAATATTTAAGCGAATATTTAAGGATTTTTTTTTATATAATACTAAACTCTCATATTATTTATATTATTATTTTTAAATTTATATTATTCTTAAACTCTCAGAATAAAGGATGGTTCTATGGCCTATCCTCAACGACGTGTTGTAAATTAAAATTATCAAAGAGATATAACAGCACCAGTGTTTCAATAGCGGTCCTAGCACAACGCGACTTCTAAAAGCCATTAAATAGTTTGTGATTGGTCCCGTCGCGTCGTGTGTAAATTTTATCTGCAATGCATAGGTCTTCTGCAAGTCGCAATCATCATTTTCGTCCTATTTACCAAAACGACAAGTACTTTTCAGTCATGTAACTGAAATGTGCCTGTGGGCTGCTCAGCAAATCCATCTGAATCTTACCTATCTTTCTTAAGGCATCATCCCCCGCTGGTACGGAGTTGGAAACCATAGCGATGAACTGGTTGGGAAAACTGCTGGGTCTGCCAGATTGCTTCCTCAACGAGAAGAACGAGAGCCCAGGCGGTGGAGTTATACAGGTACACCGTCACACTAGAAACTAAAACTGCCAAAAGTGTCTCGCAGTAGAGAAGGTGAATTGTCATACTAGGCTCTTTTTCTTTTTTTTTCGGATGGGAAATCATCAAATGACTTCTCCCGCTCTGGGCGGAGCGGAAGGGAGTGACAGACTTGTACTGACTAAAACCCACCCATGTTCCTTCCTTGCCCTTTGTGTTCCAGGGCCGCAGTATCTCTTTCGAACAGTCCCACAGCCCATTATACTAGGCCCTTAGGTAATGTAAAACAAAACACTATAGTATGACGTAACTTAGCAGCTATTTAGAACCAATTTCCTACCTGATAAGCTTAAGTGTCATCTGCCACCAGTGAGGACGCAGGTGAGCAAATGCAACTAAACAGACTCAATTACCACCAGCGGTGGTAGATGCAACAAAGGGTTGCAACTGCCACCAGTGAGGCCAGACCGGTGGGGGTAGACGGGAATTAAGGTATGAAAAGTCCCTGCCAGGGCTGCGGTACTGTTCGAAAAAGATACCGCGGCCTTGGAACACAAAGGTCAAGGAAAGAACATGGATGGGTTTTAATCAGTACAAGTCTGACATTCCCTTCCGCTCCGCCGGAGAAGTCATTTGATGATTTCTCATCCTTAAAAAAAAGAGGGGATACTAGGACGTCTTAAAGCAGTTGTAATTCCAATGTGCGAAAGAGACAGTTAGAGCTATACAAGTCATCTAGCGCCATCTCTTGCCCACACTGGAATAACAATGCTTTCAGAAGTCATGGTAGGCTACCTGGCACTTATTCCACCACCGATACCATATTTATAATTTTTGTTTTATCCAACCAGACAACAGCAAGCGAAGCTACTCTAGTGAGCCTCCTAGCAGCTCGCACAAGAGCCCTGATGGAGCTATCTAAGCTGAACCCTGAGGTCCAATCAGCGGAGCTTCTGGGCCACCTCATCTGCTACTGTTCTGATCAGGCACATTCCTCTGTGGAGAAGGCGGGGCTTATTGGTAAGTGGTGATCATACAAGAAATAACATCATTGCCTGTAATCATCATCATCATCTGCGTAGCCTCTTCTCAACTATGTTGGGGTCGGCTTCCAGTCTAACCGGATGCAGCTGAATACCAGTATTTTACATGGAGACCTCCACAACCCAGCTAGCACTGGGTAACCCGATACCCTTTGGTAAGACTGGTTGTTAGACTTTCAAGCCACTGGTTACCTTAACGACAATCAAAGATCTATAAATGACAGCCGAGAACAACGGCTTAACGTGCTTTCCGAGGCACGGAGGAAACTCGATACTCGGTCTGGGTGGTCACCCATCCATGAACCATCCTAGGCAAGCGCGGCTTAACCTAAAGATCGACCCGAGCGGCTGTTTTTATTTAGCCACGAGCTAATAATTCAGACTCCGTGGTTCCTGCTGAGTAGTTCCTGATGGAACCCATAATGTGGAGTTTGCGACCCATAATCCTTCTTATCCCCTTCCCCTTTCCGTATTTTCCTTTAATTATTTCTTTATATTTCCTGATTATTGTATTATTAATGATTTCGATATGATTAATGGTGATTTTGACATAAAATCAATAACTAAAAAAAAATCATTTACAATGATTTTGATATTATTGTTAATGATTTTGAAATAATTAGTAAGTCTTACCAAATTTTCCAAATATTATTATGTACTAACTAACACAGGTGTGTAATTATGTTGCAGTCAATTTTTGACTGGCAAATCAGTCAAAAGTACTTTAAACTAAAGTACTTTAAAGTACTTTTTTTTACTTTTTGTCCTTTTTTTGTAAGTACTTTTGACTTTTAGTAATATTACTAACGAATTGGATTTTAAGATCTGTTAAATAAATGATTCCACTTTGATAATGTAATTTTTTCAAACAGAACTGTTATCAAACTGCTTTAAGAGGTCTTATTTTGATTGTTTTTCATACCATTAATGAAATTTTGTCCAGGTCTGGTCCGCATGCGATATATAGAGTCTGATGTGCACCAGAGCATGCGTGGGGAGCAACTGGAGAGCGCCATCACAAGTGACAAGGAGAAGGGACTGGTCCCGTTTTGGGTAAGTCTTGCCTACGTTACCCACATAACATCACGCCTGTATTCTCCGAAGGGTTAGGCATAGTACCATCTTATAGTACCTAAACTCACAAACTCAAACTCAAAGCATTTCTTAATTAGACCATAACAGGCACTTTTGAATATCAGAAAAAAAAAACAAAGAAGGCGAAGCTACAGTCACAGACACAAGGCATAATAACTTGTGAATGTGTTGTAGTTGCACATTCCAAAGCGTAAATCTCTATGGAGAAGAATGGGCGAAAACTCCATGGACACTCTTTTCAACCAAATTATTTTTACTAGATCTTGGTTACATCATTCATGTTGAGATTAAACATACATGTGAGAATGATGTAGAAAGACGCGCATGTGCTCATTAAGAGCGTCCAGAGTAAAGGATCAACAATTTAAAAGCTAATTAGTTAAAATAAACCGTGGCAGCTAAGAGATGACCAGTTCCAGCTATATTTTATATATATTTTTTTTATATTTAGCTGACAGCGCCCGTTCACGAACATGACGCATTGATCACATTTACCCAGTTACGTTTAAGTCCCATGTAATAGGGAGCGAGCCTCATTAACCGGGCGCATATCCAGACTCCGTGGAAATTCCTGACAGAAAAACCCCACAACACTTTTGCTCGAGCTGGGAATGGTAGCAGTCACTCTTGCGGCCATTACAACAACGAGGCAATCTATTAAGTCCTTACTTCTTTTACCTAAAAAAAACCATTTGGGATGGCACACTGTTCACACTCTGCAGTGCACAGCGTGGGTCAGGGTAGACCCTTTTACAGCGTCCCCTATGCGCCCTAATTGATATTACAAAAAAACTGGCCAAGTGCGAGTTCCGTACTATAAACCGAAAAAAGCACGTTTCTTATATGGGGGCCCCTTTTAATTATTAGTACTGGGTAATGCGATACCCCTTGGTAAGACTGAGTGAGACTTTCGGGCCACTGACTACCTGCGACGACTGTCAAATATCAACAAATGACAACCGGGACCACGTGCTTTCCCAGGCTTGGAGGCAACTCAGTATGTCACGGGTGGTCACCAATCCACAGACCAACCTAGGCAAGCGCGGCTTAACCTGAAGATTGATCCGAGGGGCTGTTATTATTTAGCCATGATAAATTTTAAGATATCATCATCATCATCATCAGCCTATAGCAGTCCACTGCTGGACATAGGCCTTAATTTTAAGATATAATTATGTAAAATAATTCCGTGATTGTTAAACTAATAGATAACAGGTATTAATTTCAGATAGAAACACAAAAGATCAACATAAATCTAAACTTTCGTAGTCCCACAAATATTAGAGCTACTAAATATTTGTCAACAAAAGATGAAATTAGGCTTGTTCTTGGAATAAGTTAGGACGGCCTAGAATCGGGTCGGGAGGCTTTTGGGACCGGGACCGGGGCGAAATACACCTGTAAATATAAAAAATATTTTTGAGTAGTATTTTGGGACCACAAATAAAATAAACAAAACTGTATCTTGAGAAACTACAATCAACCAAAAAAAATTTTATGAAAACGATTCGGCGGACGATGAATTGTCCATACAAACGTAATACCAAAACCATTTACAGTTTAAGCATATTTCGACCTTATTATGCTGTTATTCGGAACAAGACAGTGTTTAACTAGGTTTCAATTTTTTTTTTTTTTTTTTGCAAAATATAGAACGAATTGTAAGCAAATTGAATTTTTCACATTTTACAGACAAAATAAGCTGTGTTCTTCTCATCTGTTCTATAAAGGGTGTAAACAGACTCTTAACGAAGCCGAAAGGTACTTGTTCTGCCCGTCATTGCGATATTTTTTTTGTTCTAGACCATACCTGGGAACCCTCTAGTTACGGAGATATTGGGGGTCAAAGTTCCAACTTTTTCACAAGTTTTTTTTTTAATACATGTTTTTAATGTAAGATTTTTACTTTAAACACCTCCAGGACCCACTTACTATTCAATCTATCCATCAGCACAATGTTTTGAGTGCGTTACATTGAGTTCTACTGTAAAATGTGATTTTTCAGACCAAAAAAAAAAGTCGTTTCCCAGCACTAATTTTTGCGAAAAGTTACTTAGTTTGATGTACCTAATGCATGGTTGACGGCTTCGTGAAGAGTCTGTTTACACCTTGTATTAAATACGGTAATATTTTTAATTTTGTTTATTTCGAAACATGACTTATATTGTTATGTTCACAATATAAAAAAAAATATTGGAAAAGCATTGAGTTTTCATTCATCTTTTTTGGTATTACGGCACACATTCAAATTAATCACAAATGTTCAGCGGTGATATATGAATGAACGATAAATCATAGAATAGTAGCTAGGTAAACACTACCCACACATGCTCGAGCACGGCTTCGCAATGCGCCGGGAAGTGTGAAACAGAGACAACAAAATTTTCGACGGCTGCGGCTTGTTTCTTCGCTTCGAATTGCAATTCCGCGCGGCCTCCGCAGGGCCCTTAAATATTTCTTTTATTTAAAAAATGGCAGCCTTCTATCAGAATTAAACCTAAAAAATAATAATAATAGACTCAGGTGACTGTGCGAGTTTACACTCGAAGATTACGTAAAATGAATTATTTTATAAAACAGAATTTAATGTTAATGCACATAAGTGTATCCTCTTTTGCAATTCTCGAAATCAAAATTAGGTTTGCTGTAAGAAAACCCAATTCTGGGTTAAGCTCGCCATTGTACATAAGTTATACCATTGCAATTTGTATGTATATTTTTAATTTTTGAGTAATAAAGAATAAGAATACGTAGTAGGAAATTGGCAAGAACAAGTAGGAGATGAGAAACAAGGATAGTAAAGTACCAGGAGGCCAGAATAATGAAGGAGGTACAGCCTATAGTGTTCCTGGTGGGGTACATACCTCATCTCCGTGACAGGGCGTGGACCGTGATCCACTTCACGAAGGAGGATATGAAGGGAAGTGGAATCCATGTTTTTCCTACTCCTCGGCTTTTCTTTTTTGATTAATTTCGTTTTGATTCAAGACTGTTCAATTGTTTCTCTGGGATTTCGTCGAGTTTTATTGTCTCGGCCCTTTTCTGGTGGTCGTCACTGGTGATGCTGGCGCACGGGAGTTGGAGTGGTTTGGTGATAGTGTGGCAGGCTTGTACCAAAAACATCATCTGCCGAGCCTTTTCCCAGCTATGTTGGGGTCGGCTTCGACCCAACCGGATGCAGCTGAATAACAGTATTTTACATGGAGCGACTGCCTATCTGACCTCCACAACCCAGTTAGTACTGGGTAATACAATACCCCTTGGTAAGACTGGTGGTCAGACTTTTTGGGCCACTGACTACCTATCGACTATCAAAGATCTTCAAATGACAGCCGGGACCAACGGCTTAACGTGCTTTCCGAGGCACGGAGGAAACTCGGTATGTAATGGGCGGTAACCCATCCACAGACCAACCTAGGCAAGCACGGCTTAACCTAAAGATCAACCCGAGCGGCTGTTATTATTTACCCACTTGCTCCTAAGGATTATACCAAAAACATAAAAAAAAACAACTAGAAGGTATGGGGCTGTTTTCAAGCTGGATAGATTTTATTAACATTACAAGGCAAATTCAAATTCAGCTACTTTCTGACGGCAATTGCTGAACTGAAATTGGAGATAAATCAGTGATAAGATGCAGCATTTGATTTTGATGAAATTCACCACTTAACCAGTCTTACCCAGGGATGTCGTATTACCCAGTACTAACTGGGTTGTGCAGCGCTCCATGTAAAATACTGGTATTCAGCTGCATCCGGGTAGACTACTAGAAGCCGATTAGAAGGTAGATGACAAGAATCTTGGGACCAATCTCCAAGACATTTATTTAAAACTACCACTCATCTTTCAAGCTTATTAAAACCAATATTTCTCGTCTTTTCTCTAATTTACATAATAACCTACTAAGTTCCCAGAAGACCTTAAAAAATATGGCGGAATCCTTTTAAATGAAAACACTCATTATTTGAAGATTAGTGGCGACCATTTTTAAGTCCAATTGGTTGCTGTGGGACCAATTTGTGATATTGCCACGGATTGCGCGGAAACTGCTCAGGACTCTAAAATGTGGGGTAGGCCATGAGCGGTAGCGATTTGAGGGGAAAATGAAGTTAGCTGCGGAAGCGTTTTTTATGTTCGTTTGTCCTGTTTTTTTTTTGTTTTTTGCATTTAGCCGATGTGGAACTAAACTATCTGCAAAGTTATTTGATAATTAACCGAAAGTTAAAACCAGGACAAACGATTGTAATTATTTCAAAATCCCATCACACTTTTAATTTTGATGAATTTAGAATTTACTGGTCACGATATGATGACACTTTAATGCGTTTAATCAATTTAATTTAATGAAACTGTATATCTCAACACACACACGCACATATCTATATTTTTAAGTATTTTATTTAATCTTTATTAATTCCTTATAGTAAATATGATTCTTTTAATCTGTGTTTTGTCTGGGCAATAGCTTCGATTTGCCTGTTATACAGCACATGTTTTCTCAAATAAATAAATAAATATTAAATAGAATAAGGGAGAAAATATTATATACATTTATAAATTAAAGTAACCTAAATGAACTAACTTAAAAAATGGCATCATAAAAACTTCTACTCAAAAAGTTGGAATTAAGAGTATTTAACAATAAATTATTAACTTGAAATTTATAGAAATGCAATGCGTAAGTCTATTACTTGCACCACACTAGTTGTCAGTACGACAATTTCTAGTGTCTTGGGTCTTGCTTTAAAACCTTCTTAATAATCTTGTCGAGAATTCATTGCAGTAACATTGTTGGATGGATATATATTGTTTCAGTGGGATACTGGCAGTGGAAATGTTCTGAAATAATTGAATTACAAACATATTTACTATTGGCCTTAAAAACTATGGGTTAAAAAAATAATTTGTCTTTGATCTTAGTTTACTTGTAATACGAGTTAGTCAATAAGCCATACTGCTGGACATAGGCCTATCCAATTCCAAGCCATTTAAAACTCGTTGAAATTAAGAGTATCTTACAATAATTTAATAAGTTTTTAACTAAATCTGGGTCGAAGGAACTTATTTTCTTTTTGAAGATGCGCGTCTTCTAGGTTTTTTTTTTACGGCTGAACATATACATAACATAACATCACGCCTGAAGGGATAGGCAGAGGCTTTCCCGGTTATTTTTAAGTCCCATGAATAGGAGGTTAGCCTATTGCCATCAACCGAGCACAAATTCAGACTACTACTGAGAAATTCCTGATGGAAAAATTCAATGACACTTTGGCCGACCTGGGAATCGAACCCAGGACCACTAAACCAACGAGACAGATTAAACATCTGTTGATTGCAAAAAGAGATCTGGACTGAAGCTGTACTTGCAGCTAATTGCCATTTAATGTCGATTGATAGATGATTTGTTATCTAACTTCGGTGTTAACAGTAACTGCTCGCTAGCTCGTGGCTAAATAATAACAGCCGCTCGGGTCGATCTTTAGGTTAAGCCGTGCTTGTCTAGGTTGGTCTGTGGATGGGTGACCATCCGTTAAATACCGAGTTTCCTCCGTGCCTCGGAAAGCTCATTAAGCCGCCGGTCCCGGCTGCCATATGTAGATCTTTGACAGTCGTTACAGGTAATCAGTGGTCCAAAAAGACAGACAATCAGTACAACCAAGCCACCAAGGGGTATCGTATTACCCAGTACCAACAGGGTTGTGGAGCTCAGATAGACAGTCGCTCCATGTCAAATACTGGTACTAAGCTGAATCTGATTAGACTGGGAGCCGACCCCAATATAGTTAGGAAACTGAGATATCTAATCTTAATAACTTAGTGACATATAACAATCTAGCTATTGTGTTCATTCGATCAAGAATCCCGCTGACTTCATAAATACGTTATTACTGACATGCGAAGAGTCGATAATACTAAATTTGTACAAAGATTTCTAGTTACCTACTAGATGTGGCAACCAATTACAAAAAATAACATGACACTGATCAGGTTAGATGAGAAATCGTAGCTGTTAACCCAAGGTTGGGCAAAATGCTGACTTCAGAAAGATCTCGGTAACAACACAAACTCCGAATTTGTGCCCGGTTCATGATAATGTGAGCGTACTTATGTCCCTACGAGGGATAGATACCTGCACGCGTAGCATGACCACCGTAGAAACGGGTTTTATCGACGGAAGAATCGACAAAATGACAGATCAACAAAAGAAATCTTTGACAAACTTCCTCTAATATACTTATTCCTTATTTTATCCGTCTTTTTCACAGCCCAGCATTCTGATCCATATAATAAGACAGGACTTGTATATTTTCCCCTTTAACTTGATGGGCATCTGTGGGTCGTAAGTTGTATCATCTCGGTTTACTAACACAATTTGTATTATACTATATGTATGTTAGTCTGTAAGGTATATATCTATGGGCCTAAGTGGCCTGAAAATAAATGTGTGTTGTTGTTATTAGCATACCACTTCTAGCGTCAATCTACATCTCTAACAACTAATTACTGCGACTCCTATACCGTGGAGTCTCGATCAAATTTTAATAACGCCTTGCTTCAGGTGCTTCCACCGATTGCTTTCCTAAGTGCATTGTGATTGTATACGCGTTACCTAGTTACTGGCATTACGGTGTGGTTGTGTGTGTGTCTACTCTTTTCTTAACTTGAATGTGCCCTGGCGGTTAGGAGTATGTCATGCCCACTCAAAGTTCTGGCTGATAGTGGCGCGTGTGTCGGATCATTTAGTTCCCTTCAAAATGGTTGACTTGAAAGGTGCTGATACATGCGTCATGTTCGTGAACGGGCGCTGTCAGTTGTGACTGGTCATCTCTTGGTTGCCACGGCTTATTAGAATTGTTTTTTTTTTTGTTTTTACTATGGACACTTTTAACGTACACACTGCACATCATGCTACATCGTTCTCACATAATGTACCATCTCAACATGAATGATGTAACCAAGGTTTTGTAAAAATAATTATACTGATTTAAAAGAGTGTCTATGGAGTTTCTTGCCCATTCTTCTCCATAGAGATCTACGCTAGGGAGTGTACCAAGGTTTTGTAAAAATATACTGATTCAAAAGTGTCCATGGAGTTTCTTACCCGTTCTTCTCCATAGAGATCTACCCTAGGGAATGGGCAACTACAGTACTTTCACAGTTTTTATGCCTTGTGACTGGGACTGTAGTTTCATTACATTGTTTTCTTGTCGACAATTCAAAAGCGCCTGTAACTGGCCTACTTGAAATAAATGCTTTTGATGAATTTTGATTTTGATTTTGTGTGTGTGTAGGCAGAGGAGGTTGGTTAAGTTTTCTTAAACAAGGCTGAACTTGAAAGAAAAGAAAAGGGGCTGCGTTTTTCCAAACAAATGTATTCCGTTGGGCATTTTTGAGATGGGGAAGAACAATTGAAATCGCGACATCGTTAAAAGACCTCCTTTTCATTGCAGAATTAGCCATATTGCTACATATTACAAGCCAAAAAAAAATACATTGTATAGTCAAATGTATAAGTAAAAGACTTGTGAAAAAGTTTTCACTTTTACCGGATGGTAAATCATCAAATGACTTCTCCCGCTCCGGGCAGAGCGGAAGGGAGTGTCAGACCTGTACTGACTAAAACCCATCCATGTTCCTTCCTTGCCCTTTGTGTTCCAGGGCCGCGGTATCTCTTTCGAACAGTCTCGCAGCCCGTCCCTGTCATTTCCTTTTTTTTCAGCAACTAATAAGTAAAGAAAATATGACCCTCAAAAAATTACAAAAACGCCCCATTTTTACGACCTTGACTAGAGGACTACCAGACAAATTCGAAGAGTTATTAACTTAAAATAAATTGATAGGAATTCGTAAAGTCTGCAGAATCAGTCAAGTGGAAATTATTATGTTGTTCCTACTCCTCTGCTAATATTTCTGATTAATTTCGTCGAACTTCATTGTCTCGGCGCTTTTCTGGTGGTCACCAGAGAGTTGGAGTGGTTTAGAAATAGTGTGGCGGCCTTCTACTAACAACAAAAAAAAACCAGCCGGCGAGTCGGACTCGCGCACGAAGGGTTCCGTACCATTATCTATAAAAACGGCAAAAAAATCATGTCTGTTGTATGGGAGCCCCCTTTAAATATGTGTTTATTGGTTTTTAATATTTGTTGTTATAGCAACAGAAATACATCATCAGCGAAATTTCAACTATCTATCTATCACGGTTCATGAGATACAGCCTGGTGACAGACGGACAGACAGACAGATGGACGGACAACGGAGTCTTAGTAATAGGGTCCCGTTTTACCCTGTGGGTACGGAACCCTAAAAAGTATCTCTAACTATGAGGTCATGATAGTGCAGAGTGAACGCATCATTGGTCTCCCAGCGCCTCACTTAACAGATTGGTTTGAGCGATTTAGCTTATTTACTAATAGAAATGTTTTGCCCAGGTCTGTGCCACTCTGGGCACCACCGGCTCGGTAGCCTTCGACAATCTCCGCGAGATTGGCGCTGTCTGCGAGAAGCACGGCGCCTGGCTCCATGTGGATGCGGCCTATGCTGGTAGCGCATTTACATGCCCTGAGTACAGGTAATGTTTTTTCTTTATCGTTTGGTTAGTGCCTAACCTGGTGTCAGAGTTTTTATGCCGCCCATGGGCCTCCGACTTTGCTTTATATGCCGTCGAGAAATATCTCTCAGGCATGCTGGTTTCCTCACAATGTTTTGCTTCACCGAAGCATATGATTTATACAATACGCACATGATTTTGAAAAATCAGAGATGGGGAATTATATGAATAAATATATGTTCAGAATTTTTGATTCATTTATAAATTATAAATCTTAATCATTGGTAGAGATATACATAGACGAAGATTACATATTAATAAAGGGACAATATATGCCTTCTCAAGATTATGATGATTTTTATTAATAATACATATCTTCAAATATAGATACCCCAGTCTGGGGTTCGAACTCGACACCTATGACTCTGCAGTACGACGGTCACACCACTCTGCTATCACTGTACTGAAAAAAAAAGTAGTTTCTACAATCAAGATTTTGATAAGATTGACTAAGTAACTTATTTGCATCTGAGCCTATCAAGCACAATGATCACAGCTACTACTTTTTTTTTTTTTTGATTGGCCTGTTGGTCTAGTGGTTAGTGACCCTGACTGCTAGGACGGAGGTCGTGGGTTCGATTCCCACACAGGACAAATCTTTGTGCGATGAGTACGATTATTTGTTCTGTATCTGGGTGTATAATTTATCTAGAATATGTATGTATTTAGAAATATATAAGTATGTTTATCAGTTGTCTGGTTGCCATAGTACAGGCTCTGCCTAGTTTGGGATCAGATGGCGGTGTGTTGGTTGTCCCAAGATATTGTTATAGATATTATTATTTGATTGAGATTTGAAACGGGATCGTATTTGGAGTGAACTCCAAACTATTTTGCAATACTTTTGATTTGATTGCTGTAGCAATGAAATCAAAGCATTTTGATTACTTCAATAAAGATTGTCTTTTTTTAAACTCCTCTACAATGATGTCATGTTAAGGGTAATCAAGAAACTTGTTTGAGTGATCAATCATTTGAACTAGTATTGCTGCAATCATGTTGTGATGATCAACTTAACTAAGATGTTGATTATTCTAACCAAGATATCGTCAATCAAGTTACAAAGACACTTGATTGGCGTTCATTTTTTTTCAGTGTGCCAACTTTATAACCACATCTGGTTAATATTTGCAGACATTGGCTGGATGGCGTGGAGATGGCGGATTCTTTCGCCTTCAACCCTTCTAAGTGGCTGATGGTCAACTTCGATTGTACTGCTATGTGGTAAGAAAGATTTCATGAATCCTATACTACTAATATTGTAAATCCATCCATCCATGTTTGTTACTCTTTCACGCATAAACTACTGGCCGGATTTGGATGAAATTTGGCACACAGATAGTTTATAACCTGGATTAACACATAGGATACTTTTTATCCCGGTAGTACGATCCCGTGGAACAATTACCGAATGTCACGCGCGCGAAACCGCGGGCATAAGCTAGTATAATATAATTGAAAGATACTATAGAGAAAACTTTAAAAGATAAAATGCCGCGAAAAGATATTTGCTACTGAAAGAAAGAAAAGGAAAAAAAATTTAGCTGTCGCAGGGACATGACTTGCATACAGAATGACAAAAAAATTACATAATAAACATTTATTTTTTTATAAACTTACTAGCTTTTGCCCGCGAACGTTATTGCTGTTTTCCTCGGGAACAGCAAAATGTCCATTTCTGTACACCTGACAACTTATATGCAAAATTTCAGGATGATTGGTTCAGTGGTTTAGGCGTGAAAAGGTAATAAATTTTTGACGGCACGGTTGGCGCAGTGGTTGAGCGATTGACTGCTGCGCTGCGTGTCGCGGGTTCGATCCCCGCACGGAACAAATATTTGTATGGCCTACAGATAAGTGTTTTGTGGTTTGTGTATGTGAGTTTAAATGTTTGTAAACGCACCCACGATACAGGAGAAAATCCTAGTGTGGGGCAGCGTTTTTTTTAAAAAAAACATACTCTTCACAAAGCCGTCAACCAAGCATTCTGTACATCAAACTAAGTAAGTTTATGCAAAAATTATGCGTTTAAAATAAAAACCGTATTTTCACCTCTGATTGTGATGCTTCTATTTATTTTTTCTTTTCAGGGTAAAAGACAGCACTGCCCTTCATAGGACCTTCAACGTGAACCCTATTTACTTGAGGCATGAAAATTCAGGTGAATATCCTTTTTCTGTGAGATTTACCTTCGAAAAGAAATTATGTGGGAGCTGGTTTTTTCAATATTTTAATTATTAATGTATACTTATAGTTACTTTATCTATAATTATGGATAAACTAACTATATACATTAATAATTAAAAATAAATGATTACTTACTAAAAGGTTTGTTTGCGTTCCTTGTTTCAGGAAAAGCTATTGATTACATGGTAAGATTTAGAATAATATTAGAGAATTTATTTTAGCATAATAAAGGGTGTAAAAAGACTCTTAACGAAGCCGAAAGGCATCTTGTTCTCCCCATCATTGCGATATTTTCTATTTTTTAGACCATACCTGGGAACCTTCCAGTTACGGAGATATTAGGGGTCAAAGTTCCAACTTTTTTTCAAGTTTTTTTTTAAAATACCTACATATTTGTGTAGTCAATGTATTTTTTTTTTCCTTAAGACACCTTCACGACCCCTATACTATTCAATCCATCCATCTTCACAATGTTTTGAATGCGTTACATTGAGTCCCATCGTAAAACGTGATTTTTCACCCCAAAAAAAAAGTCATTTGCCAGCCATACTTTTTGTGTAAACTTACTTAGTTAGATGTACATAATGCTTGGTTGACGGCTTCGTGAAGAGTCCGTTTACAACCTGTATTTCAGTGATATAAGTCAAACCAATTGAATATTTTAAAAGATCAATATTTTAGAATTTGTTTTCTTATGTACCATTATTGTATATACATATGTATTATTAGGGAATCAATATAACAGATATTTTATAATAGGTTGGTGACAAACAAACTTACATAAAGAAGAAACCAATGCGAAAGATAAACAACATCCTAAAAGGAATTCATCACCCAATTATCATCGCCCACGGTGATGACAAAACCAACGGTGATGATGGAGAACCAATAATTATAAGAGATGAACAAAAGATTGCAAAGGATGTTAATGGTGTTTTACCAAATGGTGACTACAAGGATAGTAAAATTATCAGTGATTTGCCAAACGGTGATAAAATTAATGGTGATTTACCAAATGGTGACTACAGGAAAGTTAAGATTATCGATGATTTGCCAAACGGTGAAAAAATTAATGGTGATTTAACAAATGGTGACTACATTAAAGCTAAGATTATCGATGGTTTGCCAAACGGTGATTGCAAAGATGGCAAATTGAATGGTGATTTACCAAATGGGGATCTCAATAATGGTGATTTATACAATGAAGATGATAGTAACCTCCATGGTTACAACAAAATATCATCAGGGTGTGGTGAAAAGATTCAGCTGGAAGATCCTAATAAGAGAGAGCTATTAGTAAGAATTTTACTAGTTGATGGTTTATTGGTGATGGTTATCGGTGATGGTGGACAGTCTGGTGATAAAGATTGCTATTCGAGGCAGATGACGATGAGTCTAACTTTTTATGGCCTCATGATGACTTCGGTGGTGGACAAAGCTTTACTAACGAATTAAACGCTCCTAATGCTATCGTATTAACAAATGTTTTACCCAACTTGATACTTGTATTTTTATTTGTAGCATTGGCAAATTCCTCTGAGTCGTCGCTTCAGGGCGCTGAAGTTATGGTTCGTGCTCCGTAACTATGGAGTTTCAGGAATCCAGAAGCATATTCGTGAGGTAAAATACTATTTATGGTTCTCATTGTTTCGTATTTTTGTTGTTTGCTTATCTATCAATGGCTGATTTTGTAAAAGATGGACTTATTAGACAAAGTGACTTTGGCGCTGACAGTTTGACGAATGCTCTCACCGGGTATGAGAAGAATATGCTTTTTTTTGTGCAATGAATCACATTTTGTCAAAAACACTTAAAGTCAAAAATACTTAAATGTTTCTCAGTTCGCCTTCTTCCTTGTAGTAAGTGTCTTGATAACAACAGAAGTTTTTAAATCTTCTCCAATGAATTCTTCATTAAACCTGAGTTGAAAAAGGGTATTGTAAGCTTCTCTATCAATAACTTATCCTCCGTAAAAATTATAATTAAAAATATTTTGCATATCGAAACAATATGCTTCGTCAACCTTTATCAGGTTTGCTACTACATAGTTTACTGTAGCCACATTTAAATATTTTAATTTTGTTTGTTATTCACAAAGCTCGTTTACTGTATTTCTTGAATTCTCCATTTTATTTTTACATACACAAACCCAATCTTTTTCCTAGAATAGGCAGAAACTATGGAACGGCACCTGCTCTGCCCTTGTCTTATGTTACTTGGGGTCTGCGCAATAGGTTTTTTTTACTTCCATTCTCCTCTGTCGACTGTTACGCTATCATTTACTCCTTTTTTTTCATACCATTCCTCACACAATCCATCCATCGTTTCCTTGGTCTGTCTCTCCATTTCTATCCATCAACATTTATATTCATCAATCTTATAGTCACAAAACGTCGCAGAACGCCCCTTGCTACGATCCTTATATCTGTGTAAACTCATTTCTCTTCGTCAGTGTTCATACATTGGATTATCTCATTCGTATTTATATTTCTTATTTTGTATGTTTTCAGGGCGTCCGACTAGCTCAAAAGTTTGAAGCTCTGGTGCTAGCTGATCAACGGTTTGAGATACCTCAGCCCAGGAACTTAGGTTTGCCTTATTATTTTTAGTAGGTATGCATTTAAATCTAATGCCAAAGTAAGATAAATATAGGTATCGAAGTACAAATTCATAAAAATTTGCGCCCGATTTGTGCATTTATTCGGAAACCCTGAAAGCACCCTCTGTCGGTGCGACGATCGCTTCGGCTTGTACGCGGGCTAATGCATGTGTCAAATGGCCGATCGAGTTCTAAGATTTGACCCCCGGTGCTTCCAAAATAAGTGAATTTGAGAATTTATATTTTGAGTAGTAGTAGGTCATTTTTTAACTGCCTCGTTGGTCCAGCGGTCGCAACCGCGACTACTGAGCATGAGGTTCGATTTCCGGGTGTGCAAACTGTTATTTTCTCCATCAAGGATTTGTTAGTAGCAGCTTAGAGTCTGAACCTGTACCCTGTGCTGTGCATAGTAATAGACAAGCCACCCATTATATAGAACTGAAACATAACTGGTGAAGTGCTGGTGTACATTTCTCCATTTCTATTTGAGGATTACATGCGCGATGTTATGTTACAACCAATGATGTGTAAAAGTTTCTACGGCACCCTTTTTAGTAACACAATACTCTTCAATATTCCAGGCATGGTTGCCTTCCGCATGAAAGGCGACAACGCGCTCACCGAGCGGCTACTAAAGCGCTTGAACGCGCGCGGCTTCATCCACGCTGTGCCGGCCTGCTTTAAGGGCATCTACGTCATCCGGTTCACCATCACTTCGTCTAGGACTACTAACCAAGATGTTTTAGGTAAGGAGACTGTTGGGAAGCTTGATAATAGTAGGTAGTCAAAGGGTAAAGACTCGAAATATCACCATCCAATGTGGCAGTGCCGTCATTATTTAGGAGTGTCCGTTGACAACTGATGATAGTATATCAAAGTCCTCTCTGGTAAGCTACATAAATAAGTGCGTATTTCGGTAGCTTACCAGAATACTAAATTCATGTTTGGGAACAAAGAGTTTATTTCATCATATCATTTTCTACTTTTTGGTCACCTCTTTCGTTATGACTAAGATTAGATTAGATTGCTGCAGCACTGTAACACCCATATTATAAATTCTGCATCGATTGGAGAATTTTTGAAAACAACAAAACATCGTCTTTTTTTGTTCTTCTTCCGGACCTTGCCCATTCTACTTGGAGTCGGTGCAACACGTTTTCTTCATCCATTCTCCCAGACGTCACGGCTTTCGTTTACTACTTTCTTTTTACTTTTTTTCTGTTGATGCATCATGTCGAAAACCGCTAAATCATCATCTGCCTACCCTTTTCCCAACTATGTTGAGGTCGGTTTGCAGTCTACCGGATGCAGCTGAATACCAGAATTTTACATGGAGCGACTGCCTATCTGACCTCCACAACCCAGTTGGTACTGGGTAATACGATTCCTTTTGTAAGATTGGTTGTCAAACTTTTTGGGCCACTGAGTACCTTTAACGACTGTCAAAGATCTACAAATGACAGCCGGGACCAACGGCTTAACGTGCTTTCCGAGACACGGAGGAAACTCGGTATGTAATTGGTGATCATCCATCCATAGACCAACCTAGGCAAGCACAGCAACCTAAAGATCGACCCAAGCGGCTGTTTTTATTTAGCCACGAGCTTGCTCTCTCTATCTTATTAAATATATTGTTTTTAAAGCATACTTTTTTTCGGATGGGTAATCATCAAATGACTTCTCCTGCTCCGGGCAGAGCGGAAGGGAGTGTTAGACTTGTACTGACTATAACCCATCCATGTTCCTTCATTGCCCTTTGTGTTTCAGGACCACGGTATCTCTTTCGAACAGTCCCGCAGCCTTGGCAGGCATCGGCCCTTGCGGGCCCTTTCTAAAATATACTGTGTCTGCGTTTTGGCTCATCGAACGTTCATCCCTGATCTTCATTAACTAGTAATAACTACTCCGAAGTCTCCGAAGTAGGAGATTCTTGTTTACCAATTTTCCTTTAGTATTGCCTTTTGTTTTCTACATATTTCAGATGACTGGAATGAGATCAAGACGGTAGCCACTGAGATATTGATGGACGTGTTCGGCTCCGAGAATGGAAACATTGTGGTGCCCAAAAAACCGAGAATCTCTCTCAAAGGTATATTTTATTAGAATATTACAATTTGAAGTCGTATCGTATTAGATGAAGAGTTTTATCAAAACGTTTTATGAAGTCTTTTTATTTGTTGTGAATACCACAAATAAAAAAACGTTTTAAACGTAACACAAATATTTGTCATTTATGTTCATTTTACATTACACCTAGAAGTTTGCATTACATCACTACTCCAACAGTATCTGAGTCTCCCTCTCTAACTAGAAAGGGAGACACAGATACTGTTAAACTGAAAATAATACCTAGGAAGTAACTACTTCCTAGGTATTATTTTCACTCACTACTCCAATAGTTTCGATGTCTCCCTATCCAGTTATTTCTTTAGTATCATTTTCATTCACAACTCCAGTAGTTTCGAAACACGCGAGCTAAACGTAACGTTCAGCACCAGTCTCTACCTAGCCAACAGTCCTATGAGCCCTAAGATTGTGAAATTTATTTTGATAGCTTCTCTATAATATCTTAAATCATTTTATGCTTTAAAGCAACTAAGATCGTTCGTCTTTACACTCTTTGTATTATTAGCTCATCATGACATTTTCCTTGAATCATTTTGTGCTTTATTTTGGTATTGTTTTGATTCACTACTCCAACAGTTTCGTTATCTTTCTCTCCAGTTATTTCCTAAGTATTATTTTCATTCAAATCTCCAATAGTTCCTCTCTTCCCCACTCCAGTAATTTCCTTTTCATCCTCAAATGCAATCGCTTTTAGGTCTCCTTCTCTTGTTGTTGCCTCTCCCTCTCCAGTTATTTCCTTCTCATTCACGTAGCAAATGTTTCAGAGACACGCGAGCTAAATGCAACGTTCGGCACCAGTCTCCTACTAGCCAACAGTCCCATGAGCCCTAAGATTGTGAACGGTACCCATGCTGCTATCTGCGATTATGAACAGGTGCTCACATCCTGCGCGCAAACCTTCGCGCAGTTGAAGATGGAGCCAAAGGATAGTCCTGGTGAGTCCAAAGTGTTCCAGTTTTTATCTCCTGGTTTTTAGTCTCTTGTCAAATCTCAAGTCAAATTATGTTTGTTACTTTAATAGAGTAGAGTTAAAACGGTGAAGGAAAACATCGTGAGGAAACCGGCATGTCCTAGAACCAAAAATTCAAAGACATGTGACATCTACCGATCCGCACTGGGCCCGCGTGGTGGATTATACCCCATTCCCTCTCATAGAGAGGAGGCCTGTGTCCCAGCAGTGGGAACATTATAGGCTGATGATGATAATGAATAGAGTAGAAAGTACCTTTCACCGTTATTTTCTCTCTCCTCTAATTTAGCATCACTGTCAAAACCACTGTGATCGTTATTGTTATTATCATAACGTTGGTACTGGGTTACTGCTTGGGTTACTGTTAGAGGTAAAATAACTCCAAAAGAACTGTAGACGCAACCGTTAATTTGGGATTGACAGAAGACTTATTGATCGGGGATGATTTTGGTGCTAGATTTGTCATATCAGTTTTAAGGGTCATATCGTTTAAATTAGTAATAGCATTTATTCATACATTGTTTCCTCATTTTACTTACTCATTCACTTAATTTCTCTTTATATCAATCTGAATCGCACATTTGTCAAGATTTCAGCAAGGTCTACTTCAAATCATGTCATGTCATAGTTTAATATCATAAATACACATTGTATCTATAGCTGTATTCCATTTTCTAGAATCATCAGCAACTTAATATCTTTCTCTATATCACCATAATCTTCTCACCATCTAACCAACTAGCTCCCCACCATCTAACCCCCCACCTCACATTCACCCCACACTCACACAAACTAACTAATTAACAGAAATGCGCCGCCGTATCCGGGGCATTAAGATGTGTGGTAAGAAGTTCTCGCTGGACTCCTGCATGGATATGGTGCAGGGCATGATGGTGGAACAGAGTCTGCCACTGTGCTGTGAGGAGGAGAGGGAGGATGTTTCCAACGGTGGGTAGAGTATGAGTTTGACTTTGTGACTGTTCTTCTTCTTAGTATCTTGGATTTTTATTCCAATCAGGATGCTAAACAGCACTTCCTAAGACATTCCCCCAATAATCTCGCTCTTGTTGTTCTGTTTGTTTCTTATCTTTAGTTCTTTGTTCTTTTCTATCCAAATAATTGTATAAAAGCTGTTATTTTACTTCCACTCGGTTTAAATCCTGCAGCGTATTTTTTTTTTTTCTTGGAACAAAAATACTTTACAAGATTTTTTGTCTTTCCTTCTTTTTTGGCTTTCAGGAATAGATTTTATTTTTATTGGAGTAGGTGTCAAGTTTAGCTCATATTATCTTTTTTGCTGACTTGTCATTTGCCACAAAAAAACATATTTTGTCGTGTTACAAATGTCACATTTTGTCATGTATATTTTTTCACTCATTTGTATGGAAACTTATATTTCAATCCACCTTGCTACAATACATAGTAGAAAGTGGATGTAATTACAATTTTAACTAAGGGACACACAATTTTAACTATACCAAATAATAATTTAAATAAATATTTTTTAGGAGCAACTGAAACGCCAATACTATAAATAAGGTAATTGAACCAAAATATTAAGGTGGCGGTAAAAATTAACTTTTAAAGTAGACACTAACCCCAAAAACACCCAATTTTATGACAGTGTAAATGTTATATTTTACTATACTAACCATAAATAATTAAAACCACAATTCTCTTTCCTTTACAAAGTTCATTAAACTCCAGGATCAAGCCCGGGAGACAAGTCATCACTATCATCGTCACCAGTGACATCTATCAGCACCATCAAGCAAGAAAACACAGACTCAAACCAACTTCAAGTCCCACTAGCGCCATCTAGGCAATACCGGTCGAAATCCGTCGACGTTTCACTCTCCGGGCTGTCACTAGATGACGCTAAAATAACTATCGATGTCAAAAACAATGAAATTATTATCACACCTACTAGTTCTAAAGATGTAGCAGCAGAAATGTCTTCTTCTAAATCTAATTTTAGTGAAATCGAAGAGAAACTAAATATTGGCGGCAAAATAACTCAAGCTTTCGAAAATTTCCAAGATGGCCTGCAAATTTTGAGTGAATATAAAAATAATGTTGAGAAAGCTGAAGATTGTAATACTAAGTTGACGATTCGGGGTCCTGGGAGTTATATTAAGAAGTTGATCCAGCAGTTTAGTGAGGGTCCCTTTGATGCAGAGGACTCTAAGCCTGAATCTGATAGGGCTATGGCCACTCCTGCTCAAACTATTAAGGATAGAGCTGATGCTATTTGTAAAAAATGTCTGCATTATAAGGGGAAGGTTTCTAAGTAAGACTACGCTTCAAGATGGAGTATACTTAGACCAGCGTAGGCACTTACTGCATTGCGTATTTTTCTTACATTGTAATTTCATTAAATAAATTCCGAAAAATAAATACTGAGCTTCTTGCATAATTGTGGCGTTCTCTTTTAGATCGTTTTTTTTTCTATAGATATTTAAGAAACTATGCAAAAAAATGTGTATTGAATGGAAAACTTTAGATAGATGTATTGAACAGGGATCGTGGAAGTATTTAAAGTACAGTTATAACATTAAAAACTTGCTTTTTTTAAACTTGCAAAAAGTGGGAGCCTTCAATATCTACGTAAGAAGAATCCCAGGTATAGTTCAGAACAAAAAATTGAAAAAAAAAAATGATCGCATTGCAGAATCCTTTCGCTATTCGTATTTTTACATCCTTTGTATACTTTTAAGAAAACTCATATATCCTATACATAAGGTTGACCTAAAACTGATGAAATTTAGAGAAATGCTTTGGGCAGCTTGGATTTTTGTCAAACTTTTCCATTTTTAGTTTACCATAATTGTGAAAAATCTTATTTCCAAAAAACGGTGTTGGATAAGTGTATTTTAAGTTATTGCACAATTCTTTGCTTATTATTAAAATAAATGTTTTGTAAAATATTATTACACCGTTACTAGTTATTTTAAGAAAAAAAAAATGATCGAGGTTAGGTGTTAATATAATATTATATTTACTGAAAAACGTAAACAAATATATCTAAAATATAAATCATCTCGACTTCTGCTTGTAGGTATATAAATTAATATAGATTATAAAAATTAGTAGATAAATATAAATTCGTTAACAAAACTACTATTGAACTTATCTTATTAATGTGACTCATTTTAATTGAAAACATATGTTTTTTGAGCAAAATGTTTGAAATAGGAAGAACTTATCTTAAATTTACTATAATATTATTTAAGAACTTAGAAATATATTGTATACAAATATATCTACGAAATTCAAATTAATATTGCTAAAAAAATACGTATGGAGAAAGAAATATTAGTTTATGTCAAATCATATGTATCTGAAAGTTAAGTATATTATTATAAATAATCAAAAATAAACTGCTGTGCAATATCAATAAAAATGTAAAGGCTCGCTTTAAAAATGCACTAGAAAATGTTATATTCATGTTATAATCAGTATAATAAATATATTTAATGTTATATAAAGATATATAAGAATATTTTTTGTTTGCAATTAGCCAAAAATATGTAGTTAGGATCTGTTATCGCAATATAAAATTACTATATAGCTTTATATTTTTTTGTGCCCGGTCTGTGTGTTTTATTTTTGTATCATTGACTTCATATGATATAGTTGAGTTCTGTGAAAATGTACCAACCTACATCAGAATAATTATCTCCCATTGTACGAAGTACTTAATTGTTATTATTTTGAATTGTAAAATGTTCATATAAAAGTATAATACAAGGATTCCGTATTCCACATTTGACTACGGAAGAATAAAAAGATCTCTTTTAGAAATGTTCTCAGATAATTCAAAAATAGTAATGAAAATTTAAGTTCAGTAACTTTACGAATTAAAATTATGTTGATATTTTCTGCCAGTGGCGCGCCACAGATAAACCTTGTTTGAACTGTTAAGTGTCAAAAGTGTCACTTATGTCATTGTCAATATTGTCAATAATGTCATGTAAGCGTTTTTTATTTGCTGGGTACCGTAGTCCCCGTTGGTGTTTGAGTGGTTTTAAACATTGTTCGCTTGGTTATATATATATTAAATACGTACTCTCCTCCTCGTCCTCTTAGGCTGTAGGCAAGTAGACACAAAATGTATGAAAAATAATGTATTTTAGCTTTAATTTTTATGTGAAATAAATATGTTATGAGGCATTGACTTATGTGGTTTTATTGAATACATGCCTTATCAGCCTATAATGTTCCTACTTCTGGGACCCATACCTTCTCGCTGTGTGGGCCCGGTATTTTTTTGGATTCTGGAATATTCCTAAGTTCTGGAGTGGCGACCGCAAACCAGAAGACGTTGCGTTGGAATGCCTCCAACTAGGTGGACCGATAACCTGGTGAAGGTTGCGGGGATTCGCTGGATGCGAGTCGCACGAGACCGGTCAATGTGGCGACACTTGGGGAAGACCTATGTCCAGCAGTGGACGACTTTTGGCTGAAATGATGATAATGATGGAATAACCCTGATTCCTCTCGTTTTGAGGTGAAATATACATAATTAGGAATGTTTGTGTCTAGATAAAATAAAACTTCATAATAATACTTTAAAATGTTTAATAAATACATAACCGTCCTTATTAACATTTTACTTATTTTATTTGAGCATTTTTATATTATATTTTTACTACATTTCGTGGTATTACGGGCAGAGTTCGCAAGAAATGTGATTAGCGACTGGGTTATTGTCGAAAGCAATATGATAACATATTTAAAATGCAAAGCACTTACGTCCGTACAAATTGACAAGGTCAATTTATATTATCTAGTGAAACTCCATAGTCATGATAGGTATCGACATCTTAACATGGAAAATCAAAAATTATTACTTTATATGACTTAACATCACTCCTGTAAACCCCCGAAAGATTAGGCAGTTGTGTACCTAACAGTACACACAAATGTTGCCAGTTAAGTCCCATGTAACAGGGGGCGAGAAATTCTTAATGGAATAACCCAATAACAGTTTGCCCGACCTGGGAATTGAACCTAGAACCTCATACTTAGCAATCACGCTTGTGGCCACTAGACTAACGAGGTAAAAATAACTTTAAGTCTGAGTACCTACATGTTTTTTTTTTATATTATTTTAAATAACGCCTGTCAAGTTACGTAAGCTAATCCAATTCGGCCATGTATACGTATTCTGAAGTGGAAAGGAAAAGTAAATAACTTGAAATCAAGCAATTTGAAAGAATAGCAAAACTTAAGTAATGACAGTGATCTCATTTTCAAAAATAGGTAACTCATATTCCACAATAGGTAAGTTATTAAATAAATAAATATAAAATATGCTATACTTAATAATAATATAAAGAATTTATGTAATGCCATTAATATAAGTGTATAATAATGCAATAATTTAACTACTTAAGCCTAAATTATTTTAAGGTCAAGAAATACTTGCTTGAAATATTTTAGCGTAACTTGCCCGTATCATGGTAATCAATAACAGTATTATGCAGATTTAGTTCTGCCAAAACGATTTAA
This sequence comes from Lycophotia porphyrea, assembly GCA_950005105.1. Taxonomy (NCBI): domain Eukaryota; kingdom Metazoa; phylum Arthropoda; class Insecta; order Lepidoptera; family Noctuidae; genus Lycophotia; species Lycophotia porphyrea. The sequence continues at coordinate 4,219,472 of OX465410.1, read as the reverse complement.
CCCACAATATTAGGGTGTATTATTTATTTATTTATTTTGATAAATATGAAAAACTCATTGAACATTCTAAATGTGGTATTTTATTATCCAGTGTCCCTTATCTATCCCAGCCGTATGTTTTGTACTTTTTTCAAGTACTTCGGAAAAGGAAAGATATTTTTATGTGGGTTGGTACTTTTTAGCAGAACTAAGTTCATTGAGCAAAATATAGGAAAAAGCTCATTAAAATAATTAATATAAATTAATCATAACAAATGATTTATAATTTCTACAATTCAGTCTTAAACGCTAACTTTAAATCTATATTAAATAACAATAAATAAATGCATTTTCTTTAATAATTTACATATTATTCTAGGACAATATACAAAATTTATTTATTTTTTTAACACCATTTCTGGATTTTTGGCGCCAAACTGATAATGGCGTTTAAGTCACATCAAATGTTTATTTTTTAAGATATATCGACATTACCCCGGTATTGAAAAATATACATTTTACATTTCTTGTTGTAATAAAACAGGGCGTGACTGTAACCTAAAACAATATTAAAATTATGTTACAATTTAACTAAATCAGAATTACAATTAATATACATTTTTTCAATAGAGAGCAGTAGTAACATTTATACAAATTCCAATTTATTATAAAGTCTGAAAACATATTTAATACCAATTACACTGCACAGTAGAATGATATACCTATTTAATAACTGTAGTAGACAGAAATAATAATATTGGAAGCCGAAAATGTATAGTTCTAATTCACGAAAAAAATTGTAACTGAATTTGATAAACATAAATTTTTAACCATGTTTATAGAGGTTTTCAATCATTTAAGTCTCATACGACAGATTACAAAAAAATGGTACTTTTTTACATTTCACAGAAACACAAATTAATAGTAAAAACATATTTAGAAAAAATATCAAAAATGGATCAGATTTTGTAGATTTTTTTTTAATGTTTTGTCATTGTGAATAGAATACCTAACAAACATTCTTCATCGAACACTCATTTTTTATTTATTTCGTATACCAACAACTATCGCACACACAAATTCACAGATACACACACACACACACACAAATTAAGTTCCAATTCACCCTTCAAACTTCAACAATTCAGGTTGGAGAGGTCAGACAAGCAGTCGCTCCATGTAAAATACTGGTGTTCAGCACGCGGTTAGACTGGAACCTGACCCCAACATAGTTGGGAAGAGGCTAGGCAGATGATCATCCTGATGAACATCCTGATGATTTAATGAACACCAGTAATACTTTTCAGCCATGGCTTATAGAAGGTGGTTCTCATATAAACTCCTGGAAGGAACGGAGCTGCACACTTGATGCCGTGAGATACAGTACCAACTAGCTGCCACTTCCCATCGTCGCGTTGGAGGACTAGGGGGCCGCCACTGTCACCCTGAAAATATGAAAGCATACATAAGTGGCTAAAAAATAACAGCCGCTTGGGTTGATCTTCAGGTTAAGCCACTGCCTAGGTTGATCTGTGGATGGGTGACCACCCATTGCCTCGGAAAGCGCACTAAGCTGTTGGTCCCGGCTGTCATTTATAGATCTTTGACAGTCGTTAAGTAATCAGTGGGCCGAAAGGGTGACAACCAGTCTTACCAAAGGGGATCGTATTACCCAGTACTAACTGGGTTGTGGAGGTCGGATAGGCAGACGCTCCATGTAAAAAGCTGGTATTTAGGTACATGCGCTAAGACTGGAAGCCGACCCTAACTTAAGTTGGGAATTGGATAGGCAGATGATGATGATTGATACGTCTGGACTCCTGATGGAAGACGGAAGATGGTGGAATTAGCTCGTGGAGCTCTAGGGCACACTCATCGAAGTATACCTACCATAGCAGCGTTGCTATGTTCCTGTTAGAAGGGTACTGGTGTTTTTACACTGCACTTTACTTTTGTGGGAATCACCAAAAGCTTTACGAACCCATAGAAAGATTTGGTGTGCTCAAAACGGTCTGACACCCATTAAATGACCATCATCCATCATCATTTCAGCTGAAAGACATCCACCTCTGGACATAGGCCTCCCCCAAAGGGGGGTTTTGCCATAATCGCCACGCTTGGCAGGCAAATTGGCGATCGCAGTAAGGTTGTTACAAAAACACAGAGAACGCTGCTGCCCATTCTCTGTTAAGTCCCTTAATCGCCTCTTACGACACCCACGGGAAGATATGGAATGGTGCTATTCTTTACGTCCGACACCATACAGTACCAACATCCATGATCTAGACATATTAACACAACGATTCCTTCCGATACTTACCTCACAAGAATCCTTCTGCCCGTTAGCGTATCCTGCGCAGATGAATGAGTTGAGGATCTTCTTAGAGTGGCCAGCGGTCTGGAACATGTCTTGGCAAGCACTGTTTTCTATTACAGGGACCTGGAAACGATATTAGTGTCATAAGACCCATTCAATGCTCAATAAATCTAATAAAAGCAAAGATTCTGCATAGTTTTGAAAAAGCTGATCAAAATCAAAATATTTTATTTCACATAGGCCCAGATGGGCACTTATAAAACTTCGACAAAAAGGTGCATAGCTCGAGTTGGTCGTTTCCTATGGAGAAGAACCGGCAAGAAACCCTATGGTTACTTTTTTCAAATCATTTGGTAATACAATGTTATCATGTTACAGCATTAGTACTTAAGTATGGGGGAAGCGTAGGCCTGACAATAAATCGCTGCTGGTGATCTATAGAGCCAGAATGCTTAGCCAGGTTACATAATAAGCAGAATAGAAAAATATTAATCACAGCAATCCTCTTCTTAGCGAATGGCATCATCATTATTCTCATGTCTACTTCCATACTTCTCTATTATACGTCATCACACCTCCTTTCTTGCTATATATCATCTTCACATCGTCCATCTATTGTTTCTTTGGTCTTCTACTCTTAAGCGAATAGATAGCAAAAGATTCAAATCTGTTTTACTCAAAATTTCTCCTCATCATCATCATCATTTAATGTTCCCACTGCTGGGACACAGGCCTCCTCTCTATGAGAGGGAATGGGCTATAATCCACCACGCGGGCCCAGTGCGGATTGGTAGATTTCACATGTCTTCGAATTTTTGGTTCTAGGACATGCCGGTTTCCTCACGATGTTTTCCTTCACCGTTTTTGAGAGCAGTGGTGATGAAATAAATTACACAAAGTAATGCGAGTGCCTCGGTTCGAACCGACGACTTACTGTTCGTAAGTCGGGGCGCAACCACTGAGCCACCGCTGCTCTCGGCAAAATTTCTCCTAACTGTCATCAAACCCAAAGTAAGCCAACATATTATTACCTGCACTTCTTGTAATATAGCCGGTACAGAACCGCCGTACTTGAGCCGTCCCCAGCCCGTGACGGTCGCCACACGGCCCGTGAAGTCAGCTTCATCAGGTGGCATGCAGATTGGCACTGGAAAGCATATGAAAAGAATTGTAAGACTCCAGTTTTTACTTGAAACTTTGATCCTACATTCTGGTAAGTGGTATCGCGAAGAGGCTCTATTCAAAACAATTTATCATCATGATGTATTTAAATTGAAGATGTACACTCGAAATTTGAACTTCGATAACATTATTTATTTTAAAAACATTTGTTCTGCGTTCAAATCTATTGAGGATTTAATTAATTTCAGTAACATTGTCGTCACAATATTGAAGCATAGCACTGTGCCAACTGTGTTTACTGCTGATTGATCCTAATTATTCTGCTAAATGAAAAAGCTAATATGTTATAATCTGCCTTTTAGACTTAATGACTGCTTGACGATCTGCAATGAGGTTCACACTCTATTCTTGTTTTATTTGGTGCAACTTTGAAACGCACACCACACCTTGCATCTCGTTATTTTTTTGAAGTACTTCATGGTGTTCCTGTACTTCTTTAACCAATGATATTTGTCTTTAACTAAATATGTTTTTCTTTTTGTATACTGACACCTTGTTTTTATATTCATGTAATTTGTATTCTTTAATTGTGCTTCTGTGTGTTGTGCTATGTCATTTGAGTTTACTGAATAAAGGGTTTATCTATCTATCGCACTAGACTTCCGATATAATTTATCAAACAGTTTGTTAAATTCTTTCAAATGAAATCAATTTTCTTCTTCCAAGAATTCAATCAACCCAGAACTTGGTGAAGAGTTTAACACCTTTCCAATAAAACATTACTTACCGATATGAGCATCAAACTTGATCGGCGCTTCTAACTCCAACAGGGCGAGATCGTTCTCGAAGGTGGCTGCGTCATAAGATCGGTGCACAATGACTTTCCTCACGTTCCTCGACACTGGCTTCTTTGGCTCAAAATCTCCGGAGATGTCATTCTCACCAAATACGGCTACTAGAGATGCTAGGAAGCTGGAAGAGAGAGAAGGAATAAATTTTCAAAAAATATTGTAAGTAAAGTCAGTAGTTTGTTGACTGAAAACGCTGGTTGCCACTACAAAAAGTTCATTATAGTATATGTCTGACTAAATGGCCGCTATCCTAGCGACACCAATAACTCAACTGCGACTATCAAAATAGCTCTTTCTGTATCTCAATCCAACCCTGGACACTAAAAGCCAAACTGGTTTAAAAATCTATTTAATCAAAAAGTTTTATATCAATCCCGTATTAATGACTTCCAGCGCTGGGTTTAGACCTGGATTCAAATCAGCTTTACAAGGAGGTTCTTAAATGTTTTTTAAAATTTGAATTGCCTCAACGTCATCATTTCAGGTTACAATCACCTTCTGCTGGATATAAGGCTCTCCATAATAATTGAGTTTCCATCTAGTTTTATTAATAATCTGCTGTGTCGGAATCATTAGTTTTGCAGTTTGGTGGAATAACTTAAGCATACATAGATACATCAACTGTCTTTGTTAGACCCAAGCATTTTTCTCAGTTTGGGTTTTCATAATTCTATAACTAGGACTGCGTATACTAATATTATCACTTGCAAACAATATGTTCTACAATCTAAAGTATAAATCACCAAACTCACCCAGGCTGACAATGCGCGGCAGTAGTAACATATTTGTTAGTAATCAGGACACCACCACACTTGTTCTTGGTGAAGAGACCGAGCCAGGTGGACTCTCTGACCAGCACCTGCCAGGGCCACTCCCCGAAGGCAGCGTTCTTGCCGCCGACGATACGGCCTGTCTTTGAGAGGGGGCGAACACCACACACTGGAAATATTAAACGGAAGACTGACAAAGATTGACAAATTAAACATTTGAAATTTGGAGCTGCATTACTGTGCCTACATTATCGAAAAGGCTAGGCTGATAACGATGTTAATTTATGCTATGATGCAGCCAATGATACCAATCTGTTTACTCAAGACTTGAAGTACCAGGTTTTATTGATTGGAATAAAAATACTGCTGCAAGGGTTATTAAACATCTTAGCCTCCACTATTTGAGTTGAAGAAATAAAAAGAAGAAAGAAGTAGAAGCTATGGGTGGACTGTGTGAAGGATGATATGACTAGAAGGGAGGTGTCTGATGAGTAATGGAGAAGTATGGAAGAAGAAGACATGCTGCGCTGACCCCAAATAAATTTGGTAGGAGAATGAGGATGATGAGCCTCCACTATTTGTATAATCATCATCATCTGCCCAGCCTTTTCCCAACTATGTTGGGGTCGGCTTCCAGTCTAACCGGATGCAACTGAATACTGTATAATAATTGGTCAAATACTCACAATTTTTATTATTATAATCAACAGGCTGTTCCACATTGTTCTCTGTAGTCAGCTCATCTGCTAATTCTGTGGTCGTGGTAGCTGCTTGTGTGGTCGTGGTCACCTTCTTGATCGGCTTCGGCTTTTTTGTGGTCGTCACCTGAAAGTATCGGGATTAAAAGACGACGCACCTGTTTGATCGATTGTAGGAATATGTATCTTCTAAAATGATATCATAACGAAGCGAGGATTACAATTTCAGTGTATTTTTTGTTACTTCAATTTTTCTTCTTCTCGAATTGAATGTCTCAAATTCTGTCCGATACTGGTCGGACAGTAGTGTCCTGGACAGTTACCCGTCTTAGGGCCAAGTTCACCGACAAGATAGCGGTCTGATTATCTGAAAACAGCTGTTTACCATGAATTTTCGTGTTCCCGAAAGCAAATCTGATGATTAAACACAGTAATTAACTGTTATCGCTAATTTAATGTCGGTGAACATGGCCCTTAATCATCAGATTTGCTTTTTTGAACACATAAATTCATGGTAAACAGCTGTTTTCAGATAATTAGACCGTTATGTTGTCGGTGAACTTGGCTCTTTTTTTTACGGATGGGAAATCATCAAATGACTTCTCCCGCTCTGGGCAGAGCGGAAGGGAGTGTCAGACTTGTACTGACTAAAACCCATCCACGTTTATTTATTTATTTAAACAAGAGTGGTACATAGGCGGACTTAATGCCACAAGCCATTCTCTACCAGTCAACCTTTGGGTCAAATAGGACAGCTTTGTGGTAGAGTACAAAAACAACAAATAAGGAAGATACCATTTAGCAAATTTGTAGTGATACACATAAACGGGTACATACTAATACATATATATATATAAATATATAATAGACTAATATATATTATAATAAATACAAATAGTCTGAAATACGAGAAACCTTATAGTAATTACTATGACTCTAGTGATGACTACTTAGATAGTAAGGAATTTAGTCAGATTTTAAATAAAACTTCCAAACTCCCCTTTTGAAAGCCATTTTGCTTTCAGCTTTTTTAATGCCAAGGGGTAGCGCATTCCAGAGCTTAATTGTTGAGATAGCGTAAGAAGAGGACATGAAACCAATACGGTGAGAGAGAATTTGAAGGAGTAGGTTTTTGAAGCTCGAAGGTCACGACTGTGAGAACTGCCCAACACTTTGAAACATTTTTTTAGGTACTTGGGAGCACAAGGATTGTTTATAATAGTGAAGAGCGTGCAGAGAGATCTGAGGGACCTCCTGAGTTGGATAGGCAGCCATTTAAGCTGAGAACGGTACGAAAAGATGTGATCGTATTTACGAAGGCCAAAAATGAAACAAATGCAATTGTTGAGAAGACGATCCAATTTGTTTAGAAGTTCTTGGGATAGATCAGAGTGTTGTTGTATCCATGTTCCTTCCTTGCCCTTTGTGTTCCAGGGCCGCGGTATCTCTTTCGAACAGCCCGCAGCCCTGGCAGTGAACTTGGCCTTTAGAGCAGTATTGTTGTAATGTCACTTCAATGTGGGAAAGAGACGGGGCTATAGAGGACGTCTAGCGTTATCTTTTTCTCACTCTGTAATAATACTGCTTTAAGACGTCATGGCACCTGGTCATTTTTGCTACAGATACGTATGTGGTGTTTCTGCTAAGGAACTCCCTGTCAAGGTTTGGATAAACTGGTAGGGAAAAATTGTGAACGCAGCTCCGGATTCAGGACTATGCCAGGTAAAGTACTAAAACGGCCCAGTGGCTCCACTCTATCTGTATCAGTTTGGCCAAACCTTTTCTAGGTGATATCTCTGGCATATACAAAAATGCTAAGTTCAATGGTCGAAATAGTAAAATAAACCTGGCTACGCGGTGCTTTGAAAGACTACAACGCGCTAATTTTCGTTCAATGTAATAAATACTGTTCAAAGAGCTTTATAATTTAGATACAATGATCCTTACCGGCTTTTTTGTAGGGGCAGCGGTTGTGGTCGTCGGCGGTTGGGTTGTGGTTGGCCGTCGATACTGCGTCGTCAGCCGCACTGGCTTCTTAGTCGTCTTCACCGGAGGCCTTCGCGTGGTTGGCTTTGCCGTGGTAATCCTCGCTGGCTTCTTTGTAGTCGTCAGAAAAGGTCTTTTCGTGGTCGGAGTAGTCCTTTTCGGCTTGGTCGTAGTCGTTTTTATTGCTGTCTCGTTTGGTTTTTTACCTAGTATGACTATATCGTGTAACTCTTGGAATGTTCCTTGGAGGTTACCAACGATTTTGTTCACAAAGACATTCATCTTTTCGTTTAGTTTGTCATCCATCTCCCAGGTTGGTGTTGTGAATTCTACGTCGTGTAGAATGTCTAGCTCGCTGTCAGACATTGAAATGCTAGTATTGTATAAAGATGGGTTTGAACCTGAAGCATTCAGCATTGGGTTCCGTACAGGTGGGAAGTTGATCAGATCATCAGGCGATGTCTGCATTTCTAGCTTGCTCGTCGTTGGTGCTTCAGTAAATTCCATTATAGGACTAGTCAAAATTGGAGCAGGTCTTGTACCTATAGACGCTTTGATTGGGTATGGAGTAGTCACAATACCTGGTTTGGGAGTAATTACTACTGTTGGTGAAGAAGTAGATGGGTATGTAGGTTTTCCCATATAAATGTTGTTAGTAGCAGCAATATGGTTGTTCACAGTAATCTGACTAATTGGTTTCTTGAAAGGCTCTTGAGATATTTCGACAAACTGAGGTTCGTCGGCTTCTAGAGGAGTTTTAGTTGTATATATATCATTTAGCACTATGACAGTCGGTGTGACACTTGAGAAAGTATCAACAGTTTCAATAGCATCGTAAGACACCACGTTCGGTGGAACTGCTGGTCTTCTAATAGGACTAGCTCCAGTAACATAGCTGGTGGATGGAGATTTCTTCGGAGTCGTGGGTCTCTGTGTGGTCGTGGAACTAACATAACTGAAGGTAGACAAGTCACCGAAATCAGTGGGATCAGTAGGATACCTATTGAAGGCATCAATAGCTTGACTAGTTGACTGACTAGGGCTCGGCGAAGAGAAGTATGAAGATGGCTTATCATCCTGTGGCAAGCTGTTTGGAGTTGTATGTATATAGTCGTACGACGGCTTTTTGCTCGGTACTGGCTTCTTTGTCAAGTATGTTGATAACGATGTAGGTTTGAGAGTGACATAGTGACCGGTGGATGAGAAACTTGGATAAGTATAGGAGTATGCCGGAGATGGGGAAGATTTCGTCTCCATAACATCAATAGATGGGGTCACATCTTCTTTCATACTTGGAGTACTATCATTAAGCATTTGAATAATACTATTAATTGACGACAATTCTGGGGCTTTCTGCGTATTTTTAGTTGCTGTAGAAATTACGACGTAATTATCAGTTGAAGTCACTGGTTTTGGTCTGAAGATTGGCTTGATCGGACGATGGGTTGACACTGTCTTTTGAGACTCCGTGGTTGATGTACTTGGAGTAACCGTCGGCTTCGTCTGCATCGAAGACAGCTGAATATTGAAATCCGATGGTCTGACTACATTATCAACTACAGAACCATTAGTATGAACGAGTATAGTCTCAGGACCACCATGGTCGATACTGCTGTGCGTATAGTAATCAGGTTTCGGCTTCAAATAGATAACACCATTACTGTCCTTAGGAGGTGAACTGAGTAAAGTATTCGTAATCTGCGTCAATCCTTCAGATATCATCTCAGCATGTTCACCTTCTGTGCTCAAATCTTCTGGTTTAAACGTTGTTGCTGAAGTTTTGTCAGCAGGCTTGTAACCTGGGGTAACTACAGGCTTATAACTGTTATGCCAGGCGCTTAGTTCTTCTGCATCATAATCATCTCCTTCAGTAGCTTCTGGGTAGTCAAGGTAACTGGTCATGACGATTCCTGGGCCTTTGGGAATGTGGGATTGGCTGTCAGATTTGAGCTGGCAGCAAGCCCCGAAGAGGAAACCATCCATGCAGGCTCCAACTACTTCACCCCCTCGTTGGTAGCATTCGTGGTTGAACATGCATATTGTGTTTCCTCTGTTGTATTTTGCGGCGCGCGATGCTTTACAGTAGGTGGGGGTTATCCGGTAGCCTCCGAAGAGTTTTCTTGATTCTGTGGAAGAGAGAAAGAATTGTTGATTAATTTAGTTTTTTTCGGTTTTGTCCATTGCAATATATTTAGTGAAAAGTAAGACAGTAAAAGTTTTGGCATAATTGTTTTAAAAAGAGCATGGTTTAGATTGAAGGAGCAGTGGCGCCCCAGTGGAAGCGGCCCCGAATTACGAGCAGTAAGTCATGGGTTCGAACCGAGACAGGTGCATTACTTTGTGTTATTTGTTTCATCATCATTGCTCTCAAAACGTGAAGGGAAACATCGTGAGGAAACCGGAAAATGTTCTAGAACCAAAAAAAATCGAATACATTTGACGTCTGCCAACCCGCACTGGGCTTGCGTGGTGGATTACAGCCCATTCCTTCTCATGGAGAGGAGGCCTGTATCCCAGCAGTGGGAACATTATAGGCTGGTATCACTTTGATCTTGAGCTAGTTTAACCAGAGTTTGAGTAGAAAACCGAGAGGCCAGCTAATATTGGTTTTATTACCAACGAATGATGGTTAGTCGACAGTACATCTGGATTCCAGCTACAAGTCAAAGAGGGTACAATGTGATAGTTTACAAACAAATAAACCGAGAATCAACACAGAAAATTGAAAAAATGGATTTTAAAACCATGATTTTCCATTCAAATTTTTCAAACTTTCATTCACCTCCAGTAAGCAGCAATCATGTCCAAGACACGCCGTAACAACAAAATGATGTTTCTACAAAGTAAATCACCATTAAAAACTTCAATACATCTAGTACTTTGTTAGCACAAAGCTGCAAGACAGTGTTTAAAATCTAGGCACGCGAGAGTCCGCCTGGTTTTCTCCATCTGAGTAAATTGTAGCTTAGGCGTGTGTGACACTTTCTTACAGTTTCTCCAGACGAGAGCCAAATCGATTGCTGTTACGTGACTTGCGAGAATCAAGTTTTGTATGTTTCTAATTTCACTTAGTTGGTCTATGTTGGATAAGGATCGCTTCATAAGGAGAAGCCGCTAAGGTATCCCGCACAGTTTAAGTTTTTTTCAATTTGCAGGTTAGTATCAGGTATGATTCGCGACCATAACAAGCGGATCATAAATCAGTTAAATAGGATAACGATTAAATAAACTTAGAGGTACACATCTGCCTAACCCTTCGGGGATTACAGGCGTGATAGACATAGTCGCTTAGCGGTATTCTTCTTTGATCTACAAACCTAAATCATGATAAGATGAGACACAGAATGGAAGCCGATCCAGTCTGACCGGATGGAGCTGAATACCAGTATTTTACATGGAGCGACGGCCTATCTGACCTCCACATCCCAGTTAGTACTGGCCAAACCGATACCCCTTAGTAAGATTGGTTGTCAGACTTTTTTGGGCCACTGACTACCTGTAACGACTGTCAAAGATCCACTAACCTAAATGTACTTATTAAACAAAAATTCGTCGAAATGTATATCAATCGTGTGTAGTTAAAATTATCATATGTGTAGTAATGAATGTGTTGTAAAGTCTGTTACGTAGATATAGCTAAGAGAAGGCAAAAGCATTAAAGATAGTTTTTTTTTTTGTATCCATCGTATAGGGTCAAATTAAATTATGGAGTGAAACTCGATAGACTCAGTGGGTATCCATAATTATCTAAATAAGACCATAACAAAAATAAAAATTATCAATTTCGGGGGCAATAACTTACAACCGTAGATTACTTGAGTTTAAGTAATTATTTACGCAACCAATTTTATGCAACAGATAAGAATAATAAAGAACCATCAAAGAAAGGAAAGCTAAGAATTCTAACTTTAAGCAATTACTAAAAAACTACAGAATAAAAATTGAATCTTAAGGTGGTTGCGTCAGGGTAGCCCGCGAAATTTAAATTACGTTTTTTGCCATTTGCAGGTCAGTGTAAGGATGTATGTTATTCATGTAACCCCATTCAATGAATATTTCATGAAAAAGTCATACAATAGGGTTAAATGAACTTACAGGGTTATATACGCACAACCTGACACTGACCTGCAAATTACAAAAAACGTAATATTTGAATTTCGCGGGCTACCCTGACGCAACCACCTTAAGAAATTACTTTTACTCAAGTAATCACTTTGACTTGTTTGTAGATACGAAAAACTTGATTGTAAAATCTTGAACTTGTTTGTAAAACTTGATTTTGTGAATACTTGTAAAAAACGTAGGAGTTTATGTTTTCTATCAACATCTTTTTTTTTTTCATGATTTGAGTGACTCATTTTACATTGGGTAAGGAAAGCTCGTTGGTCCTAAATAAATTTTATTAAGAGGAGACGTCGCCTGCGAATAATTTTAAAAATAGATATTCGAATAAACTATTGCTGCCGCGCTGCGTCAAGCCTGCCCCCGTAAAGTGCGATAAGGACAGCTGCAGTTCGGACCAATTATATCACAGAAATGTTGTCGAGATCGACGTCTCGTATTCGCCTTTTTGCTCCTCGAAAACTGAACCAATTATTTTTGACATTCAAATTTTAAGAAAGATTATGTCTAGGTTTCTATTAATTTCTTTTATGTTATAAACTTTTAGAATTTGTCATAAACACTAAAAAGTAGAAAATAACTTTTCTTTCAACAGTCGATGGCATAAAAGTCAATGATAAAAACAAAAGTCACAGACTTCCATAAGTAAAGTTATTTTTCCACTTTTTAGTGTTTCTTTAGCTTTTAGCTTTGAGCGTCTCTTAAATCAAATTGAACTATACACTTTTAAAGCCTAAACAAAGTGACAATCGCTACCGAAGATATCCTCGACATGAACTTTTTGTTAGCTTATGTCATTCCCAACTTTTGACTTTTCTATTATCGTTAGAAAATGTTACTTTGTCTGTAGTCATTAATAACTTCTGAAAGCCTAAACAAGGTGACAATCGCTACCGAAGATATACTAGAAGTAAACTTTTCGGTAGCTTATGTCATTCCCACACACTTTTGACTTTTCTATTATCGTTAATCAAATGTCACTTTGTCTATAATCATTTCGTAGTCTATAGTATAGTTTCCTCATCGCTTTCTCTTATAGAACGTGATGGGCAGTGCAACGCACCTAACTTCTTAAATTCGCGGACTATAGGTCGACCGTTACCTAGCTCCTACATTTGAACAATTTTGCATAAAATTGAGATTCGTAAACGATACCGCAGTGTTCTACATGACGCTGTTTTGGTTTCTAGTATACTAGAATAACAAATATCACGACTGTTTTTTCGAAGGGTTAGGAAGAGGTACAGATGCCAGCATATAAAGCTACTACAATCTGTCAAATTTCTTTAATAGATTTTCAACTTTGTCTCTAACTAGCTGTTGCCCGCGGCTTCGCCCGTGTGGATGTCGCTTAAATTTTATTGTCGCGTCCGTAATTTTTTTGGCCTCTAAATTATTAATATAATACTAATTAATAAAATGATAAGGATTAATACCGTATTTGTTTAAATAGCTTTCCACGTACCGCTTTATAATTACCCATTACCGAAAGCGCCAAATTAGTAGCTCAGTTTTATCCCGACACAATATAGATTGCCATCGACACGCTAAGAAGAAGATTGCCCATTTTATAAAGTATTAAAATGGATATAGTATGTTCTCTCGACTTTCTGGAGAACCACTCTATCCATTGGTGAAACCAGCATGAAAATCGGTGCAGCAGTTTTTGAGTTTCTCGCGAACAGACAGACGCGGCGAAGGACTTCGTTTTATAATATGATATGTAGTATATATATGTGTTTTATGTTATGTAGTGATGATTCAGTGATAGTGAAGTGATAGCGATAGTGAAGTATTAGGTTCAAGGTTGGTTGGGCAAATCTGTCAGTTTTGAGTAGCTTGAACTGCTGGCGTCTGTACATCCTACATTTCGCATTTTTTTTTTTTTACACATGGGAAATCATCAAATGACTTCTCCCGCTCTGGGTAGAGCGGAAGGGAGTGTCAGACTTGTACTGACTAAAACCCATCCATGTTCCTTCCTTGCCCTTTGTGTTCCAGGGCCGCGGTATCTCTTTCGAACAGTCCCGCAGCCCTGACAGGGCCAGTTCTGTCTACGTCCCATGTTATAAGCGGCAAAATAATTGCTATTAACCGGGCACAGATCATGAAACACCTAAATGTTACTGGAGAATTACAGACCTTGAATTAACGTTAATATATTAGATTTTGTTAACTTTTTATCTTGTTTTACGTTTTCGTGTAGGTAGTAAAGCTACGACTTATTGTCAGGCCTACGCTGTTCCCCCATACTTAAGTACTAATGCTTTAACATGATAATATTGTAAAACCAAATCATTTGAAAAGAGTACCTAAAGAGTTTCTTGCCGGTTCTTCTCGATAGGACATTTCCTATGAATTTCTTTTTTTTCTGTTTTATAAGTCATCATCAGCCTTTTAATGTTCCCACTGCTGGGACACAGGCCTCCTCTCTATGAGAGGGAATGGGCTATAATCCACCACGCGGGCCCAATGCGGATTGGTAGATGTCACATGTCTTCGAATTTTTGGTTCTCGGACATGCCGGTTTCCTCACGATGTTTTCCTGCACCGTTTTTGAGAGCAGTGGTGGTTACACAAAGTAATGCGCCTGCCTGGGTTCGAACCTACGACTTACTGTTCGTAAGTCGGGGTCGCTACCACTGGGCCACCGCTGCTCCTGCTGTTTTATAAGTGCCCTATGTGAAATAAAATACGCTCAGAATGATGTATTGACTATTGAATACGTGGTAACTGTTTTTGCGACTGTGTCCCTTCTACCCTGTATTTTGATTTTGATTTTTGATGATTTATTTTAAAATTTCATGCTTTAATTGGTAAAGAAACGGTCCCAGTATATCTGCAATTAAGAGGAGGTTTTTATTTGAGTTAACGCTAAAATATTTAATTCTGTGCGATTATTTTGCCTGTGTATTCTAAAGGTTATCTTTTTCTTCTAGCGTTTCATGAATAAGTATTGAATCTCCATATTGCATTGAAAGCATCGAGACAAGGAAACAACGAAGTTATATAGCGTTCGTTGCCTGTAAATCATTTTTGTATGACAGTCTCCTGTCAGAGCAAAGTAAAATTGTCGTCGTTGCAAAAGAAAAAATGAGCTTAAATATTGACGGCTTAGTGATCAATTCAGTGCTAATATACTAGGAATTTAAATTACATGCAATGTAAAACTTTATTTTCCGCGTCTGTAAATCCATCAACACTACAGCAACAAGGTATAAATCTGTGGCATATTTAAAAAATATGGCGACGCCTTCCGGCCTAATATGATTTGTAGACTTTAACTACCACTTTCAATTTCGTCAAAGAATGTTGAACTGAATCATGCCAGTTTCCCAGGTTACCGACGTAGCTCGAAGAATTGCCAAACTTAAGTGGCAGTGGGCAGGGCACATTGCTCGCAGAGCGGATAATAATAATAATAATATAATGATTGTTGATATAACAGTCCCGCATGACGAGAACCTCGTGAAAGCAGAAAAAGATAAGCAGTTCAAGTATCTAGATCTGGCTCGCGAGGTTGTCGACATGTGGGATGTGAGTACAGCAGTTATTGTGCCGATAGTCGAGTCAGCCAATGGATTAATAGCCAGTAGCCTCGACCAACATCTAAGGAGGCTCTCGCTTGGCAGCTAGATCAAGGGCTTGATTCAGAAAGCAGTACTTCTGGACACGGCGCGTATTGTCAGGAGGTTCCTCTCTCAACAGCCCTGATCACCGGTAGCTCGGAGCCTGTTCCCAATGCTGGTGGGTTACTATTTTTTATATTTTTAAATGTTTTTTTAAGTTGTTTTTTATTTAAATATTTAAAAATGAATGAAGAATATGTATATAAATAAATAAAGGAAATAATAATATCTTGCGTTGGAAGGCCTGCGGGGATCCGAGTGCTGGATGCGAGTAGCGTGGGACCGGTCAATGTGGCGACACTTGGGGGAGGCCTATGTCCAGCAGTGGACGTCTTTCGGCTGAAATGATGATGATGATGATGATGCCAGCTATTTCATAAACAAGTCGTGCCAGTGGAGACTCCTATCCTTCGATATCTAATTTGTATTTAATACAAAGTAATTAATTTATTAGAGCCTGAAAACGGCCGCCGTAACCGAGGCAGGCCTAAGAAACGCTGGTGTGACGATCTGGACTCATTCTTAACGGATTGGTCGGAGAGGGCTAATTGTAAACAGGATTGGAAAGCCATGGGGGAGGCATTTGCCCAGCAGTGGGACAGAGCAGGCTGCGTAGTACCTATACACCTACCTAGGTACCTATAGCACTATAAAAAGCACTAAGCAACACAGTACAAAAAGTACTACAGCGCCATCTATGACGGAGCGGACGAACTAAACAACAAAAATCCTACATCTCGCAAGTAAAGTTATCCGTGACTTAACAGTATATAGAAGGACCCGACAACACCTGTCGTGCAGTAGCTCACCAGACATAACACCCGTCTTTTCGGAGGATCCTCCCTCTCCTACGAGGGATGAAGAACTTTACACCCTGTTCTTCACACCCCCAAATACCTATACCTTTTTACATACACCTACATTTCGCCATGTTTAAGTCCTACAGCGAGCCTATTGTCATCCACCGAGTACAAATCCACTCTCTGGGGTACAAAAATCCAATTAGACGTTCCCAACCTGGGAATGGAACCCAAGACGATAGCTCAGTAGCCCCGCTTGCACCACTAAATCAAAAAGGTAGTCATAATTATAGGCAGTGATATAAATTAGAGAGAGAGCAGCGGTGGCCCAGTGGTTGCGACCCCGACTTACGAACAGTAAAAAAGCGCATTACTTTGTGTAATTTATTTCATCTCCACTGCTCTCAAAAACGGTGAAGGAAAACATCGTGAGGAAACCGGCATGTCCTAGACGAAAAATCCGAAGACATGTGACATCTACCAATCCGCACCGGGCCCGCGTGGTGGATAGCCCATTCCCTCTCATAGAGAGGAGGCCTGTGTTCCAGCAGTGGGAACATTAAAAAGCTGATGATGATATAAATTAGTAACTATCAAAACCGGATAAGTGCAAGTTCGACTCACGTGGAGAGGGTTTCGTACGAATCCTTATGTTACTTTTAATACCATAGATTTTTTAAAGGTTTTCCTGTAATCTATAAGCAAAGAACTATTATTTGTACTTTTTTCAAAATTTTCGGCCCTGTAGTTTCCGAGTTAAGGGGGGGAGATGGTCAATTTTAACCAATTTTCTTAAATAACTTCAAAACTATTTATCTTATAATAAAAATATTTATATTTGCGATGCTCACAATGAACCCTTTTATTTTATATGTATCACGAGTATATATTTTCAAAACTTTTTTTTTTCATTTTCTAATTTACCCCCCAAAAGTGGCCTCATGTTTAAAATTCATTAATTAACGTTACACGTCCGTATTAGAGTCACCGACTTTAATATGTGTACCAAATTTCAACCTAATCGGTCGCGTAGATTCGGAAAAAATCGGCTGTGACAGACGGACAGACAGACAACCGAGTGATCCTATAAGGGTTCGTTTTTTCAAAAAACGTACGGAACCCTAAAAATATAAATAAAAACATGAATAGTGTCAAGAATTTGACCCGGGCGTCTAGCTAATGATGGTTAATAAAATTGTCGTTTAATACCCACGAGACGATGACGATACGACTTTTTTGAGAGGATTTATAACCATGCATGCATAACATATTTTTGTAACAAAATTTTTAACTATGACGAGATAAAGTTCAATATACAATAATTTCTCAATAGTTTAAACCATGTAAACATACAGTTTAATAGCTACGTTGTGAAGGAACACGGACGCGAAAACGGTTACCACTTATTCAGCACATCATTCTGAGCCCCCTACACAGAATTTTTTCATCGGTTATTAAAAACAAAACAGCTGTTCCTTACTTTTGACCGTGTAGGTAATGTACTTTTGTAGGAAATAGCTGTTTTTTTGCGTCGGTGTCCCTGCCACTCTGTATACTATACGTCACCACAAGACGCCTTTTGTTTATTGTTACACGAAAGAAAAGAGTGTTATTCAAGGTTACCATGCGTGGTTCTATTCAATATGGCCACTATTTCTAAATGAATAAGTAACTGGAATTACACGTACAGATTACCACATATTCAATTGACCATGCAAGTATTACCTCTCGCAATACGCAGATCAGTACCCTACCATTCGGGCTGCGGGACTGTTCGAAAGAGATACCGCGGCCCTGGAACACAAAGGGTAGAACATGGATGGGTTTTAGTCAGTACAAGTCTGACACTCCCTTCCGCTCTGCCCAGAGCGGATTTGATGATTACCCATCGGGAAAAAAAAAATCCAAAGTGCCCTACCGTACCGTACCGTACTTATGTTATTTATTGCTAGAAAATACGACCCTGTTCTTCCAAAAAACGTAATCTATAGATTAACGCTACCGTGTCAAAAAATGATGCTTCAGTTCTGTTGACAATGACATTTGAATAGTACTGTCTCGCTCACTCATACAAAAAAATGCATACAGTATTATTTCAAGAGGGACATGCGAGCTCATTTTTCTCTCAGTGAACTTAACACTTTTTCGCACGAGTTTTTCGACACAGCTAGCGATTTAAATCTTTGCTATCATCTCAGAGAGTTTTTTTTTGCCAAAATTATTACAGCGAAAACGTCATCGACCTTCATTCATCAATCGTCACATCCTCGTCTCGTCAACTCTAAAAACACAACATTCTAACACGTTTAAAAGCCGGAAGGATCGTCAAATCTGATCAGAACCCAATGTGTGTCGATCACAACACATATCGAATACTAATAATGATACCGACCAAAGCGATTACAAATTCTAATAGAGTTGTACACTTTCGAATCGGTGTTTGTATCTTAGTGCATTTTAAGAGATAACATTTAGGTCATTTACTTGTGGTTGACCATGAATATTTGTACGTTTGTAATCGGAACACGTTTGGCATTTGTTTTAAGATGAAAGTGTTCTTGTTTTCTCGTATCTAAGCCTAGTATTATAAATTACAATGTGTCTACAACAAATAGATTTATAAGGCTTAAAGATCGGACATATAGAATATTCTCACACAAAAATTTCGATAATTTTAGATAATTTAACACGAATGCTACCTTGTTATTGCCAAACTTAAGTGGCAGTGGGCAGGGCGCTGTGCTCGCAAAACGGATGGCCGATGGGGCCGAAAAGTTCTGGAGTAGCGACCGCGAACCGGAAGACGTTGCGTTGGAAGGCCTCCCACTAGGCGGACCGATGACCTGGTAAAGTATTCCCATCCGCTGGATGCGGGACCGGTCAATGTGGCAACTCTTGGGGGAGGCCTATGTCCAGCAGTGGACGTCTTTCGGCTGAAATGATGATGTTGAATGCTACCTGACAAGCGGGCGTATAATACTACACAGATCGATTTGTTACCAAATATTAACAAGTATTGGATGACGATTTTCTTCGTTTTAACCCGTTCGCTAGTTCAGCTATTATGAAGCGCCATGTTCAATTATGTTTATTTTGTAAATTGGTTTTCATCATCGAGAGAAATGAAAGGAATGGGAGGAAGCCTTTAGCACGTGACTGAATAATAAAAGCCACTCGGGTCGATCTTTTGGTTAAGAT